>CM070036.1:19932312-19951364 GCA_036250615.1 Ptychadena robeensis | reverse complement strand
CGTTAGTTCGCGTTCGCCGTTCGCGAACGGCAAAATCCGGGTTCGCGCCATCACTAGCCAGGGATAGGAGGACCCTGGGCGCCTGTGCCTGAATTTACATGCAAGTAAGGAACCCAGAACAACTGAGGGACACCGGGTGCTCATCTGGGCCAGGTGGACAACCCCTAATGTGGCTTTGGGTGAGCATTGTTTGAAAACAAACCTACCCTGAGCTCCACTTAGGGTTAACACTTAGGAGGTTTGTAGTGAAGTGGTTTTACACTTCATTGTATATTTCCTGTGTTGATTTTTTTGTTCTTTGTTTCTCAGAGAGTTCTTTGTTAATGAGGATCTTACCCGCAAGGTGACAAACATTCATAAGCATTGGTGAAGGTGGTAAAGGATCCATGATTAGATGGGAAGCTCCAGTGCAGGTAGAGTGGTGTCACCATCTCAATAGAACATGTAAATCATAAGATTTACTGAAAAGGATGACTATGTATTGTAATTTGTTTATTACAAATTTTTTCCGAACTTATATTGACAATATATTTTTCGAGAATTTGTGATCTCCAGTTGCGCAAATCAGCACTTGACTGACTGATTTAGACTGAAAATAACCCTGATAAGGCACCCCTGTGAAGTGAAAACCATTTCAGGTTTCATCAAGAGAATGCCAAGAGTTTGCCAAGCAGTAATCTGAGCAAATGGCGGCTATTTTAAAGAAACTAGAATATAAAACATGTTATTTCACCTTTGGTTGGTAAGAACATAACTCCACATGTGTACATTCATAGTTTTGATACCTTCAGTAAGAACCTACCAATGTAAATGGTCATGAAATAAAGAAAACACATTGACTGAGAAGGTATATATATATCATTACAGAGATTAAATATTGTGGAGTCTTTATTTATTATACGATTTATAGAATGAATATGAAAATAAATTAGTGTCATTATTTGGGGATTGACAGATGTCAGACCCATCTTCAATAATATAGTCAATACCAAAAAATATGTATATGTAAATCCTTTTTTTTTGTGGAATCCTAAGAGTTGTTTATACATGTCCTCCCTTAATGTTGATTTTTCAATTATCCTGAAGATCTCATGGCGTATTCCCCAACATACGCTCCTTCATGTTCTGCGGATGTGTAGAAGACACTAGGTGGCGTAGAAGAACTGGAAGTAACTGTCAGCCTGCTGCATGAAAGTTAGATGTTCTACCTTCTACACCAACCACTAATGTTCTCATCCATCAATAATTTGCATTTGCGCTATAAATTGGACTTCCACTCCAGTAAATAAAATAAAAGCAATTTATATATGAGGCGATTGGCTATTCTGGAAATCTGAAACATGTTGCTTTCATTACATGGAGTTTATAATACATGCCTATAATCATAGAAAGAGTCTTCCAACGCACTGATATTTGCTAACTATCATCTGTTCCTCATAATAGGATATGCTGCTTCACTCAGGACACAGAGGCTGGAAATCTCCTGTGCAAGTCTGGGGGATAATGGAAGCCTTATACTCCGTTCTTTCGCAGTGTCTAAAATCATTTTCTCCTATAAAATATCTCAGCTCCATGCGTTGCCTTTTACACGCCATGTTCTGTAGGACGCGGTCATGTTTTTTTAGAAGTATGATCTTGTCAAAGTTTGAGCGCATACATGTACCAGAGACTACTTGCTTAAGCCTTCAGTTTCTGATACCTTTCTAGCCTAAAGGTGGCCATTCATGGCTTGATTTGCGGCCTATTTCGTGGCAGATCGATCACCTTGAAATTGGCCACAATTCGAAAGCACCCCACTAAAATTAGGCCAAAAATCTCCCGGGAAATCGATCTTCAAAATTACGGACGTAATACCAATTTTATTTCGTTGGATGGGAACCAGCGTCCCTATCAAAAGTAAATGACGGCACATAAAGTGTGCGCGGACAATTTCTGGCACGACCAGCCCTGTGCCATTACTTGCGGTCAATTGGCCGGGGAATCAGCCCGGCATTGAAATGAGCCTGATGCTGGACTTTACTTACTCTACTCCTGTTTATTGCTTTTCTGGTACTGCTTATGGAAACCTGTGTACGTTGTGTTGACCCTAGCTGCCCTGCGGTACTATACAGCACTGCCGCTGCAAAGCAGCTAGTGTGAATGGGCCCTTAAGGGTGATGCATAGAAAAAATGGGAAGCCAATAAATCTAGGAAATTTTGAAGAGGCACAAACTGTAATGGAAATACAAAATGGGTCACGAAATCTCCGAAAAGCAAAGATTTTTTAATGTTTCTAGTATGAGTTGGTAAGTAGCTACCAAAAGTCACCCAAAGCAGGACAATCAACATGGTTGGCCAAGGCTCTTTGTGTGTGGAGAGGGTGATCAGGTTTGGTACAGTCCCACAGAAGACATACTGGAATATAAATAGCTGAACAACGTTGTGTTGGCCATAAGAGTAATGAATTACCTGTTTCTCTACAGCCACACACTCGTTTTAAGTAGTGTTGAGCGAGAATATTCGAAATTCGAAAATATTTGACGAATATCCGTCATTGGAGGATTCGCAATATTTCGTGAATGTGCGCTCGGATATTCGCAATGGTGGATATTCGTCATATTATGCTTCATTATTGTGAAGCATTATTATGCTTCATTAAAGCTGTAAAGCTGCATTGAGAATCATTGTGAACGTAACAGTAGAATACAGTTAAATCGAATTTTATGAATTTAGAATGTTTCTTTGTATATTCGCGAAATTACGAGAATTTGAATATACCATATGCTGCTCAACTCTTGTTTGGAGAACCATGCTGCTAAATGATCAGGACTGAATGCTTGCATTAGAAATGAATTATTATGGAGGAATGGAAGAAGGTGTCCTGGTCTGAGAAATGCAGTTTTTTTCCATGAACCTTGGAATTTGCGGTAAAAGAACACTGATCAAAGAAGGGCAACCTTACAACTTACAATTAAATTGGTGAGATATACCACAGGACACCTTCAGTGGCCTTGTACTGTTCTCTTCTTGACTGTATTGTTGGCACCAAGGGGCCTACACAATATTGTGTTGCCCATTTTATTAAAGGGAGGGGGATGCACAGTTTTCAGGTACATTGCAGTGGCCCAACACTTCCCATGCACAGTGCTCCAATCATCAACCCTTGGTGAAACTTGTTGCCAGCACTGGGAACTGGGAATAACAACCTCCAGAATCCTAATTTGTAAAAAAAAAAAAAAAGAAGCACATCCTAATAGTTTTAGGATGTATTACAGTATTAAAAATGAAATGTTCAGTTGAATGTTAATTGCTCCTCGTTTTAGAACGTTTTGTTCTTTATAATTAACTCTGAGTTCCCATGTTATACAATACATAAAAGATGGGGTTAGAGGGATGATCTACATAAATATAAAAAAATTGTACAGCAGGAGGTTAGGCCCATTGTATTCCCCTCATGTAGAATAAATACACCGAAAGATGAGGAATTTCACTTGGAACAAATGTAGTAATGTGCAGTCAGCAGCTGTGGGAGTGGTTCACACACTTTTATTAACAATGACAGCACCTCTGGGGAAGCAGTTTTCAACATCGAACAGCGAAGAGCTCCATGCAGTGTGAATTTCACACCTTGGCACCCCAAGACGAAGAGGTGACCTCACATACGACCGGGTTTCTTCGAGGGGGTCTCTTTCTTTCTTTCTTTACATTTGGATTTTTTTTTACGAATGTGGTGCCATTAGCCACGTGTTAATAACATTCTCACTGTAGTATGCTGGTAGACAAGATCTTGATGTTTCGCCAAGCCCTCTGGTTCCAATTCCATTCTTCACATGTGAATTTAGAAGACAGCCAAGCAAGAAAACGCTAGAATGTCATGTTGTGGAGTCCGCTTCATTGATATATTCTGTATTAAGATGTCATTGCCTTTCTCTACTTTGTTGATGTAGAAAAAGAAATCAGACAAAAGTGCTGAAAAGTCTTTTTTTCAGAGTTTTGTGTTTCTTAGACAACGAATCCATTGCTCGTTCTTAGATCTGGTTATAATTATCAGTTATAGTAGCCACAGTTGACATTTATTTAAGCAAAATAAGAAAACTGTAGAAAGAATGATGTACATGACAGGTTAATAAAGTAGAGCACCAGATATAATGCTAAATACACCAATGAAATACACATGTTGTGGTTTCGCAAAGATGGTACATTTGTCAGCTCTAGAGGTGGTTACATTTTGTTTTTTCCCAAATATCTGACTTTGTGAGTGAATTGCAAAGCCCCAGAACATGGTATCAGAGTAGGGTTGTGGGAACATAAATTAAGTTCAACGTCAAAAGTCAAAAACTGGCCATACACCTTTAGATCTCTCTGTCAGATTTTCTTTAGATCTACCAACAACTATGTAGTGCCGGGTCCTCTGCCATTGAACACAGGTAGACTTGATGGTTTAGAAAGTCCCTTATATTACATGGTTTTGGTAAAACAAAAGGAGAGCTAAAGGAAATCTGACAGAGAAATCTAAAGGTGTATGGGGCCTCAAAGGTACAAATTATTGAGATCTTAATAACCAGCCCAGATTTGGGCCAGATCGATTGCCGCTTCAAGTGCCGTGCGCACTCACGACCATCTATCTGGGCCATATCATATGCGGCCATCCTGTTTTCGATTGGGACCAATTAATCTCGCTCCAAAACAGGGATATCAGACATGACCATGCATGGAGACTGCTGTGTCTCCAGCTCCTCTGATATCTGATAGCAGCATGACGATGTCATCGTGCTGCTGCGGGGAACATGGAACAGCTCCAATATCGAGCCCTGTGTTCCCTGCTTTGGACTTCTGTACAGTTGTACACACCTTTTTTGCCTCTGGGTTGCACCCAAGGACACCAGAGGCATCCAGAAACTAGCCTCTAAACCCAGATATATCAGCATACACAGAGGGTTGTAAGCAAGGACCCCATAGGTGTCTAGGAATTTGCAACTTTGCTATTACAATAGAGCAGAAAAAAGTCTTTGTTTCTGGTAGGCTAGGAACATGTTATTACAATAATTGCTTTAAAAGTATAAGTAATATTGGTGTTTCTTGTATGTTACACAGATGTTACATTTTTTTATTATTAAAATGTTAGGAAAGTGGTCATTTGGGAGGTCCAGAATGGATCATTGCCATTTCCATTAATTCCTATGGGAAAAATTTTGACTTACAACCAACCTGACATACAACCAACCCTTCGAAACACATTAAGTTTGCAAGTCAAGGCTCCACTGTAAAAAAAATTTTTGTAAATACACTTTGTTAACTGTACTGAATAATGTATTGAATTATTTTCATAATGTTTAATGAAATACTCCTAACATGAGCAAAGACATATTTTTTGAGAGATAAAACACTGTTTGCTGAGGGTGGGAACAAGCATTACCAAACATTTTTAATTGTAAACCACAGATTATTTATATAATCAAAGTCATGACATGAAATATGATTATTTCAGTGTGTAAAATAATTTTAATTAAAATTTTAAAGTTGATATAAAAGACACAATAAATTGCTTATTATGGCATCCCTAAATTATATTTTTTAACACAAGGCTTATATGCATTTCCCAACTGTGTCAGAACAGACTCAGCTCTTCTCCCTTGCCTTACTTTGCTATGTATCAAAGCTGCCTAAATTCCAAAACCTAATATACAATTGAAATTCTTTTTTGCCATATTTCAGTTAAAGTGGAGCCAAAAGTCCACAGAACAAAGGCAAAATTTGCATGTCATCGATGAATCTAGAATCTATAACACCCATGCCTTTTACTTTGTCTTTTGCATACATAATGTTCTTTATGGTAGAGGTTCTTTATTTTATGATAGAGTTACTTTTTATAATGTCTAAATCGCTGCAGCATTTTCGGGGTTTTGGCACTGCCCCGATCACGTCACATAGGCCATAGACCTAATGTAGGGGAGTTGGATTTTCAGCCCACATAGCCGGCTGTGTGGACAGGGGCGGGGGCAGGGCGGTAATTGTATGCGCTAGGGAGGTTAAGAATAACATATATATATATTAAAGTGGGCTGTACATTTTGAGGAGCTTTGGCTTCTTTCTGCTACATTCTAACATGGTCACGCTTCCCCTTTTTAGTTTTAATCCCAGACAGGATGTTTCACACTGTCAAATAGTGATCCTTTGATCCATTATCACCTATAGCCCGTTTCTCTTTCAGCTGTAGTAACCTGCATATTAGACATATCAAACCTACATTTCAAATCACATGTAGTGTTGAGCTCGAATATTCGAATTTTGAATATTTAGCTCGAATATCGCTATTTTGCCATTTCGCAAACATTCGCAAATATACAATCAGATATGCGACGCAATCGCGATTTCTTGCGATTTTTACGTGATTTATTGCGATTTTGCGATCCCATTCATTGCAATGGAACGCGATTATATAATCGCGATGCGATTTTTGAACATAGAAGTGACGGATATTCTCCCGTCGAACATCCGAGCTCCATTGACTTGCATGCATTGCGCATATGTGATCGCAGTTGAGATTTTTAGATCACAATTCATGTCCACAAGTGCGGATATTTGAGATTACGAATATGGAATCGAATATTATGGCGGATATTCGCGAAATTACGCGAATTTTATATTATATTATATATATTTTATATAATATTGCCTAGTAGCTCATCACTAATCACATACAGTCCCATTTGAATCACATATGTGCCATCCCTCTGGCAAATGTTGATCATCTGCTGGTGATGTCTCGAACTGTCCGCATGGCGCTTTTCTTGCCCCGGTGAACAGTACGGGCGTTTGCCCCACCCCGTTCACCGCCGGGAAGAAGGTTATTATTTTTCCGCTGGCCGGACCCGAAGCAGGATCTCTGGCCAGTGGAAAAAATTTTCACCAGAAAAGAGAACCTGATCACTAGTGAAAGAAAACCGGCTTAAACCGGAAGTGATATCAGTGATGTCAAGTCCAGATATCAAAACCGGGAACTGTGCGTTCCAGGTACCGAAAGTGAAGTCAGTTTTTTTTCTATTCAAATCCCCCATGATGGCCGAAGTTCGGCCATGTCTACTCAAACTATGCATTACTTTTAATGTTTGTACCTATATAACACACAAGCTTCTAATTGCTGTAAAACTGCCAATGTAACATTGAATAGCCATAGATTTCCACTTTTCTGTGCTTTATACACCTAAACATAACTGTAATTCAATGTGATCTTGCAAATCAGTCCAGTCAAATACTTCTAAATGTTTTAAAAACCAAGGCTAAATTCCCTATAAATTAGTATCCTTATCCTATATTTTAATGGCTTTTCAATACAATGATCACTTTGAATAAGAATTTTTACCTTTTCCTATTAAATAAGTTGAAATTTTGTTGACTTCACACAGTTAAGTGCAAATGGGTTTTTTTTCTACTTGGAAGAGTGAAACTTTCCCTTTATTTACTAAGCAATTCCCTTTCAAAGGTAACATGTGTGCCTTAAATTATTTGAAATGTCCAGTGATTTTTGTTATTATTAGTATGTCTTAATTCATGTGATCTGACCACAACAGAGATACGTTTTGTGTAATTGTAGTTTATGTTATGATCTTTGTATCTATAAAGGACATAGTGTGTGTAAATACTTCTGAGGCCTGTTCTCCCTGCAATCACAGGCCATTGTTATTATTATGATTAACTTTTATTTATATAGTGACAACATATTAAGCATAGTGATGTCGCGAACCCAAATTTTCGGGTTCGCGAACGGCGAACGCGAACTTCCGTCGCGAACACGCGAACACGCGACCAACCGCCCCCCTCCATTGACTTCATTGGAGTCGAATTTTTAAAAAAAACAAATGGGGACCCTCCTTTCTGGCCACAATAGTGTTGGGAACGTTCTTATTCAAGGGGTTTCAAACACCTGGACAATTACATGCAGAGGAGGGGATCCAGGCAAAACTCCCAAGAAATTTTTTTTTCACACAATAAATTCCGCACAAACGATTTCAAATATAGTCAATGGATCGCGTCGCATTGGCCGGGTGTTCGCGTCAATCTCGACGTCGCTTGGGGGTTTTTCGCGTCGCTCATTGTGCATATGAACAACCTGGACGAATGACATGACATGGGAAATCCAGGCAAACTCTCCCAAAACAATGTTTTGTCACAAATAAATCCCCGCACCAAAGATTTCAAATGATAGTCAATGGATCGCGTCGCGTTGGCGGGTTTTCGCGTCATCTTCGCGTCGCGTTGCGGGTTTTCGCATCGGTTTTCCCGCGTCACTCATGGCATTGCCCGTGTCACCGACCACGCTTTCCTTTGTCCCTTGGTCCCAACACCACCAACCATTGCCCTGTCCACAACTATTTTCCCGTTCACTGACCTTTGGTGCCTTGTCACAACCATTGGCCCTTGTCACTGACCTTTTGTCCGTGTCTGTCTCCACTCGTCTCATGCAGCATGTGAATGGCATCTCTCTCCTTGCTATGTTATAGAGGGTAGGATGGGTCCGTGAGTGGTGGTGCTGATTGCCTGGATTATGCCTGCTGACTGAGACTCACAGGGTCAAAGTTGTTCAATGTAAAAAGATAGGGGGCGACTATTTTTGCCATGTTTTCGAGTATCGCGTGCGAACTCGAACAATGCTATATTGCCGCGAACAGTTCGGCGGCGAACAGTTCGGGACATCTCTAATTAAGCAGCGATGTACATTAAATTAGAGTAGAGACACAACACAAGATAACAGACAGGTACAGGTTATGACAGGTTGTGGACCATGCCCAATCAGGCTTACAATCTAATAGGTTAGGGATCAGAGTAGGATATGGTTAAGTAAAAAAATTGGAAAGCTTAATGTAAGAGTTTGCACAAGAATATGTTCTAGGGGAGTTAGAAATTCCCCATATATATGTGTACTGGTTTAAACTAGAGACGGTCAAGTTTTGTTTTTATATTTCATCTAGCTGACTTGGTTAAACATGGTGGCATCACCAATATAGCTACACATGTAGAGAAGAGTTATTTGTGGAGTTATTTTCTTTCAAATTGAAATTTCGACTTTAATTTTTACTTAATTAATATAGAAAGTTTACGGTTTAAGTGATAACCATGATCACTTACACTCCAAACTTTCTGTATTCATTGATGGCTAACACGGTACAACACTCTACTGACTTAATTAATATTAAAACTCCATGTGCTAGAACAATACTTTTTTTGTAATGGTTCCCCGACTCTAAAGCAGGGAACACACATATAGATATGGGCCAGATCAATGGCCACTTCGAGCACCGTGCGCTCTCACGGCCATATATCTGGCCCATATCTAATGCAGCCATCCCTGTTTTCGAACTGGATGAATCAATCCTGCTCGAAAACAGGGATATCGGACATGACCGTAAACCATGGTCAATGTCCGTTGCTTTGCTGAGCTCCTCCAATATCTGACAGCAGCGCAATGACGTCATCACGCTGCTGCAGGGAACATTGAACGGCTCCAATATTTAGCCGCTTTTTCCCTGCTTAAATCTCCAGCAATTTGATAATGTTCAGGAGCTTTGCAATTTACTCATAAAACTTTATGACCATTTCTTGTTGCAACCCTCATTCCAACCAATTTATTTTTCTGATCTGATGTAAATGTTTAAGCTTTATATTCTAGTTAGTAGTCTCATTTTAAAAGAATTACAGACTACTAATAACCATGTTTTCCATAACGCACAAACGTTGGTTTCGACCAGCCAAACAGCCAGACCTACTAAACTTAAGTAGGAGGAATTTGACTTGACTTCCCTCAGGTCTTTTTTAAGAGTCCTCATTCACTTGTGTTCTTAATTTCACTGGGTGATTAGATGCTATCAGTGATTGTTAGTAAACATTAATGGACTGGTATTTCCCAGTAAATGCTTTGTGTGCTCATCCTCCTGGCTACTGGCAACAGTGAGAACTTTGAAAAGGTGAACATTCTACTTCCTAAGCCTGAGCAGATGTGATTGTGATAAGTAGGAATGGAATTCCTGTCTGGGTGTTCTGCGTGACCTGGGTGGCGGCAAAAGTCAGTGGAAATCACTCAACACTTAGCTGTGTAGTGCTTTTGTCTTGGTGTTCTTTCTCCGTATGCTGCTTCAGACACATGACTGACTTGCTATGAACTTTTTACCTCCTATTTTAGGTTTATTCACGGAGAAAAAAAGTGCAAATGGATCCTGGGCAAGTCAAGTACCAAACAGATCGATTTTCTAAACAATTATGTGATCACATTCCACAGTATTTGAGAAGTACATCTGGATAGCCACAGGTTCATTGGCGTAAAAAGAAGTAGACAAGACTGACAGAGGAGGCAAATTCTTGACTCTGTTACAGACTTGTCATATTAGCTAAAATATTGGCAGTTGGCTATAGTAAATTAGGTTTAAAATTCTAAAGTGTGCAAGAACATGGGAATTTTTCAGATTTAACTTCTTGATATCCTGTTAATTCATTTTTTATGTTGTCTCATCTGTGAATGAATCTGTGAATTTGTTGATCAGAAATATAGGTAATCTTTGTATCTATTTTCCACTTGCTCATTTAATTAATGCACACTAAATCTGGCCATCCAGGTTTTTATGACTACGGTCATGAATGAGTTGGGGGAATCACTGTACAAGCCATGTTTAATTAACCATCTCCTTATAGGGCAAGACTACGATCAAAAAGCATTCGATCGACTCCAGAATGCGCCGCACACATTAGAACGAAATTGAATCCACTTGAATAAGTGTCGATCAGATTTACAAGATGTTACTAAATCCCTGTTCGATTGCCATTATTTTATATGGGGACCAGGGTGAGAGTAAATCCAATGTCCACACTGCAGATGCAGTCAACTGGGTACTTTACTTAGGCTAGGATTATAAACAGTCTGGATACTGGGGAAACACTTAGCTTTTGGTTACAAACAGTCCATTCTCTACCGCTGTCCTAGCCGGAAGGGTGTACGAATCTCATGGCCATCTCTTCATAGGACTGCCTCACTCCCTACCCTAAGATCAGGAAGGGGATCTCGCACATTGACATGTAGCTGGCTGGTGTTTGTAGTCCCACACAGACGGGTGCAATCGGCCACCTACACAATTCATGTCTAAGCGAAGCATGATGACGTAATTGCGCTGCGATCAATCTTCATCTTTATCTTCATCATTTAATCTTCTTGCATCTTTTAGATCTAGATCTTCAGAGTTCCCAAAGAGGACTGCTGGTCTTTTCACATTTACAATTTGTTGAGCAGAAATATAGATAATCTTTGTATTTATTTTCCACTTGCTCATTTAATTAATGCACGCTGGTCATGCAGGTTTTAATGTCCCCGGTCATGAACAAGTTGGGGGAATCACTGTACAAGCCATGTTTAATTAACCATCTACTTATAGGGCATGACTGTGGTCAAAGGTCTTCGTTACATCAGTTTCATCCAACATTTGGTTCCAAGCAGTGGTAACTAGAGTTGTTCATATTGTTGATCGTGAATATTTGAACAGAACATTTTTATTTGCGAATATCGGCACTTCGAGAATTCATGTAGATCTTGAATATAGTGCTATACCTTGGTAATTGCGAATATTCAAGATTTGTTTTGTACCCGAAACTACTGTTCATTGCATTTACAATATGTGCAAGAACAAGTGCCGATTTGCACAATGAAGGTAATAAATTATTACTATGATGATCGTGAAAATATTGCGAATATTAGCATTTTTGTAATGATAAAAAATTTTCACAATGAAGATAATAATGATTGGAGATTTGCTATATTTTGCGAATATGAATATTGCCTGTGCTGCTCATTACTAGTGGTACCGTCTCCATTTGTAGCTTTTGTTTGGGTTCTGTCTGGCTGCTAAATTCTCTTTTGCTGATCATATAACTGTTTTAATGAATCCTCTCTAAAGGTGGCCATAAATGTTTAGATTTGTGATCGATTTTGTGCCGATCGACTGCCGAGCTCCCAGTGGTCAATCTACAGCTGCAAATCTAATGCTTAAAAGCTAAATTTGCCCATATATCGGCCGGGAAATTGATCTAAGATCATGTCTGTAATTTCTTACAGTAATCCCATTACTTTGTAATGGCTGGAACACAAAAGGTGCCCGGCCGATTCTCTGCAAGAGCTGCCATGCGTGATGACGTCATCCCACGCGTTCGATCTGCCATGGGATCAGCAGAAATTCTAAACGTGGGTGGCCAGCTTAACATTATAAGGCACTTGCTTCCATTACGCCCCAATGGTTGGGTCTGATGGTTTCGTTGCTTAGAATTGTGATGAAGTTGTTCTTCAAGTTGTTGAATGTCTTGCCATGTATGGCCTCTATTAAATGACACCGCAACAGAAATCTAAATTAGTAAATGAGGCTATCGGATGCTCATGTTGCAAACTTAAAATATCTTTATGTTATTTGCATTGATATTTGTTTACTGCTGCTAAACTTATGCTGGTGGAACTTTTCATGCCTCAGCAAGTGGCATAAATATCATAGCATAAATATTAGAGCCCTTTAGGCTATGTGTTTTGTTGTGCTTGGTGCATGATAAGCATTTGGGTGTAACTCGCCAGATCTGAGCAGTATAGATTGAATTCATAGGCATGACACATTTCATACATTCTGTGTTTTGCTGCAGCTACTACGCATTTTTATAGTGCCACTGTTTGTATATTTTTAGGCCAACATATTGGCTGAAGTTAGTCCGGCATGCTAGTAAAACTTAAGCCCCCCATAGACAGGCAGACTCCTCCATACAACTTTCATGAGACTTACCAACAACTATGTAGTATAGTGACCTCCCTGATAGAATACATAGTGATTGGAAGGTGTAGAAAGGTCCTCCTATTACATGGTTTTGGTAGAAGAAAAGTTGGTTGTACAGACGTTGCATGGAGGAGTCTGCCTGTCTATGGGGGGCTTAAAACATACATGCATTTTACTTAAGGTTTTATTGATGGAGACATAGTCAACAATTATCTGTAACTGGCACACATATAACAATGAACCTACAATGAATCTCATGAAAAAAACATTGGTGCAGTTGTAGCAAGCTGGTGCCATAATACATGTTTACTGTGATGGATGTTGGTAAATCCTGTAGTCTTAAATCTCAGACAATTTGAAATTTTCCCCATTATCTGTGCATTTTTACACTCACATACACTCCAGATGCAAGTATAGAGATTTATATATTCAATTTTATATTGGCTTTAGTAACCTTGAAAAGAGTGCTTACAGGACCCGTAATCTGCCCCAGCTCCACCACTCGTTGTCAGGATCCAGACAGACCTGGACTACTAGATCCCATGCTCTAAGTCAGTGGTTCCCAAGATGGGCCCCCTGGGGGGGGGCACCAAGGTATTCCGGGGGGGCGCGTGCCCATAGAAAAGGGGGCCCTGCAAGGAAAGTTTGGGAACCACTGTTTTAAGTTAAGCTGGCCACACACGAGTTGATTTTTCATTCAATTCCAGAACGATCGATCGCTATGCACATTCACTTTGATCGAACGTGAATCCCATTAGAACGAAATTGAATCCACTCGAATAAATGATGATCAGACAGGGCACAAGATGTTACTAAATCCCTGTTCGATCACCACTACTTGAGATGGGGACCAGGTGAGAGTAAATCCAATGTCCACACTGCGGGTACAATCAACTGGGTACTTTACTTAGGCTAGGATTATATATATTCTGGATACTGCTGCTGAGCCTAGTTGGGTAAACACTACCCTAAGAACCACCTTTAGATTTCTCTGTCAGATTTCCTTTAGATCTCCTTTTGTTTTACCAAAACCATGTAATATGAGGGACTTTCTAAACCATTTAGTCTACCTGTGTTCAATCACAGAGGATCTGGCACTACATAGTTGTTGGTAGTTTTAGGATATCTGACAGAGAGATCTAAAGGTGTATGGCCAGTATGAGGCATAGATTTACGCAAACTTTAAAAACGTACTTGCTTTCTTCTTCATGAGCACATGCTAAGTTTAAGGAGATGCAAACTTCCTCCAATGACCTTGTAAAACTACATGTGAGCCAAACATAGGCCAGATGCAGCATTACTTGGAAATCCCATACCTGTCTATTGCAGTAGTTCATAAGAGTTAAGCCATAGATGCCAAATGCATGGTGATCGGCCGCAATTACAGGGGTACCCACCTTGCAGTTTCGACCCAAAAAGCATGCTGATCCGCCCTGCTGGTACTTTTTGTGGCTGATCCTGTTGTAGACATTTACTGTGGATAGGGAGTCTCCTCCTCCTCCAGGTTAATTGGCTACAATCTGCTGGGAAGTGGAACACACAGGATTCCCATCAGTTCTGTAGCCGACTCCTCACAGTGTGGTGACGTCACCATGCTGTAATGGGTCTGCTCATGGATCGAGATGTCGAGACGTCTATGGCCAGCTTTAGATGTTCTCTGATGTTTCCTGACCAGCTAAAGGAAACAACTTTCTAAAAACAAAAACAATAACCCTCCTTCTGTCCTCTAATCCTTTGGATAAGTTAGAAAAGGCTATACCTGTTCATCAGGCAACTGCATCAATAACAATCAATAACAGTCTTACTTAAGGACACAAGTGCAAAAACAGCACCGATTTGAGCATTAGTGTGTTGCCTTCAGCAAGAGACAGAAGTGAAAACCCTTTTTTTATCCCCTTAGATCCTCCAGCGGCATTTTTCACAGACCACCCTGAAATCTGAAGAGGTAGGTTAGGTGATTTGTGATATGATTGCACAGATCTTTTCTGGCTGAAGGATTACAGAGAGAATTTCCACAGTTCTTACTTTCTTAAAATCAGTATGACTGAAGTGAAACATTCACCAAAATAAATTGTCTTTGCCATTAAGCAAATACATCTCACAACTAAACCACTGTTATTCAAATTATCCTCAGCTGTACTAAACCCCTTAACTTATTTATTAAGAGCCCATCACCAGCCATAAATGTATGATCAGCAAAACCACCAACTGGCTAAGAATAAACCCCCAACAAAATTAAAATTCCTGTGGTTTGGCCAAGGAGGTCAATGCCAACAATTGCAACCACGACCTATGCGTTTGGGAGACACATATATTCATAGACCATATACACAACCAGGGTGTAGTAACTAGATCTTGGACTTCAATTATCTGTCATATGACTAAATTTTAACTTGTATATTTTAAAAAGAAACACATGGCATAATACACTGCCTGTCCACAAAAAGACCAAAATCTTGCATTGATGATGGTAGATAGTGATGAGCGGCATAGGCAATATTCAAATTTGCGATATTTTGCATATACTTTTACTAATATTCGATTCAATATTTGCAAATATTCACATTGTGATTACCTTCAAAATGGTCCCATGTGGTATTTATTTTTGCATTGCGAATATAAAATCACAATGCATGGCCATAAGCTTCCCAATGCATAATATCCTGAATATTCAACATTGCAAATATCAGCCGCCATGTTAACAAAATTTGTAAATTCTTGAATAGGTGAATATATTTGCAATTCGAATATTGGAACTCAACACTAATGGTAGAGTCTGACCACTGCATAAACCCTTCTCCAGCACACCCCAAAGATTCTCAATGGGGTTAAGGTCTAGACTGTGGTGGCCAATCCATGTGTGACAATTATGAATTGAAATGTCCCACATTTTTTCTAGATGCAACTTAAACATGGTCTGTGAATTTATTGTAGTGTGGGGTGATCCCCCCTGAGGAGGCCACTGCAACGTGAGACTACAACACATCAGGGGAACAAACTAACATGTTTGGCAGCTTACTGTTCATGTATACCCACATGGATTTTGTGATACAACACTTGTAACTGTAAATGTAACTGTACCTTTGATGTACTTGTCAATATTCCAGCTCTTATATGTGGGGCATGAATGTTATGCTTTTATTGGAACAATAAACTTTACTATTTTAGTTTTATTAGTGAGCCCAGTTGCCCACAAGTTTTGTCACAAAATCCTTTGAGGCTAGCCACCTCATTGACTCGTGGTTTTGGGTCTGCTTTATGTTCTAATTTACCATGTGTGACAATGATGTCTCATGCTCCCTGAACCACTCTTTCACAATGTGAGCCTGATGAATCCTGGCATTGTCATTTTGGAATATGCCCATGCCATCAGGGAAGAAAAAATCCATTGGTGAAATAACCTGGTCATTCAGTATATTCCGGTAGTCAGCTGACCTCATTCTTGGAGCACATACTGTTGCTGAACCTAGACCTGACCAACTGCAGCAACCCCAGATTTATCCAATAGGAGGGTCATACCTATTTGCTTAGTTTAATCCAGGTGGTGACTTTTTTTTGGCCAGGCAGTGTATATTACCTATATTTAAATAAAATGGGGGTTGAAAGACAGTCAACCTCTTTTGATCTAAAACTGATTTTTAAGCACAGTGGTTCAATGGTCATCAATCTAACTATGTAGTGCTACTGTACCAGGTCTGAATCTGGGCCAAGGCACTATGTACAAAGAGTTTGTGGGTTCTCTTCATGTCTATGTGGGTCTCCTCCCACACTCCAACAACATACCGGTAGGTGATTTGATTTACTTTTGTATTAATATAACCTGGACTGTATTAGTTTCATAGTACTTCTGAGAGACAGTAAGCTATATGACTATGTAAAGCATTGCATAATATGTCGGTGCTATATAAATACAATAATATTAATAATAATAATAATAATATAGGGTTAGTGCAGCAGAAAATCATGGTGCTTGGAACTGTAAGGTGGGGAGGAAGGTTTGGAAGTAGACCATCACACCTTCTTCGCTTTCTACCACC
This sequence comes from Ptychadena robeensis, assembly GCA_036250615.1. NCBI lineage: Eukaryota > Metazoa > Chordata > Amphibia > Anura > Ptychadenidae > Ptychadena > Ptychadena robeensis. Next base: position 19,934,557 of record CM070036.1, on the reverse strand, counting down.
GCCACAAATACTGACTTACACCACACTACTATGGTACTCCACTGTTACAACTCTTGGAAAATATGGGCAGTTTTCACATGCTCCCACTAATTCACCAACAAACAGAAGATGGTTGTCTGATATATATTGTGGCACATAAACTCAGAATAGGGGCACATAACATTTGAATCAAAAGTTATATGCCCCATAGATATCATCAAAGGCTTTGATCATATCTATGAGGCACATAACCTTTGATGATATATATTACACAAAATGTGCTTTAATGTACCACGGTGTTCCCAAATGCTTGAAGTATCATGTAAAACAAGTTTTGTTATTTAAAAATTCAAAATAATGTCTTCTAGCAATGACTGCTGTCATTATAAAATGCTTCTACAAGTCAGTATAGATTGAAAATATTATGTTAGTGATATTGAGGGCCGCACTTGTGGCCCTCCATATCAACTCAGTTGCAAACCACTGATGTAAAATGACCAAATAATGGATGGGACAGATTCTTTAACCTGCAACTCTGTAACCTGCACCATCTATAGTAGAGAAAAGTGTAGAAAATGCATTTTGTGTAACTTCATTGTAATTGTTCTTGGAAATCCAAGCACTCTATGTGGTCACAGTCATGTGACCGCCATCTAAACGGTATTGTAGGGGCAGGAGGATATCTGTGGGAAGGTTGTGTTGGACCGTCGCTACACACACAGCAAAGTTAATTAGGAAGTGAAACCTTACGCAGCTGACAGTGCATATTGTTGAGTGCCGCTGCTCTGTGACAAATACCATTGAAAGGTACTTCACTTTCTTTTGTAAACATAAAGGTAAGGAATTTGGGCAAAAATGTATTGCGAAGATCTGCCTTTCATCAGGAGCTAACTACACAGTAAACAACAGAAATGACTTGTTTTAATAGACTACGGTGTTGAAACTTTTATCAGTTAAACTCTTCCTCCCTTGAAAAAAAAGTGTGTTTTGGCTAAGAAGGTCTGGGCTGTGATGAAATGTAATCTTAAATTTTGTTATAACATATGCAACAGGTCAAGGTCAAAGAACTTAAGAGAAGCTTTAGCTGTTAGGGTCTTCATGCAATTAACTTAAAGTAAATTAATACTTCATGTTGAAGCATTCACTTAAAGATTTAAAACGAACAAGAAATTTAACCCAATTCTGTGTTTTGGGAAGCCTGCATGATGGAGATTGAAGTCAACCTCAGCCTTTGCTCAGCCACTAATAGAAAGCAGCTTGTTTCATATGTAGACTTGCCTCTTCACATAATGGATCAATCTGGTACAGATGGCTCTGATGTGTACTAAAAAATCATTGCCAGAGCCGAGGTGAACACTTAACTACCATTAGTTGCTCTAGAGGGTGGTCTGTTAGATCGCCATTTGGGTTAATGATAGTCAACAAGAGTAAATGCTCTCTGAACATATTTCGTAGTTACGCATTAGTGTAAATATGTCATTATCAAGCTTTTCCTGATGAGGGGCCATATTAATGATTTACTGGAGTCTGTGGCGGACGGGAATCACAAATGTTCATTTTACAGTAATCATATATGGTATATAATTATGGTCATAATTAGACAGATGGTGGAATGTTCTCTAAAAAACTTGACTAGCTGAGTTTGTGAGTTAATTGCCCCTGAACATAGTATCATCACCAAAACTGGCTGTGGAAACATTATTGAAAAAAACATAAATTGAGTTGAAAGTCAAAATTTGACTAAAGGCTGCCATACACGACGAGCTGAACCTGATATCGAAATAACTCACGGCGCAGCACTGCTGCGTCATTGAGCTCAGTCAATGCTATGCATGGGGACCAGTGACCAGGGACCAGGATAACCATGTCTTCAAGCGGGATTTATTGATCCTGCTAGAAGACAGGGTGGCCACATCCGATAGCCGCTAGATAGATGGCCGCGAACACGCACAGCGTGGCGTCAGTGCTCGAAACGGCCATCTATCAAGTGGCTATCGTCAGGTGTATGGGCACCTTTAAGGATACACCTTTAAATTACTCCATACAATTTCCTTTAGATCTACCAACAACTATGTAGTAGAAATGGAGTGTAGTAGAAAGCCTCTGAAAATGGTTGTAGAGAAGGGATGTGGGAACATTTGGAAAAAAAGTTTTGCTCTAGCACATGTGGTTTTTGCATAAATTAAGTTCAAAATCAAAGTTGTACTATACCCCCAACCCTTCTCTACATCTCCAGCAAGTTTCGTGATGATACCATGTTCAGGGG
>CM070036.1:19922042-19932212 GCA_036250615.1 Ptychadena robeensis | reverse complement strand
CATAGTGATTGGAAGGTATATATGACTGCTATGTAGTGCCGGGTCTTCCCTGATAGAATATATAGTGAATTGAAGGTATTTATCACTGCTACGTAGTTCCGGGTCCTACCTGATAGAATACATAGTGATTGGGAGGTATATATCACTGCTATGTAGTGCTGGGTCCACCCTGATAGAATACATAGTGATTGGTAGGTATATATCACTGCTATGTAGTGCTGGGTCCTCCCTGATAGAATACATAGTGATTGGAAGGTATATATCACTGCTATGTAGTGCCGGGTCCTCCCTGATAGAATACATAGTGATTGGAAGGGTTAGAAAACTCCTCATATTACATGGTTTTGCTAGAAGAAAAGTTCATTGTACAGAAATTGTATGGTAAGGTGGTAAGATTGTTATTATGCAAAAACATGTGGTAGAGCAATTCTTTATTTGTAATATTCCTACAACCATTTTCTACATATCCAGTAATTTTGGTAATGAGTAGTGATAAGTAGAATAGGCAATATACATATTGGCAAAATATATTAAATTTTTCGCCAAATATTCGCAGTAAATGTGACAATTCCTGATCTCGCCATTATTACCTTTTAGTCACTTGTACACATGCATATTGTGAATGCCATGTCTGCTGTCATGACGACATCTGGTGGCAAGATGTGAAATAGCAGCTGCACTGTAATCACCACATGAGACAACACTCATAGAAGTAATTAATTGGGAAAATTGGCACTTGTACATGCAAATATTGCAAACGCAATGCATGGTACTTTCCCCATAATCTCAAAGATATAGCACTATATTTGAGATCTTCGTGAATTCTCGAAGTTTATTCAGAATAAAAACTTGTGATTCGATTATTCGCAATCAACACTCTTTTGGTGATGATAGCATGTGCAGGAGCTTTTCCTTACAACTCACAAAGTCAGCTAGTCAAAATGACTACAATGGGTTTTAACCTTCCTAGCGCACCGGCCGTTTCACGCCGTTTATAACAGCGTGAAACGTGCAATCGAGGCAGTGTACACAGTACACTGCCTGTCAGTTTCTCCCTCCCTCCGGGGCTCTTCACGCAGCCGGTGTCATAATTGACATCAGCTGTGTGAGTGGGAAAGCCGGCGCTCCTCCATTAACATGGAGGTCTATGGCGCCGCCCCCCCCCCCTCGCCCCCTTCCGCATCACCGTGACACGATCGGAGCGGTGCCAAAAACCCGCTTAGGGTCTCCCCGCCGCCAGTTTCCTCTGCGGTTGAGAGGACCCTGTTCAGTGAACGAACAGGGTTCGTCTCAACCGCTAGGGAGGTTAAATTTGACAGAGGTGCCAGAGCCTGTAATGGTGTGTAATCTGTTTAAAGTTCCCATACCTCTTTTATAAATAAAATAATCCTTTGTAATAAAGTACAAGTGTCCAGACCCTATGTCGGTGGCATTGCGCTACTGCGCATGCGCCCCATGGACAGCCGGTGGGACTTGGAGTGCAGAGACTTCCCAGGCAGCTCAGTGTCCTAATGGGTGGAAGTTGCCACTATAGCAAGCCATTAGACTCCAGAGGAAGAACTACAAGGCCCAGCATGTCCGAAGGCATTCTCACTTCACACACAGGTCTCCACAGTCCCAGAAACACAAGCCTGGCGGTTCCTGTGGTAACATAACATCACTTCCTCCTGTCTGCTATGTTTGCATGGACCATGACAAGAAAAGCGACTCCAAAATGGCGCCCGAGGGCGAGCAGATGACCCCCACACCTCCTCCAGGGGGGCTCAGCTCAGTGCAGAGTGGTCAGCTGGGTACAGGAGCGGCGGGGTGAGTGCTACCTGGTGGGCAGGGTATATGTCACCCTGACTATGTTATCCTTTGTAATAAAGTACAAGTGTCTCTGTGTCCAGTCCCTGTGTCCGTGGGATTGCACTGCTGCGCATTTGCCCCCCAGACAGCTGCTGGGACTTGGAGCGCGGAGATTTTGGATGGCCGGGCAAAACTGTTGAATCGGCGGGTGTACGCGGGTGCGCACTCGCATGGACTTACTTCTAAACGGCAATTACTTACAAGTGGCGAGCGATGTCAAGCGAGAGCCACTCGGTCAGCTCTGCTCATGTCCCCGATGTTGCTAGGGCAACAGGACGCTTTTTTGTACTGGAACAAGTCTGTTTTTACAAATGTTTGACCACATATGTTCTAGCGCCCGTTAATGTCTAGTTTTTATTAATAGGGAGAAAAATTCCTACAGAAAATGCTTTTTTTTGTGCCCAATCACACCTAAAAGGGGTCATCATTAGTGATGAGCGGCATAGACAATATTCGAATTAGCGATATTTTGTCAATATTTCTACTAATATTCGATTCTATATTCGGAAATTTGAATATTCGCGGTATGATCATGTATTGCGAATTCGCATTGCGAAAAATCTTCAAAATGAATGGTCACATACTATGTTTATTTTCGCAATGCGAATATGAATTTCGCAATACATGGCATACCGTGAATATTCGAAATTGCGAATATCCGCCGACATATTCGAGATATTGGCGAATTCTCAAATTGATGATATTTGCGAAAAATATTCGACATTCAAATGTTCGAGCTCAACACTAGTCATCATCTTGGTTCATTGAAGGGAACAAGTGTTGGAAAGCCAGAGGGTCTTTTTACCAAGGTGTCAATAGGCGGGATTACAGAACTAAACAGGCCGGATATGGCCTGCTGCAGTAGATGCACATGTCTACTCTAAAGCAGGGAACACACTTATAGATATGGGCCAGATCGATGGCCACATAGAGTGCCGTGCATGCTCATGGCCATCTATCTGGCCCATATCTAATGCTCCCATCCCAAACAGGATATCGCACATGACCGTAAACCACGGTCGATGTCCATTGCTTTGCATGGGGACTCTCCAGCTGGGGAGACCGGGTCCCCGGGGTCCCCATTGAACGGGAATCGATGTGCCTATGTTGTGCACATTGACTTCCATTCAATTGATCCCCGATCAATCACAGCATGCTGACGGCACCACTCTGTGATCAGGTGTCAATTGCACGGTAATCTACCCGTGTGATCTAGCTTAACTGCAGTGGTCTACTTAGATCTAACAGTAATGGCTGATATAACCTGCTTACCCCCTGAAATCTTTAGATAGCATTCACCTGACTAACACTGCGTGTACATTAATTCACATCCTATTGGCTAGCTGTCAGATTGGGGCATCATTGACTACTAACCAATAAGAAAGTTTCCAAATTATGACAATATTATGTCAGCTATAGCATAGTGACCACATGCAGCCTGGATGTTTTATTCACATCAATAACCATTATCCTATAGATGGCACAGGGACAATTGAGAATAGCAAGAAATATTTAAAGAAAGAAAGATATAGAACTTTTTTTGTTATGTTTATCTGCTAGCCTGTAAAAAATAAACATAAAGACAGTGTAGCGTATTTTTGGGCGTATAAGATGGCTTTTAAACCCAAAAAAACCCTTCTTAAAAGTCGGGGGGCCGTCTTATACTACGCTGAGACTTCTGAGCTGGAGTAGTCTGCCTGTCACACATCTGCAGCTCCCCCTCATCCCCCTCCCTCTCTCCCCTCTGTTTTTAGCCATGTGCCCAGTAAAAAAACATGGGGGTGGGATTAAGTATTTTACAGCCGCTGCCCAAGCGCCTGCACTCTGTGTACAACTGACCATGTGAATTGAGCCTTACCAAATGAAGATAGTAAAGTGTAAAAAATATAAAAAAAGAGAAAATATAACAAAGATAAATATGAAACAATAATTATAAGGAAAAAACATTTTTTTTAAATTTAACACAATTTGTCCAATCACACTTAAATAATAATTTCAGCCCATTGCCACCTTTGTGACAAGACACTCTGGCTCCACTCCACTTGTTTCCAGCAATGAGATGAGATGCCTCCTTTTTGCGAGGCATGGTTCACATCAGACAGTGCTTCTTGAAACCAGTTAACCCAAAACTGGTGTGTGTTTTTAAAGGGCAGGACAGCTTTCAGCAACACATCCAAAATCATCACACTGATTGAAATCAAGGTTGGCTCACTCCTGGCTCCACTTAGCTCTTGGAGAAGTCATTAGGCTAGGGCCTAGGTACCCAACCTGAGGCCAGGGGGGGGGGGCGCATGCGGCCCTTTGGGCATTGTTCGGCCTCCACATGCGGCCCCAAAAACCTAACTGTTAATACATAGGGCACAGAACCTCACCTATGAAGTGGCCACACACTGACCCAGCTTTCCTAATCAACTTTGGCGGTCCTACATCAGTAAAATTGGCAATGTTAATTGTGAAAACCAGGTCTGCATATGAGCTCTGCACCCAGGGGCAGGAGGGGGGGGGTGCTGTCGGGTTTTGACTGCCTGTTGGTATCTAGGACCGCGTGCTGAGACATGTCCGTGAGGGGAGGTTCTGGATCGATGTTATGTGCGGCCCTTTAGTGATGCCGAGGGCCGCATTTGTGGCCCTACATATCAACTCAGTTGCCCACCACTGGGCTAGGGGTTCACATACTTTTTCCACCCTGCACTGTGAATTTTAACATGTTATGTTTAATAAAAACATGAAAACATATCATGTTTGTGTAGTGATATTTTAAGCAACTGTGCTTTTCTATTGGTGTGGAGATCAGAGCACATTTTATGACCAATTCATGCAAACCTTTACGTAATCCCCAAGGGTTCACATATTTTTTCTTGCAACTGTATGTGAAAAAAGCAGATCAAGGAAATAAGAAATTAATTGTTTAAGAATGTCATGTATGAAAGTTACATAGGGTTCAAATAATTATTTGTATTAGTATCATTATTCAATTTATTGCCACTTGTTTAGCTGCCAGATAATGGAATGATTGCTTTAATAAGTAAGGTAAAATATACAGCGTTTAAACATCCGTTACTTTTTATAAACACTTTGCTGTTCCCTCTTTGTAATTTTTATTTTTCTTGTATAAAAAGTCTTTTGAAGATTTGTATATAAATATTATTTATGTAAATTCTTTGATGTAACATATGTCGCAATGTAAAATAAAAAGGCAGCCACCGCTGTGAACGTTGTGTAATGACATGTTAATGACAGCGGAGTAACAGGACCCGGAAGCAGAAAATGACTTGTTTTACATTTCTTGATGATTATTGTTGCCAACTAAAAACCCATACTTCAAATGGAGGAGCTTGCAATACCATTTATACAATCACCATATATCCTGACTGTATGAGAATGTTAGAAAATGTTGTTTTGGTAAAATAAAGAAGCTTTTGACTGTGTCTCTGGATTCTTAGGCTACGTTTACACTGGGGGTTTTTTACCACCAGATAAACGACCGTTTAGCGTGGCCGACCGGCGGATGCCCCATTAGGCATCCACCGGTCGGTTTTCCGGCTTCTGTGCCATAGGACCTCTATGGGGTCCTTAATTAGACGCCCCGGTAATCGCCTGCACTGTTGTGCAGACGACTACAGGGAGTCGTTGATCCCGCTGCTGCGGGAGCGCACTGGCAGTTTCCGAGCTGCTAGCAGCTCGGGAATCACCAGTATAAACGTACCCTTAAGGGAATATGCAGAGAAGTTGAAATTATTGCTCAAGTGTTTAAAGCTGGGCATAGACGTGTAGTTTTCTGCCCGATTCTCCGGCAGATCTACTGTGCTTGATGAGAATCGGCCAGGCACCTTTTGTGTGCCGGCACTTACTTTGGATGCGGATGCTGCTACCCATCCAATGTAATGGGATCTGCCCTATAGATCTCCATGTTAATGGAGGGGCAGCAGCTTCCCAGCCCACATTGCCATGACTTGGCGACGTGGACAGGGACGGGGGTGGGGGAGATGGTATTTTTAAGCAGTCTACAATGTACGACACTATGGAGGTTAATGACTAGTTGAAGTTTCCATGATTGGTCATATTGCTGCCATCCATGGAGAGCAGTCTCTCTTTCCATGTATCAGCCACACCACAGCAACTTGTTCTTCCACATACCATGCTCTTAGAAGCAGGCTGTCCTTCCATATGCCAAGGTAACCTAGCCAGTCTGTTCTTTATTTCCAAATGCCAGCTTTTCCAGAGAAGACTATTTGTCTATCTTTCCTAGTTCCAGCTTCTTTTGAACAATCTGTCTTTCCTTATGCCATGCAGTCCAGGGTAGTTTAAACTTTCACTTGCCATGCTCTCTAGAGTAGTCTTTCCATGTGTCAGGCTCTCCTAAACAGTCTGTTTTTCAGTATTTGCAATTGTCAGGCTCTCTAGAGCCAACCGTTTGTCTATCTTTCCATATTCTTTAGAACGGTTCGCTCTTTCACATTGTGTGCTTTACAGAGCATTCTGTCTTTCCATGTGCCAGGCTGTCCTAATCCCTCTGTTCTTCAGTATTTCCATGTGCCAGTTTCTTTAGAGCAGACCATCTATCTATATTTTAATCTTCCAGGATCTCCAGAGCAGTCTTTCCACAAGGCATGCTTCTCAGAACCGTATGTCTTGTGGTGTGCCAGGATGTTCTGGGCAGTCTGTCCTAAGCAGTCCGTTCTTGAGTATTTCCACTTGCCAGGCTTTACAGAGCATGCCATGTTCTCAAGAGCATTATGCCTATCCATGTGCCAGGCTGCCCTAAACATTCTGTTCAGTATTTCCAGGCTCTCTCTTTTTGGATTCTCCAGCTCAATCTGTCTTTCTACATGTGTAGTGTACTGGAAATACACTCAAAGTTGTACAATAAATGGGTCTGGGCATGCCATGGTTAATCTCTGTAAAAATGTGTTTATGTCTGGAAAATGTGTTTATGTACCAGTGGTCAAGCCAAAGCCCTCGTCACTTCTAGTGCACCTATACTAATCTACCCAGTTACTGGTTCTGGCCACTCCCTGGCCCAAGGTGATAAATCTCCCTGTTGCAGAATGTTCTGGGCCATTCTGTCATCTCCTGCACCCTGTTAGGATTGCTGTGCGTCACCAGAGCAGAGTTGAGGCCTATTGTCTGGATCAAGCCTCCCCTTCTGGACTGACCACATCTTGGGTGAGAGCTGCGGCTACCTCCTTCCACTCTCACCAGGCTGGTTAGACATTTGTTTTGAACTGTAGTCCCTAAGTTGTGTGCCACATTCCCGACCTTGGGTTTGGTGTGAGCATGTAAATACTATCCCTACAGTAAAGCCTTGTAAATATCCCCTAACCAGCTGAGTGGACAATCGTTTATTGCGAGTGTATGATGATCGAGTGGTGTGTGAAGCCATAAAGAAAGGGGTACATCGACCATTAAAAGAACCTGGTCGCAGTAGTTCATCCCATCCTACTATGCAACACTACACATATGCTCCACAGAACTGTATTTCATTCTGTGTGCCAGGTTGTCCTGGGCAGTCTATATTTTATAGTGACAGGCTTTCAAAAGCAGTCTGTTGGCCAAAAGCTAGCCATGTGTACCTGCCTTATTGTTACAAAGCTCGTATGCGTACTAACAATTTGGAGGCACTCCGTTTCTGGGCGGCCGCAGCTAAATGTTACAATTTATGTCACTTGGGTAACTGCAGGGTAATATGAATAACTATGAAAGTTTGCACATAGGGGCGTGAAATTGGGAATGTAAAGTAATAATCCAAAAAAAATGTTTGGTCTTCTAAGGGTGTTGGAGTTCTGGGGTTGAAAATCAGAGTAGGCATATGTAAGGGAAAAATCTGACAAGTGAAAAGCACTGTGTGACAGCTGAAATGTGACTATGAAAGGTTGACATTTGGACTGCAGGTAGTCTCAGGGGTTAGTTACTATTTTAGTCAGAAAATTTCAGGGTCGCACTACTGAGGTATGAGACCTGGGGGTTCAAACGTGTTGTACTGTGAGAGTTAGAGATGGTTGAAATGAATAAAATTAGATTCTACTTAAATTTCGAGTTTCCCAAACGAATTTCGATTTGACTGCGAAAAAAAAATTCGCATAGCGCCAATAATTAGCATAAAACACAAAAAAATTTGCATAAGGTAAAAAATTCACATAAGGTGGAAAATTTGGATTTGCTGTATGAGCTATAATAGAAGAATCAGTGTACATAGTAGCAGAGCTTTACAATCAGAGCTGAGATTTAAACCCAATTTATACACAAACTTGACATGTTAGAGCAAAATTTATTGTTTTCAAATGTTTCCCCAACCCTACTCTACATATCCAGTAATGTTCCCCCAACCCTTCTCTACAACTCCAGCAATTTTTGTGAGGATACCATTTTCAGGAGCTTTGCAATAAGCTGACAAAGTTAGCTAGCACCATGCGAATTTTCCAATCACTCCCGCATGCGAAAATGTTAAATAAAATGGCGATATTCACACGCGAAATAGCGGCACGGCAAATCAAAAGCAAAGTTATAATTTAAGTTGAAATTTTGATTTCAGTCGAAATATCAGGCAGATTTTCGACTTTTTCGGCGAAAAGTCGAAATGACCCCATCAAAATTCGACAAATTTCGAAATTTCTACTTAAAAATTCACACTGCAAATTTTTCGACCATCCCTAGTGAGAGTTACATGTGACCCAAAGCCAGCTGGTGACCTGTGGATGAAGACAGCTAATCAGAGGCTCAATCAGGAACAGGGAGGTCCATCTGTAGCAGAATATACCATGCAGGAGGCTGATGCAGAGGACAGTGAGGGAGACAGTGAGGAAGACCATCCTACATATGGGGTGAGTACCAAACACCATCTCCTGGTACTCATCTGAGGAGCTCACTAAAAAAAGTTATGCGCACCCCTGATTGTGTGAGACAAGATTGCAATGAAGCAAGCATCCAGCAATGTTTACAGCTTAACAAAAAGACATTCAAAACTAGTCCAAATTATTTGTTATCTTTTCCATGTAAGAAAAAGATGCTGAAAGATTCATCTCACACTGGAAGACTTCAAGGATTTCCTGTATTTGGAGAGCTTCAGTTTAGTGATATCACTTTTTTTTTAACGCACCCAAAGGTCAGCGTGTTTTGAAAGTTCTCCTAAACGTACCAGAAACATCTATACTTTGATTTTTTTTTTAAAGTGTGTTTATTTTACAGTTTCTGTCAAAACACTGAATAAAGACAAATGTGGTTAATTAAAAGAACATTTACTTACAGCTTCTGGTAATAGGTACCTCATTGTAGGCATTTTCAGGCATGGTTTTCTTTAACAGCTAATGTAATTTATGTGATTGAATTTGAACATTATGGAAGTCTGAGTGATTTTTTTTTTCTGTAAATGAAAAGTATTAGCATGAAAAGAGGCAGCTCAAAAGGAAAGAGCACAAGTGTGCGGTATTAGATACTGTTTATATAAGGATTTCTGGGTATACTGTACTTCCTTCACTCAATCAATGGCAGTTGTACATCTCTGCACTCAATTTAAGGTGATTTTCACCATTCCCACCACACAGAATACAGGAAAATCCATGTTACACATAAATATATGCTACAAAAACAGCGAAGCATGATAACAAAAGCTGGCAAATGAAATGTTTCCTTATATTTCTGTGTTCATACTTTAACCTCAGCGTTACAGGCTTTTCGCGCCATTTTTTATGGCATGAAAAGCTGTTTTCCGACACTGTACTCCGCCTTGATTGACGTCTCTTCCCTGGCCCTCTACACAACGCTGGTGTCAATTAGACAGCGCCGGTGTGTGGGCAGAAAAGCGACGCCCCTCTATTAACTTGGAGGTCTATGGCACTGCCCCCCGCCCTCTTTGGTGTCACTGATGATGCCCAAGACACGGGGCCAGAAAGGCTCTGTGTGTCTGCAGCTATGGAGAAATGCTGCAGGCTCACGGAGAGCCGACGGTTGCGCCTGATCCCGGCATGGGTGCAGTTTGATTCACGATCAACCTACACTCCGTACTGGCCCATACGTAACGCCCAGGAGGTTAAAGCTGAATTCCAGCCAAGATTGTGATGGCAGGGTGGCTCAGTGGCTTGCCAGTCAACATTGGGGTCCAAGACATACCTGTCAACAACCCTGTTTTGGCCTGGACAATATAATTTGTCACCCCTCAATCCCTTTCCCCTCCACATGAACCCTTCAATTGAGCCTACTGACAGAGTTTACAAGAATACTAATACAGGAGGATGGTGAGAAAGAGAAGTGAGTGTTGGGTGGCTAGGAGGTTTAGATTACCCTCTGAGCTTGTCCAGAGGATATGCAAGGTGGGAATTTAGAAGG
>CM070036.1:19909158-19922032 GCA_036250615.1 Ptychadena robeensis | reverse complement strand
AATGTGCGGAGCGTCATTTCCGTCTTTTGAAATGCGTAAGAGACGGATTGCATGGCGCCCTTGACTTGACTTGAAGTTTTTTCTTCTTTGGACAGCAAAAACTTTAATGCCACGGTCCAAGGTTTACAGGGGGTCCCTGTTGATAGGAGCCTGTAAGTTGACTGTTTATGGATAGCAGTGCAGGTACACATTGCAACTCAGTTATTTGATCAGGCTATAGGGACAAGTAAAAATATAAGATTTGTGCTGAGCGTGCACTTATTCCTTATATTAGGTTTTTTTCTGCTATGCATTTTTACACTTTGCAGCTACATAAGACATTCCTGTGTTTCCCCAAGAGTACCACTTAAAAGTAACTCGATTTTACGTAATAAGACACCCAGGAATTATAACACTTACAGTTTTTCCTGGAATTCATTATTTTACAAATCTCCTGTCATTCTGATTGGATTCCAAAGATAATAAAAAATTAGAGGAAAGCAATGTGCACGATGAACAAGGTTTGCTGTTGTTACTTTCAACTTAAAAATCTAAGACGCTTAACCTGTTTATGGGAAAGAATTTTGATGACTTCTCCATGCCATGTGTTAAAACATGCAAAGAACAGCAACTGCGTGATTACACTTCAATGAGTGGATGCGTTTCCTGGCTCATATGCCATACAATACCATATATACTAGTAAAAGAGAGTGGGTCAGCCCGTTCCGTGAGTTTGAGTCACTGGTTAGAGGTGGTTGAATTTTTTCGACTAGCTGACTTCATGAGTTCATTGCACGGCCCCTGAACATGGTATCATCACCAACTTTGCTGGAGAAGGGTTGTGGAAATAAGCACATGTAGTTTTTTAATAAAATGAGTTCAAAGTTAAGTCGAAATTTCGACTTGTTTTGACTTTGGGCATGCTTTCTTCTTTGTGTTCATATAACAAATCTCTACATAATGATACATAATCTCTACATCATGATGTTTAGAGGTTTTGTAATAAAGTCAGTTAGTCAAAACTTAAGAAAAAATTCAATCATCTCTATCATTGGTGTGAGACCCTGCATCCTTCATAAACAAAATGATTTTCGGTAGTATTTACCTAAACAACACATATGTTGTCAATATTTTTTCTCAGAAGGCAGCTTCACCATGTAGTGTTGGGAACCTGGGTTACTACAGGAGAGGGGGTGCCCATCATTGAAGGTGAAGAGTTGGGTTCGGAAGCTGCAGTTTGTCCTCCTAGTGTCTCAACTAGTATTAAGCTTGAATATTTGAATTGCGAATATATTCGGCGAATATCGTCTATTCGAGAATTCGTAATTTTTGCTAATATCGAGATATTCGCCATTGGAATGCTTATGGCCATGGATTGCGAATATATATAATATAAATAAATAGCACATGTGACCATTCATTTTGAAGGTAATTGCCAGGTGATTATAATTGTGCATATATATTCGCAATGCATGCGCAATTGCGAATATTGAATTTAAATATTAGTAGAATTGTTCACGAAATATTGCAAATTCGAAAATTGACCATGTCGCTCATCAATACTCCAGACACTATTATTATTATTTATTTATATAGCGCCAACATATTACGCATCGCTGTACAATACATTAGAGTGGAGATGCAAACACACAATAACACACAGGTACAGGTATGACATAGAGGGGGGGGGGGGCAGTGTAGAGGCCGTAGAAACGATTCCGGCCAGAAATGGAGTGCTCAGTGATCTTGGTAGAGAGGAGACAGGCAGTGTGTGTGTCTGTTCCCGGTCCCCCCGCGATCAGTACTCAGCAGGAGGAAGTGTACGAGTGGCTCCTGAGCAGAACAACCCGTGCACTGAGTACAGAGCTGTACCAATTTCCGTATTGGCCCCAGTCACAACTGAGCCAGGAAAAAGTGGGGTGGATTCCTCCCACCGGAGTGGAAGGCCTCAAGAGAGCCCAGAAGCGGGAGACAGCTGGAGCTGGGTGGAGCATCAGAGGTCTCCCGTGGGTGCCCTTAAGAACTGCCTGTTGTTGTGCCTGAGGTTTGGGTACTGGATTGTTTCAACACCTTAATTTGCCGCCGCTGTGCTGCAGTGTGGTGTGGAGCCTTAGACTGCACTTCTTTCTAAATAAGACTGAACAGTTACCCATTGTTTTGCTGTGCCTCAAAAAAGTACAAGTTGCACTATACTGGTTCTCACTACCCGACACCTGCCTGTTACATTTTCCCTCCTGGAAGATTTTCCTGAAGATGATGGCTGCTGACGGCTAAAGATATCAAGAAGTCAGTTACAAGCATGAATTAGGAGTAACAGGAATTGTCTAAGCTGTCCTGACAAGAATACATATTATAAAATAAAGTGCTGCGTCCCTCCATGTTTAGGAAGATCTTCTTCTATGCCTTGCATGGCCTAACATGTTGTCCAACTATAGCCTCCCTCACCAACGTTTTTCAAATGGGGACTACAGCTTAACAAATTGTATTCTCCATGCACCTCTAGATCGACAACTGTGGGAAACTGAGGTAGTAGAACAGGCAGAAAGTCTATGAAACTATGTAGACGTAAGCCATATGATGCAAGGCACCTACCTAAGAAAACAGTTTTTATCTGAAGTACAGGGAAGGAGAGAGTGATATCTACATATTGTTAAATGTAGAGTTGATAACTGTTCACACCAAAGATCTTTCAGCACTCATCATACAATACCCCAGTATTTATATCCATATGGGCAGTTCCGTCTCCATGGGGTCATGTGCAGCTCATTGTTGTTCAATGGATTGCCATTGCTGAATAAATATTTTTACTATGTGTGCCTTGTAGCACTGGGGTACCATTTAAAATGGTTTTTAAATTGGTATTTTGGCCCCGAAAAGACGATGACTTTTCTAAATAACACAATTAAATAACTGTTTTGCCTAGAATTTGTGAACATTATTTGATTTACACATGTGGATATGTCACCTGCTATTAACTCGTCAGGAAAGTGGGCTTTTGACATCATCGATCATCCACATGTTGTACCATGGTAATGTGACAATAGTTCACATAATATAGCTCTAATAATAAATTATTTCTACCACTCCTGATTTAGCAAGTGGACCTTTTATTCTGTCCTGCTAACACAGAATTAAAGTGTATGTGACAGCAGTATATGATTGGGTCTTTTGTCCTTTTAAAGCCTAGGATATACAGCCATTACCTGTTACCTTTTCCCATACTGTTATCTTTTCCCATTCCTATTATCTGTTACCATTACCTAATTCCATCACCACCATGCCAGTCCCATCCTCCCAACCTACTCTGTCCCCCAACCTATTAGAGTGTAAGCCTGATCGGGCAGGGTCCTTCTTCCTGTCATATCCTGTGTATTCTCTTGTGTTGCATCTCTAATTTATTGTACAGAGCTGCATAATATGTAGTGATGGCCAAACTTCAGCCAGGTCCGTCCGCGAATGGGCGGATCGGACTTTTAAAGAAGTCTGACGCCCGCCTGTTCACAAGCAGATTCAAATTCTCTCGATGGGGAAAAACTGTAAGTGATGTCAGTGACGTCACATCCGGTACCGGGAAAGCATAGTTCCTGGTTCCAATTGCTGGATGTGACGTCACTGACATCAGTTCCTGTTTTAGGAGCCGGCTTTTCACTAGAACTCTACCCAGTGTTCTAGTGAAAAGATTCTTCCTCCGGTGGGATCTTATTGGTCCTGATCCTGCCGGAGAAGGAAAAGTGAGTTCCTTCTCGCCGGCAAACGGGGCAGGTTGAACACCCTTACTGCTCGCCAGCTAGTAGGAGTGCGAACATCCATGTTCGCAGCCCTGCGGACAGTTCGACCATCATTAATTACATCATTAATTATATGTTGGCGCTATATAAATAAATTATAATAAACTATAATAATACTAGTTAAATGGCTTGTGGCTTGTAACAGTATGTGGGACTAATGTAATGCCTCAGTTAAGACAATTGTATAATCCTAATTAAAACACATATTAATCACAGCCACAACCTAACATATATATTAAACTATTTATACTAATCCGTGGCTCTGGTGAGTATGTTCCTTATATATTGTCAAAAAGTTTAAGGCTAAGAAGCACACACATTACCCTTTTGAACCTATCTTGTTAGTGCAATCGGGTGCCTAACAGTGACTTGGCATATACATATTCAAAATTCACCCCAGCACCTCCATGGTTTGAAAGACAAATAATGTTATTGGAGAAGCCATTTCAATTAAATGATTTGTCTAAATAATGTGCCAGAATCAGGTTCAGAATCCACACAATGGCTTTTAAGCTGGCCAAATGCAAACCACTGCTCCAGTAGGACATCATTATATCATATTGGTTGCCATATGATGCCAAAATAGATTTTTCCAATAGGGGGACATAGGCCAAGTTGCAGCTTCTAGTAGCTAAAGAGGGAAAAGTGATAAAACAAAGAAGATAGGGATATTTTCATTTAAACATCCCAATTTCCAGCTATCTTAGAGGTCACAATATGTTTTTTTCACAAACATGAATATTTGTTGAATGAGGGTTGCTGAATTTCGTAGGAGTAGAATTATAACATATTGTTTGATGTATTCCCATGAAGCTTGTTGAGGTAGTTTATAGGCTATAATGTTCACATTTGTAGAAAGACCTTAACCTCCACACCTTAAAATGAAGCATATGTCTCCCATATGAGAAAACCCTCCTTCGGTTCCCCCGAGTTCTGGCTCTCAAAAAGTCTTTTTGTGTTGCTTCGAAATGTCTTCCTGACTCCTGAGAGCATTGCAGTTCTGTTCGCACTTTGCATAATCTGCTTTTGGCAGAGTCTATGACATACTGCTGGCCTCCAGCCAGGGGGACATGTGCAACAAAATAGTTTCTACTGTAAATTCAAGTTTTTCGTATATCAGCTAATTTTCAGATGATTAACATTGGGGTTTTAGATTCCTCTGAAAACACTGAGCTGAAATACATTCCATCTATGCATATGTAAATTGACAAATATTTTCTTAAGAGTAAAGTATTGCATTGCCAGTTAAAGTCTTAGCTCATTTGTTGACTTATGAAGCAATAATAGCTGATGAAAGAATACAGCGTACCTGATGGTAATGTTGCTTCAAAGATAAAAAGCAAACTAAAACTGACTGAAATACCATTCATGTGCCAATGTTCCTCAAAGAACTACTGTGAACGCTCAACGCAAATGTCTACTTCTTATGGTAGAGCAATTGTTAGGGTGTCAAGCAGCCATTTAAGCACTGCAATTGCTGCACAGTCTACACTTAATATTTTATGTGATACAAAATGTGCCCCAAAATTTTGGGACTTAGGCCTTCAGTGGAGCTGTTTTTCGACCCACTGTTAAAGCAACGGAAAAAGAACCAGTACAGTCCCATTGGGCTGACATGTCCATAATGTCCAATGGGGAACATGATAACAATAGGTACCTACTGTATTCATTTTTTGACATATCCATGGATTTTCAGTAAATACGTGAGGTGCCTGTGGAGAAAAAAACGTCATAACCCATTTACAATTTGCAACCTCTGCACCGTGATTTTGATGCAGACAAGGCCTAATGCTGGGCTATGCAGTAAACTGCATTGACAATAAAGAACGCAACACAAGCTTCAAAGGAATATAGAACCTTTGTTACTAAAGATAAATACAAAGCATCAACACTTTAAAAAGAATATTTGGACAGAGAAGAGTGCAAAGTCTATAAAAAAAATCCTTTAACCCCCATAGCGCTTCTGGCGGCTCCATCTCGTCCAGCACTTTCTTGTCAGTATTGCAGTTGTTGAGATGGAGCCACGCAACTAAACTCAGATCCCCCGTCAGCAGCATATGCTCACTGTTGTGTGCTGTCCGGGGGGTCTGATGCTCTAAGCTGGCTTCCTTACTGAAGAAAGCCGGCCGATGTCACCCCTCTCCCAGCCCTCTTTGTTTAAAGAGCACATCTGGAAAATCACCCCAGTGTCATTTCCAGATGTGCTCTTTGAAGTTAACCCTTTCAGAGGGTGCCAAATAGCTTGTATTGGATACAGTGATAACTGTATTCAATACAATTCAAAGTTAAACAAAAACAAAACACATTTCCGATTGTAATAAAAATGTTATTATAAACAAACATAAATACTGTTTTGAAATCTTTCATACCAAATAAGTATTCAAGAGATTTTATCATTCAAATGATACATTTTATAATTTTTTTTTATGTACTTTTTTTATAATATTTGTGTGTTTCAAATATTATTATATTCAGGATGTCTATTAGACCCTTGTACTGACAGATTTTTGGAAGTAACAGGCCTACAACACAAAAAAAAAACTATGGTGCGCTTTTGGTACTGAAATCTGGACCTTGCAAGAGCGCTAGGGAGGTTAATAACTGCATTTCAGAGATATCTTTGCTAATTTCCTTAAGCAGCTACAAATCTACACATTCAAATTTTTCGGTATTATAAACTTGCAGAGAATAATTTCTAAATTTTTAAACAATTAGCAACACACAGCTGTTTGGAAATGGTCTGGAAAGCATTTGAAAAACTCTGTGCCAGAGAAGGAAATAACATTTGTTTTAAGATTTGGATGTGTTTCGTTATTTTCACCATTTGCGGGATATTTAATTTGTGGTTGAAATTTCAGTCGTGCTGATCTGAAAACGATCCTCCTTTTTAGTAGTGAAATGTTGAAGGCGATGTTCACTTTGCAAGGAAATGGTGGAAAGGGAACAGATGCTGAAGTCACAAGTGCAATGAAAATAAAAAAATATGTGTTTTATGTGCCCACTAGTATGTCTATGAATAACAGACACCTCACAGGTAGAGATGGTTGAATGGTTTTTTTTTTCAAATTCAACCATTGCAAAGCCCCTTTAGAATGGTATCATCACCAAGCTAGCTGAAAATGTAGAGAAGGTTTGGGGGTATACTACAAAAAACGTTTTGCTCTAGCTCATGTAGTTTTTTCATAAATTAAGTAAATAAAATAAATTTGAAAGTCAAAATTTCGACTTTGACTTTTAACTTAATTTATGCAAAAACTACATGTGCTAGAGCAAACTTTTTTTTTCATGTTCCCACAGCCCTTCTCAACATCATTTTCACAGGCTTTGCAATCAGCTCACAAACCCAGCTAGTCGCAAAAGTCAACCATCTCTACTCAAAGGTACTCAATGTGCCTGTGAGGTATATGTTCAGAGTAATTATGCTACTTTATACTATTTGGCTATGTAATTGTTATACTCAAATCAGTTTAAATATTAATACCAATTGTTAATTGAGGGTATTTATTATAGGTTAACAAATTTATACCATTTATTGACTAAATGTATATCCAAGATGTATGTAACTTTTACATACAAGGAATATGTCTAGGGATGTTTCCTAACACTATACTGATATAGGCGCTCTGAACTTTTTAACTTTGATCTAATGGGAATTTTTCCTTGGCTATCCCAATATAAACTATTGGATCCTGATTATTCAGGTGTGAGATATATACTTTCCCTCCTGTTCTCCTGATTTCCTGTACTCACCTATGGCCACAGTTTGTTTTTGACTGAAAAATGGGTGAACTAGTTATACTGAATTGTTTAAAATGCAACCAAATTTATTTAAGTGAGTTGATTCAGATTCAGTCCCTATTGGTTACTTTTTTCCAATATCGTAATTAATCTGAAATACTATGATCTTTCAATGTGGCCTATTTGAATCATGCAGAGATTATTACTATGCATAGAAAACCCATGAAGAAGCGGATACCTGTGAAACGCATCGGGACGTGCAATATCTTGTAATCTCATTGTTCACATTATTTATATAAGGATATGTGTGCTTATACTGAATTGGAGCTGGAACTGTGCATACGGTGGTGACTTGTTTTTTGCAACTTTACAGATGTTGTTAATAAAAATTGAGGTTTTCTTGGTGAAACTTTTATTTTGAGCTTCAGCTATTGAGTTATGTGGAAATATATGTTTTCATGGGACATAGGGAAGATTTGGCACTTTGTAACAATGTTAAGTAATATTTTTACATCTTGTTTAAGGTGAAAGTTTAAGTTTAAGGTGGAAAATAATGGCAGCCACACACAATATTTGCACCTTAGGCATGATTTTAACATTTTCACTTAGGGGTGTACTCACTTTGGTTGCCAGAGATTAAGACATGGTTGTGTGTTGAGTTATTCTGAGGGGACCGCAAATTTCCACACCAAAGGGAAAATATCCTAATACCAAAGCGTCAATATTTAGTTTGGCAACCATTATTTTAGTTTTTTGTGTTTGCTATACAGTTTGATACTATTTTTGAAAATATCAAACAAGTAATACCCAAATGTTTTAAAACCTGATGTAACATGGTAGTACTACGGAAATTGTTATCAACTTACCAGAATTTCCTTTCCTGGTCATCACTCTCAGTCAGCCCACAACGGGTCATTATCGCCCCCATGGACCCTACGGAACAACCCTAACTAGCAACTTTAAAAGAACCACTGTAGTGCCTCAGTGTTCCAATCTCTAGATCGCGAGCGGTTAGGGGGGGAAGTAAGGCATGAGTGATGACCAGGAAAGGAAAATTACTGGTAAGTATGATAACCATTTTCCGTATTCCTGGCTCACCTCAGTCAGCCCAAAGGGGACTCTTAAAAAGCCATATCCCATATACCAGGGAGGGAAGAGCGGCACCACCAGTTACTGCAAAAAGAAAATTTATTGAGACAAAGCCGCAGCCAAAACCACGGGACCCAGAGAGCCCTGTGGTTGCCCCCTAACATCAAGGCGATAATGCCGAATAAATGTGTTAGAATAGGACCAGCTGGCAGCCTGGCACACAACTTCCACGGGAACCTTCGTCATAGAAGCCCATGAGGCTGCCATCCCCCGCGTTGAATGTGCTCTGATCTCCGAGGGAGGTTAAAGCCCCAAAGCTGCATACACCAATTGAATTGTCTTGACCACCCAGGCAGAGACCCTCCTAGGTGGAATAGGCTGTCCCCTACGGGGCCCCATCGGATAAACAAATAGATTGTCCACTCTGCGAGAAGAGAGAGAAGAGGGAGAACCCGCAAGTCGAGATGTTCCATACCGTCCAGGGTGTCCCCCAGCTCCCCCAAAGATTTGAACACCGTCTTCCAGTTCAGGTGGAATGGAGTGAGCACCTTCGGGAGAAAGGAAAAAAAGGTGCAGAATGGCTCTTTGCAGTAGAAGGCACACAATTCCGATACCCGTCTAGCCGAAGCAATTGCTGTGAGGAAGAGGACCTTCAAGGTCAGATGCCATAATGAGCAGGCCTCTGCTGGCACAAACGGAGGACAGAGCAGGGCTTGTAAAACCAGTGAAAGACCCCATCTCGGGAACCAGGCCTTGATAGGAGGGCAGATCTTCGTGACAGCTTGCAGAAATTGACCCACTAAAGGTTCCGCCGACCATCGCTGACCACTGAATGCAGATAATGCTGATACTTGCACCCGGAGTGAGCTGAGGCTCAGGCCCTTGTCCAGACACGACTGCAAGAACTGAAGAACTCGAGGAAGTGAAGGAGAGACTGAGTAAAATTTGGCTGTGACAGCAAAGACCACAAATGCCCTCCAAATTCGCTGATACGTCTGGTTGGTAGACCGTTTCCTGGCGGACAAGTGAGTGAAAATCACCGATTCTGAAAGATCTTGCTGTCTAAACCTCCTCCGCTCAACCGCCAGGCTATCAGATTCAGGCACCTGAGGTTCGAGTGATATTCTCCCTGCTGCACTAGGAGATCCTCCGCCAGTGGAAATGGAATCGGCGGTTCCTTCTTCATTTCCCACAATAGCGGGAACCACAGCCTCCTGGGCCAGAAGGACAACTATGGCTTCTACAATTTCACGCTGAATCTTCAGGAGGACTCAAAGGGCTAGAGACAGTGGTGGAAACACGTACACCAAACGGAAATCCCACATCCCAGTCCAAGCTAGGGCATCTTGGGCTAGGGCCCCCTGTTCCAGGAATCTGGAGTAGAACCTATGGACTTGTGTGTTGATTGCTGTCACCATCAAGTCTATTGTTGGAGTGCCCCAGCGAGAAAAGACAGGCACTAAGTACCGAGGTGTCAAGGCCCATTCCTTGTGTTCTAGGAAAACACGGCTCAATCTGTCCGCCACCAGATTCTGGAAGGTAGGCAGCTGTGAGGGCCAGAAGGTGCTGTTCTGCTCAGGTAAAGATCTGACCTGCAATAGAGAGAAGGGCTGGGCTCCTGGTTCCCCCTTGGCAAGTGATGTAAGCGACCGCCGTCCGATTGTCCCATAGAACGTGTACATGTCTGCCCTGGAGATCGGTGCAAAACGTCCGCAATGCGCACAGTACCGCCAACAGTTCCAAATGGTTCAAGACTGGAGAACACCCTGCGGGCCACCGGCCTTGCGCCCGACCCCCCTGCCAATGAGCGCCCCAGCCCACCAGGCTGGCGTCCGTGGTTACAACGGTCTCGTGAACATGGTCCAACGGCCTTCCCTTGGTCAAGTGCGTCTCCATGGTCCACCATTGTAGGGACCGCCAAACTAACTGTGAAAGGCTGGGACAGATGCATAGACAGGAAGAAGGAAGGAGAAACAGAAGCTGAAAGCACACACCCCCGCCTGAACCATACCGATCGGGTCCATTAGACCCTACCAGCCCTGCACCAGGGGCGCCCCATACCAGAGGATTTACCTCATTACTGGGACTTTTCTCCCCAGGAGAGGCTGAACCTGGGGAGGGACGGGGGTATACCTGAAAGAGAAAGGAGAGCACAACACAAAACAACATGCCATTGTACTCACCGTTAGGATCGTCTGGAGCGAGGACAAAAGAAAAAGAACACTGAGGCACCTACAGGTGTGTCTTTTTAAAGTTGCTAGTTAGGGTTGTCCTTAGGTGTCATGGGGGTGGAGATGACCCGTTGTGGGCTGACATGAGGTGAGCCAGGAAACTATTAACTGGCAAGCCGCAATAACACAATATAAAGAGCAGACCCTTGGAGGATTAGCAAATGCATTTATCATTCACCATACATTAGTCAGGTAAGTTGAATAAACAAAACACAAACTTAATAAAAACCGACCATAGTTATGCATCCCCTTCCCAATTCTGACAGATTCTCCGGTCCCCCATGTGCTCCCCTTTCCCTAGGATAAGAGAATATGTCAAAGTGATAGTATACCCAATTCAAACTTCGATGAACCTAGTCTATATAAACATTTAACATACTGTACATACCATGGATATGAATATGAGTATGAATGTGAATAGCCCTCCAATCCAAGACCTAAAGCCCCTTCAATCTGCCAAATTGTCCCCTCAACTCCTGCAAAGCATACAACTTAGAATATTTCTAGTTTATATTGTATCAAAGTGTCATATGTTCAGTGTTGTGCCATGAAAAGATAAACTATTGTAAACGTGCACTCACTTTTGTGAGATACTGTGTGTGTGTGTATATATATATACATATAAATTTATATATATTCTATATTGCCCTTACCACATTAATTACATAAGTAAACTCAAAACACATGCATAATCCAATATACATTTTCTTGAAATGCTTAGCATAGCATTCTAGTCACAATAAATATTCTACTGCATTTTTAAAAAAGTAAAAATAATGATAATGGACAAACTGTCGATATAGATCTTACATTACTTTTTATTTTCTTTTAGAAAATCTGATTCACATTGAGCCAAGCCTTTTAACTGTGTATCTGCATATCTGTAATCTAAATTAATGTGATCAATCTCAGATTTAGAATAATTCACAACAGGTGCTTGGCAATCATGCATGTGCGGTGCTATTTACAATAATAAACTTCCTTAGAACCGTTTCAAACAATAGTATGTTTATCCTGAGGACCTCTGCAAATCCAGTTCATCCCTAGCACCTTAGTACATTGTGATAATGTACTCGTCAAATGAAAACCAACTGATCTCTGAAAGAGCACTTACTTTGACACGCTTGAGAAATCACATGTACAAAGCTGGTTTTACCAGGCAATTAAGAACACATTTAAACTGGGTGATTACAACAAAAAAGGGAAATATTACTTCATTAGGTGGCATTTAAGCCCAAATAGCTTAAATAATATTTGCTCAAGTTAATATTTCCAGAGAGAAGATATATTTTTAAGTGTATGTAATTTAAGCAAAGAAAAAGAAAAACAGAAAGTTGAAAGGGGATCTTCAGACCCAGTGCAAACACTCTGGTAAAGTGATATGTTGTCAGATGATAAAAATGTAAACAAACTATTGAAAAGATATATGGGGTTGGGTCTAAGCTCAACCTCAAATGGTGGCACCAATCTGTCAGTGTATACTGGCAGATAACCCAGGGACTTTTTTACTGGTCAAAAAGAATTTAATAGAGTATAAATGAAAATATAACGTTTTACTTCTTTCACACAACTTATTTTTTCAAGAAAAGATCCAGTACAGACATGTATAAATTGAATCTTATCTCACAAACAATACAATCGCCTTTTCTGTATGATTGCCTCAACGCGTTTCGCGGCGTTGCGCCGCTTCTTCAGGAGGAGTAACAGATAGCGTTTTAATTCTGGGGAGAAGCATAATGACTTGAGGTTAGTGGGGCCAATCATAATATTTGAAATAGAAATATCTATGGGTAAGTATGTATGCTTACCCTTAATGTGATGTCCTTGGGTGTAGGATCCGGGGTTAAGGTGTTAAGGGACAGAGATGGGCTTCCCAACGGGGAGACGGAAGGGAACACCACAGAGACGGAAGGGAGGAGGAGGGGGCCGCGGGGTCCCACGGCGGGGAGATGCCCTCATGGGGTCGAAGAACAAATGGAGATCCCGGCGCCTTTTTGGGGAACGGGGAGCATCTACCGCATCGCTCTATTTGATTCCTCGCCAGGTATG
>CM070036.1:19880548-19896410 GCA_036250615.1 Ptychadena robeensis | reverse complement strand
AATAAAATTATTCCTCAAAAATACCACTTGCCTAATAATTCTGCACTCCCTGTAATGCCTAGAGGTGTACAATGGCGTACAATGATGAATCCATTGGGAAAGCCATAGTACCGTGATCATGTGATGAAGCTGTGTGAGCATCCTCATGGCAACGGGCCCCCTCTAGGAATTATCTCTTCTCATTGCGATGAACATGCTGGGGGAGCCAAATTGCCTGGTCATCAAGGCTTTTTTTACTTAAATATGACAGGTCGTTTTTTTTTTATGAGTTGGCAAATTGTGTTCATTTATTTATTTAAGGGGTCTGGCCCCTCTATCAAATTTAAGATACCATTGCAGCCCACAAGTCAAAAAGTTTATTCTAACCTAAAGAAGTGCTATACAATGGGGAGCATGTGCAACCATAGACCTTACTTCTTTGATGGACCTATATGTTTTCATGGCAGTAAAGCTAGCCATGCACGTGTCGGTTTCCATGGCCAGTTGATCACCCATCCGAACGATTCCGGCGATTCTGCCGGGAATCGCAGGTGTGATCAATTGGCCAATTAAGAGTATCCATCGCTGCATGCCACCTTGTCCAACAGATTCCGGGGATGATTCCGTGTCCGATTGTCCACCTCACAAATGGCAACTCCCCCTGATCTGTGCAGAATCGGATCAAAAAGACCAACATGTTGGTTCTCTGTCGGATCCGATTCTGATCGATTGGACAAGGTGGGCTGCATGCGATTCCGGCACGATCGTTTGGCGTGCACGCCCCCGGAATCGATCGTGCTGGAATCCGGTGGGAATCCGACACGTGTATGGGGGCCTTTAGCCTGCACATGTCAACCTCACAAATTAACATTGAGTGTCATTTTTGAAAGACATTTCATTAAGTGTCTTAACAGTAGGCAATAAAATATTTATTTGTTGTCATGTCTACCTGCTCTGGTGGGGGAATCTATACTTGCCAAACTACTTTTCTGCCAAATTGAATTCCCAGCATTCCATTGCAGTACAGGGACATCTGAAGTTTGAGATTCCTGCAGCCCAAATGCCTGCAGAAGATTCACTAGCCATATGTTTACCAATCCTATAGCCCCAGGTGGCACAATGTGATTTGGTTATCTTCCCATTTAATGAGGATCTGTCATGCATACCATTGACAATTATATCCTCTGTTCTTGGGTGTGCTCCAGCGTTTGGGTTAACTGTCCTTCTTCAAGTTGCCAATAGAGGCCCGGCCTGATTTCTAACATTTGTGAACTCTGCCTGCCCTGACTTTGCATTGTCCCTGACCACATCTCCTGCCTAATCCTACTGTACTGTACCTTGTTGGACTTTTGTTTATGACCCTTTGCTTGCTTTCTGGATTACCCAATAAAGACTTCTAGAAGTACTGCATATCTGGCGTGGGTAATGTGTGTGCCCAGGCCCATTACAAGGGGACTAATGTTGGATGAGCAGGCCTGGTTTCCAACTGGCATTCTAAGTAACCTTGATTCCATTCCACACTAGACTCATACTATGTGTCTCTCCCAAAGGGAACAGTAATTCCAAAATAGAAGTGGGCCTTCTCTATTCAATGGACAAATGTGAGCTTAATCTTTCTGTGGGATTTCTAAAACATTTGGCCTTACAGTGTTTATTTATTTTACAGTGGCATTGTATGGTCGAAAGATGCTAAGAGGTACATGCTATGATCCAAGTAAAAAAAAAAAACATTGTTGGGGGGTTTTAAAATAGCAACTTCATTCTATATGATGTTAGCTATCAAAAACATCTGTGGAGAATAATCTTTTGTTTTCAACCATAAAGTAGATTTAAAAGACACCAAAAAAAACATTGCATGACATATTTATAACTGAACGTGACTAAGGTCTCCCTTTGAAGGGTTTGCTAGACAGTGAAACCAGTAAAAAGCTGTGTGGCCAAAGTAAAGTCGATCCATAAAGTAGAGAAGAAAAAACCCCTCCATCCGGTGACTGGTCTATTATGCCTTGTTATGATTGAGACAATAGTAATTGTGAATACAGGTTGTTCTCACAAAGTCTTTGACCTTGACTGCTTCTTTCACTGGAACATTTAACCTATAGTCTTTGATTTCCATTTGCTGAATGATGCCTATTGCAAGGCTTAATGCTCGGCTAGGTTCCCTTTTCATTTTACCTGTCCCATATGCCGCTCCAGTGGGATATGTCATTCACGGCTAAAGTTAACAATTACGCTTGCCCTTCCAGTGACAAGTGAAATATTTGTTTTCCTGACCTAACCGCCTGTTTATATTTCCGTTCGATGTAATCAACATTCATAAAATGCCTCTTCTCATAGTTCAAATTCTCAAGCATATGGCCCATTTAAAGGCTGAACAACAAGAATCGGCACAGGATTGAGTTTCCCCCTCCAGGTAAGAATTTCCAGACTTGTTATCGGCTATATCATTATAACATTACTCCATTTGTTACTGTACCAGGAAACACAATCCATGCATTATAGTCCACATAAAAAGCTGTTTCTGTAGCATCTTGTCATCATCCTGCAAGCCAAGCTTTGAAGCCGTTTCGGATTCAGATCTCAATGCATAAGAGCAAAGGCTCGATTCCTCAGCGTGGTATTATATACCCAGATGGGGTTAATTGCTGGATAAAAGAATGGCTCCTTTCAGTTTACCTTTATGCAACCTCACTCACCCTGGATACGGAAGACAGGAAAGTTGTTGATAAATATCAAACTTTCCAATCGGAATAGAGTTCATCGCTGTATTTGAAATCTTAAACTTAATCCAAAACCAGAAAAAGCTGATGCTTCTTGTGCGTCCGTTCAAAAGGTGAATGATTCTTTTCAGATGTAGCGTCAATTGTAGAGTGTTAATTAATTCTAAGGACTCAAGGTTAGAAATAAACATATCTTTATATGAATTAATTCATTCTAAGGACTCAAGGTTAGAAATAAACATATCTTTATAGCATAAATTCTACTAAAAGGTCAAAGACGTAACATGCAATAATGGTGGCATAATGGTGGTAATATAATGCAATGGAAGCAAGTAAAACAATGATGATATGCGGATTAAGATACAAAAATATTTGGACTGATTTAT
This sequence comes from Ptychadena robeensis, assembly GCA_036250615.1. NCBI lineage: Eukaryota > Metazoa > Chordata > Amphibia > Anura > Ptychadenidae > Ptychadena > Ptychadena robeensis. Next base: position 19,893,325 of record CM070036.1, on the reverse strand, counting down.
AGGTTTAAAGTTTATATAAGCAAGTTCATGCCTCTAGTAGATCTATACCCTATATATTGACATGCCTATAGAAAATATATACCCTATAAACTGAAATTCTTAAGCAGGTCTATACCCTATATACTGACATGCATATAAAAGATCTATACCCTATATATTGACATGCTTATAGCAGATGTATATCCTATATACATGCCTATAGAAAATCAATATCCTAAAAACTAACATGCCTAAAGCAGATCTATACCCTATATGCTGAAATGCCTATAAAAGATCTATACCCTATATACATGCCTAAAGCAGATTTATACCCTATATGCTGACATGCCTATAGAAGATCTATACCCTATATACATACCTATAAAAGATCTATACCCTATATACATGCCTATAGAAGATATATACCCTATATACATGCCTATAAAAGATCTATACCCTATATACATGCCTATAGAAGATCTATACCCTATATACATGCCTATAAAAGATCTATACCCTATATACATGCCTATAGAAGATCTATACCCTAACAACGAACATGCCTAAAGCAGATCTATACCCTATATGCTGACATGCCTATACAAGATCTATACCCTATATATTGACATGCTCATAGATGTATACCCTATACAGTTGCAAGAAAAAGTATGTGAACCCTTAGGTTTACATGGAGTTTTGCATGAATTGGTCATAAAATGTGCTCTGATCTTCACCTAAGTCACACCAATAGAAACACACAGTCTGCTTATAATATTACTACACAAACATTACACGTTTTCATGTTTTTATTGAACATAACATGTAAACATTCACAGTGCAGGGTGGCAAAAGCATGTGAACCCCTAGCCTAATGACCACTCCAAGAGCTCATTGGAGCCAGGAATGAGCCAGCCTTAAGTCCAATCAGAGTGATGGTATTGGAATGCTGTCCTTCCCTTTAAAAACACACACCAGTTTTGGGTCAAGAATTGTTGACTTGCATGAAGCTGGAAAGGGTTAGAAAAGTATCTCCAACAGCCTTGATGTTCATGTGTCCATGGTAAGACAGACTGTCTTCAAATGGAGAAAGTTTAGCACTGTTGCTGCTCTCCCTAGGCGTGGTCATCCTATAAAGATGACTGCAAAAGCACAGTGCAGAATGCTTAATGAGGTAAAGAAGAATCCTAGAGTGTCAGTTAAAGACTTACAGAAATCTTTGGCACATGGTAACATTTTTGTTGAGACATCTACAATAAGGAAAACATTAAACAAGAATAGGGACCAAAAGGAACAATGGGAATGGAATGCTCCCAAGCTGCTCCCAAATCGCCCAGTGGAGCCTCAGCCCAGTGTGATCTATGGAGAATGTTGGTGGGGATTTGATGTTATGATCGGCAACTGCAATGTTGTGGTTCCATTTCCTGCAATACACTTGCTACTTACATTTATTAATAAATAACTTTAAACAGTTATTATCACAGGTTCAGCAGCTGTACTTTTAGTATGATACAGATGGCCACAGTAACGGAAGAATTTCCATGAAGACACTCATATCACTACTGAGATATTACTTTGTATATTTTATTAATCTCAATGGTGGTACAAAGCTAATTAAATTAAACCGATTACAATGCTACAATATAGACGAATGCTGAACCCCTATGTCCCTGGGTTCATCATTCAGGAAGAAGATGCCGCATGGACATCACTGGAGGACACTGTTGGCTTCCCTGGAACTAGTGAGTAATCTTGAGTTACCACTCTTAGAATCAACCCTGAGCCACAAGTGACTAAACAAGTGACTAAACACCTTTAAGTTTTATAACAATAAAAGTGGTTGGTTTTACTCTACTCATTGTTTCACCTTTGTAAATTAGTCTGATAAAATAATATACATTATCAGCATGTTCAATACTATTATATATATAAGTCATCTTTAGGTATCTGTTTCACTTACAATTAGAATATGGTCTTGTATGGAAATACTAAACGTATATTTGCACGCATTTTTTTTTTTAAATCCCATACGTTGACATTTATTTGTTCCATTTATGAATTCCATTTCTATGTCCGTTTCTGTGCACTGTTTATGGCAGGTTCGACTCTCAACAGGTTCACCGTGAAAACTTCTAAGGTAAATATTGAAAGGTGTTTCATTTAGTGAAACCAAACTGAAATTCTTTTTTTGCTTGTGAGATTTCATATTGGTTTTGAATATTTAATATGATGTCATTGATTCTGTGAGCTATGACCTAAAATTGGGTTCACTTTACAGTAAACCTGCATCAGGCTCCAAATAAAAAAAAAATCTGTGACCTGAAGGTGCCTGTGCTAACCCTTCTGCTAATGCATTGCCCTGTGGGAGGATATTTGTAATTTTTACGCAACTGACTCAGTGTCTGGCTGACGCCTAGTTGTGACATGTACAAAAGAGTGGCAGATTTTCCTTCATATGTAGCACTATCCAATCATTTAACAGGTCCTAGTGGATCCTAAAGTGTTGGATAAGATGGCAGGTAGGGGTGCACATAAGTGGTACTCTGGTACTCAAAAGGGGCCAAAAACTAGCTATGGGTACCTGCATTATTGGTACAAAGCTCATATGCGTACTAACAACTTGGAGGCACTGACAGCACAGTGACAGCTGGAATGTGACTATGAAAGGATGACATTTGAACTGCAGGTATTCTCAGGGGCTAGTAACCAAGCCAGAAAATTTCAAGGTTGTACTACTGAGGTATGAGATCTAGGGGTTCAAACGTGTTGTACTGTGAGAGTAATATGTGACCCAAAGCCAGCTAGTGACCTGCGGATGGAGCTAATCGGAAGGATCAATCAGGAATATGGAGGTCCATCTGCAGCAAAATCTACCATACAAGAGGCTGATGCAGAGTACAGTGAGGGAGACAGTGAGGAAGACCACCCGACATATGGGGTGAGTATCAAACACCATCCCCTGGTACTCATCTGAGGAGCTCACAAAAAATGTATGTGCATCTCTGGATATATATATATATATATATCATTATATATATCATTATATATATTAATATCATCTTATATAGTGCTGAAATATTATGCAATGCTTTACAAAGCTTATATAGTCATATCACTAACTGTCTCTCAGAGGAGCTCACAATCTAACATCCCCACCATAGCTATGTATATGTAACTAACAAAGTCATATGTTACAGTCTACATCATGTGTAACAACATAGGATAATCTTTTTGGGGGCAAATTAATCAGGGTGTCTTAAGAGTGTGGTAGGAAACCAGAGAACCTGGAGGAAACCTACACATACCCGGGGGTTGCAAACTTCTTGCAGATAGTTCCCTGGGACTCTAAGGCATGATACGGACGAGCACAGCAGTATACATTCCCGCCCTCCCTCTGCCCCTGTACATGTCACCAGCGCCATCCATGTCGCCAGAGTCATCAATGACGCCGGTGACGAGGGCTGGGAGACCAACGCCCCTCCATTAACATGGAGATCTATGGCTTTTGGATTTAGACAACTGCTGCAGCTTTCAACGGGTGTCATCTAGCGTTTGGGATGAACCCAAACAACAAAGGAACTGGGTTCGTCTCAAATGCTAGGGAGGTTGATATATTATCATGAATTCATTGAACAGATTTATGAATGCCCATCTATGTGATCTTATTAGGAACATGAAAATGGCAAACACCTCTTACTTGATGAATTCAAGGTTTTCATTCATTCAGACCTACTGCCGTTGGTGTTTTAACCTCCCTGGCAGTTAAATGAGGTCTAGATTTTTGTACCAAAAGCCCTACAATGTTTTGAGTGATTGTAGGGCTGTAACTTACCAAAATATTACTACCAGCTACTGGTAATTTTTCAAAACTGTCATTGTGTAATTACTGTGCATTTTTGGGGGGATTTTGGATTGAATACACAAATTTGAATTTTCCACATGCACCGACATCACTGAGGCTGGAGAGGGGCAAGCAACATGCTAAAGAATTCTTCCAGGGAGGGGCAATGGCAGCACACTGGAGGATGACATCTAAAGGCAGCCGCAGATGCCGGTGATCCGATCTGTGGACCCCAGAGGACAGCAGCATCACCAGGTAAGTGACGCTGCTTGTGTTTTCAGTTACCCCAAGTCCAGCTCCAGGTCTAGAACCATTTTAAGCAACTTTTTTTTCCCTGAGCTGGACCTGGGTTAACTGTCCAGATTTAGCACCAAGTCATCCAGCCTACATTTATAAAAAAAAAGCCACTTTATTAGTCAGTTTGTGAAATCCCATCCCTTCTAGATAGTCAATAGTTAACTATAGTGAAATGATTTAGAAACAAAAGAAACTCAATCAAGGGAAAGTCACAGAAATGGTTCACTGAATGGTGAGGCCCATAAAGAATAAATAATTGTCCTATTGACTCAACAAGATAGATGCAAATTTTAACTGACATTAATTTCAGTACAAAATCTGTGCTCCAGGAGCTTCTTGGAATGGGTTTCTCTGGCAGAATAGGTATTTGCAAATTATCCTTCAGCAAGTGGAGGGGTGTAAGCCAGACTGCCAATGGACACTGAGGTAATGGAAATGTGTTCTGGTGAGTGACAAATGCCATTTTTCTGTCTGCCAGTCTGCTGGACAAGTGTGGATTTGGCATGTTCCCGGGGAATCTTTCCTGCCTGTCTGCAAAGTGCTTATTGTAAGGATTAGTACAGGTGGGATAATGGTATTACATGAATTTACAGGGACTGGGCTAGGCCCTTTAGCTCCAATGAAGGGACTTTTTCTCAAAACTCTATACTTTCTATACTTAGGGTAATAGTTTGGCACAACAAAATGACATCAAACCCACAATACACCTGATGAACTAAAATAGAAATTTTGAACTAGAACTTTTCATCCACTTGACCTCATATTGATCTGCTGGAAGAACAACAGACATGCTTGAAAGTCTTTTGCAATGCCCTTCCAGAACAGTAGAAGTTGCTATACATGGAAACAAAGAACAACATCCATATTGCTGCTTATGGATGTAAAATGTGCAAAAAATACAGATAAAGGTATCCTATTCAAATTCTATTTTGATCTGATACATATGCCAAATTTGTTCTTACTGTTCCAAAAGGGCAGAAAAGAAAAAAAACTGTCTACAGCGTTATCTGGGTCTTACAGAATTCCTTCTCCTATGGTATGAATTTGATGAATGATGGAGGTATACTGTAGCTCTAAAATAACTTTTTGCTCTAGAGTGACAAAGCTTTTTCTTCCAGTTCGGTTGCGAACATGGATGTTCGCACTCCTTCTAGCCAGCGGGCAGTGCGGGTGCTCAACTCGCCCCGTCAGGACTAATAACTAATAAGTCTTAATAGTGCGAGGGATTAGCTGTAGAACGATTTTGCAGGTGAAAACACATGGGTGGTTTATTTGTGCAAGTCCATATTCAATATGTACATCAGAGAAGGTAGTAAAATCCAAAATAACAGTAGTCCATAAAAACAGACACATAGAGTCTTTGGTTGCCACACAGGTACACGCTGCTCCCCAGTCACAGAGAGGAGATTATATAGAGCGGAAACCAACTCTAATGAGTTAACAGGACACAGCTGGTCTTACCCTGCACCAGGCTCAGCAAGTCCAGCTCCCTCTGCTGGTCAGATAGAAAAGTACTCGCTCGGCATACTGCCGGTATCTGGGACACACAAACCTCCCATACTGGATACAACCAGAGGACTTAACAGGCTTCCTGTCACAATAGTTAATAAAGCCACCTCATTTAATGATTGGTAAGCCGCAATTATTACAGGGACCCACTCGTTACTCAATATTGCTTTCAACATGTTCCTTGATGATTCTTACCTGAACGTAAAGCAATTCGTGAAAGGCCACACAAGCTTTCAGACGCCTTTGACTCTTTATCTTTAAGCATGTCGACTGATTCTAACTATTCTTGTCATCTAATAACAGATAACAATAAAAACGTTGGGTAGCTTCCATCCTTTCTCCATACTGCCATGTTAAATCTTCAGATATGACTGGAATGTACTTTAAAAGAATAAAGAAAACAGAAATAGTATTTTTTCTCTGTCTTGTATTTATGGAAAAGGCCTCACCATTAAGGTCACCAGGGTGGGGGAACGCGGAATCCCTTTGAGTCAGAATAACAGTATATCAGTTTCAGAAAAATTGCTGACTGAAGTCCCCTGCAAGTGTTAGAAAAGAGATAAAAATGTGTAGCACTAAGCTGCCGCTGTGATTCTTCAAAAGAATATTTGAGAAATTGCATTGTTTCCCTTTTTATTAATACATTTAAACACTTGTAATAACAACGAGATTGTTTTAACCTTGCAGAATGTGCCAATATACTGTCATTGTCAATTTTCTTTGTAGGAGCAGAGCAGACAATAGAACCTTTCTTGCTCGGAGATTAAGCTGAAATGTTCGGGCTTTATCGGTCAGCGCGTTGCCATTAAAATGAAAGGTTATATTTCAAAGTGAAGCTCTGGCAAATGCTGCTAAATTATAAAGGGCTTTCCATCCCGACTTATACATCTCAGTGACAATATAATCAGACAAAGTGGCAGAAGTTCAGCAAATTGTGTTTGCTAGCAAGTAATAATAAAGCCATAGACATGGTATTCATTGTCAGAATTAAGAATAATGAACAAGAGTTCAAATCCAAAACACATGTCCCATAAAAAAGCCCGGCATACACTATGTTCGGTGCAAAGAGCAATAACTTATCCTATCACAGAGACAATAAAATATAATAGAAAACGTAAATGCTGACCCTAACGAGTTAATTTGATTTGGAAAGTGGGATTTATATAGTTGTTTTCATTTTGAAAAATAAAAATACAGTTTTTTTGCTGTACTACATAAGCACTTTTGTAACTCATTTACAAAGTATCTTTATTAAAAGTAGAACTGTGGACACACTTTAGATCAGTGGTGGGCAACTGAGTTGATATGGAGGGCCACAACAGCGGCCCTCAGCATCACTAAAGGGCCGCACATAACTTTTCAATCTATACTGACTTGTATAAGCATTTTACAATGAAAAGATTACAGCAGGCATTGCATTCTGTTTTTTTAGCTTCTTAACACCCCTGACCTCTCGTCAGCCGAAGCACAGCAATACAGATACAGGCTTGATCTGTCAGAAATAGCTAATCCAAGCCAATTCAAGTGCGTACATCATTGCATTGATTCAAAGGTTATGTGCCACAATTCTGAGGTTATGTCCCACTGTATATTATTCAATCATCACCCATTCGTTGGTAAAATAATAGGAGCATAGGCACTCACCTGTCACCTCTCCTCCTCTTCTTTAAGGGGATTCTGAGCAAACACTTGTCGTGGGATAGTGGCAAGCAGGTGAGTTCCTGTGCCCTATGCTTTAACAGTTAGGTTTTGGGGGCCGCAAGTAGAGGACCAAGGGGGGGGGGGCGCTGAAAAACACCCAATGGGCCGCATGCACCCCCTGAGCCGCAGGTTGGGCACCTGGGCTTTAGATTGTAAATATGTCCATTTTCTTACAGGCATTAATAAATGGTGTAAGTGTTCCAAATGTAACTATTAGTGATGAGCGACTAGGCAATATTTGAATTTGCCTAATTTTGTGAATACCTGCAATGATATTCCATTTGATATTTGTAATCTCGAATATCCGCGTTTGAGGACATGGATTGCAAACTAAAAATTGCAACGTGATCCAATATGCACAATGCATGCAAGTCAGTGGAGCTTGGATATTCGACTGGGAGAATATTCGGCATTTCTGTAAAAAAAAAATAGCATAGTGATCCATTGCAATGGAGGGAGTCGGCAAAATGTCAATATTCAAGCGAAATATTTGAAAATCGAATATTAACAACACTAGTACCTATAAAGGTAACTCAACACTAGTAACTATAAAGGTCCCCACACACGCAACGAGCGGCGACCAATTTTGCCGCGGACCAATGTGCGGTCAGCCAGAGAACGGACATATCCTTAAATCTCTGGCCAATGCCATTAGTTTCAATGGGGACCGGCACACAAAAGGTTCCAGTCGATCCTGTGAGCGATGGAGAGCAGCCCATGCAGGCCTCATCCCACTTCCATCATTTCTGATCGCATTTATTGTGTAGCTGATCTTTAGTTACGTCACTAATTGATCGTGATAAATAGGCAATAAATCGCATCCCTAAAATGGTGCACTATTCGATCGATGTACGACTCAATCGCATACGTGATCATTCTCTGAGAAATCTACAGGTCTATGGCCAGCTTAAGTGATGTTGCATTCACTCATGTGGCCTACAGGGTACTGTGCATAGCTTTATGAACAGCAAGCTGTGCATAAAACATAGGTGAGTTTGGTGTTGAAAAACCTGACTGATCCAAACAGAAACCCAACCTCAACCCTTTTGAATATATTGTGGACAACCCACAGAGGAGAATGGGAGCTAGGTCTTCTCATCTAACATTAGCACCTGACTTTACAAATGCTCTGTATAAATATGAAAACCAGACACATACAACATACTCCATATTGATGTCTATGGATATATAATAATATGTCACAAAAGTACAAGTCTTATAAATTGAAGGCCCAACTGCTAAAAGACTATTTGGTTGCGGGTGTTCACACCATCATAATCCACCATTCAGCGGGCCAAGCTCTGAGCTTGCCCAGGGGAGGCAGTGAAGCTTCAAGAGGGAAGAACCCTCATGTGACATTTCAGGAGGTGGGGAAGCTTTCAGAGGGTCCACCTGTAGGTGGTTCTGCCTCTCCATCTCTTGTTACTTGAGCTCCAACGGTGGCTGATAGCACAGAGCTGGTGAAGCATGAGTTCCAGGAAGTGGCAAAGCCATGGATGGTTCTTCCATCTGCCTCTCCATGTCTTGTAACAGAAGCTTTGCTGATGGCTGGCAGCACGAAGCTACCAGCACTGGCCGAGCTTGAGTTCTTGTAGGCAGGATGCTTTTAGAGGGAAGATCCTCCCATGGGTGGTTTATCTCTCTGCCTCTTCACCTCCCAGAACCTAAATTTGTCAGGTCCCATTGCCGGCCACACTTGAGGGAAGTCATTAAGGAGTAGCCAGGATTTCTCTGTTGGCTGATCAGAAATCAGCTTCTCCTTTAGTGGTCAAAGTCAGTCAACATACGGTTTGTGTGTGAGCATGCACCTCTGTATAAAGGGGTGTGTCTTACACTTTTGGTGCATCTTACAGCCTGGAAAATGTGGTAAGTTGTGTGTAAGATTACACAAAAAAATTATGGAAAATAATGTGCATTGTAGACTTATACAATGATAAGGTAGGAGCAAAAATAGTTTAATAGCTGAAAGCTGTTCTGCAGCAATGAAGGTTGACCAGGCCTAGAATTGGTGCCCCCAATTCCTACTGGTGTCCCAACTGTTCCCGATTATTTACAACTCCCTCTGTCTGCATAAAAGTAGTGTGGAAACACACTATGGTATCATAGACTTGAATGATGACAACTGACAGGACAACTTAACGTATTAGTGGTTGTAGTAGGCAAATTTTGTAAGAGACAATGAGTTGAAGGTTTGACAGGTCAAGTTACAGCCATGGCTAATGCATCAGAATCAGAATAAGAATAATAAGCATGCTTGTGCTTTGACACCCCACCAAGCAACTACCTAACCAACCGACTACTGGGAGGAAGTGTGATGGTCTATCCTTTTTGGGTTTAGGGTCACTAACTTGTATTGATTGAGAGAAACTCAGCAGTGCCATGCAGTACCCTCTAGTATGTGCCTATGTGCTCAGGGGTTCATCCTACAGCAATATTTCATAATGACCCAAAACATAAGTGTCAATACTTACAGGGCACAGAGTCCCTGGAGTGCACAGGGCTTCCCCAGGTCTTTCACAATCCTAGCATGAATTGCAGGCATGAATTGCAATAGAATGTGAATCTGTTCCGACACATTCAGCACCGCAGTAGATAGCAATAATGTTTAGAATGAACTTGCAATGAACTGATATATTTGTAGCCTTTGATATTTTGTATGTGCAAGTGTTCATTTCTTTACCAGATGTAGTCAGTGATGTAGCACTGTGTTTAGATTGTTATAAATAACCATAACAATTTAAACTTAATTCCTGATAGACTGTCAAAACATTTTTTGTTCTCATTCCATTGTATTATGAAATATCTCTTTGAAAACAGAATCTGAAGGCTGAACATGTTACATTCACTTTGTATGAATTGTCTCTTTTATGTTGTGGTCTGTTATGTTTGAAGTTTTCCTGTGAGTGAATGAAGGGATATCACTTGTTTGTGGTGTGGATGTACAGAAGGTACACAAAATAGAGTTTGGGATGGAGTTGAGGAGCTGGACTCAGGGTTGATGGCTGTCTAGGTGCTTCCTGCAATGACCAGGTATAAGTTTAATGAGGTCTAGCTCTCTCTAATGAACCCACTGTCTAGCCCCCAGATGGGCAAACTAAGGTCCAGGGGCCGGATCAGCCAGCCCGTTTAGCTTTCTTTTCCAGACCTTTGTCCCCTTGTTAAAAAGATGCTCCCTTTCCCTCCCGCTCTCCGCAATAATTGCACATAATATCTAGAGGTTTCCAAATGTTGCTTTGGGGACAATGCAGTGACATGATCATGACACTGTGGGCACAACCTCATGTGGACAGACAGCCTCTAGGAATTATCCCTGCTTATTGCATTTCTTTGTAAGTGCAGGGAATCGAAAACAAAGCGTTTCTGTTATACGTCACCTATTATACATCACCACCATCATAAGTGATGCCGGCGATGCATGGAATTGGCACACATATGGGGATCAGCCTTGACATTACTTGGCCCTGCCCCTTTATCATATTTAAGAAGCCAATGTGGCCCACAAGTTAAAAAGTTTGCCCACCCCTGGTCTAGCCAGAGGACCTAGATCCCAGGTGCCCAACCTGTGGCCCTTTGTGTGTTCTTCAGTGGCCCCCCTCAATCCTCCACTTGTGGCCACCGAAACCTAAAGGTTAATGTATAGGGCATAGGAACTAACCTGTCCGCCCATCCCCCACTGACACATCTTAGCACAACAAGAAGAGAGGAACACAGGGATAGAATAGGTGCACATAACCTTTGAATCAGAGGTTATATGCCCCATAGATATCATCAAAGACTTTGATGATATATATGACACAAAATTAGCATTACCATACTACTGTGTCCCCTAATGCTTGAAGTATATCTTAAAACAAGTTTTGTTTTTCTATTGCAAAATGCTTATACAAGTCAGTATAGATTGGAAAGGCTATGTGCGGTCCTTTAGTGATGCTGAGGACTGCACTTGTGGCTCTCCATATCAACTCAGTTGCCCACCACTGACCTAGATGGATCAAATACAGATGTGCATTGGCCTAGGATCTGCAATCATTTTTACAGATAATGTTTTTACGACCATATTACACAGTGGTATACCCAAACTAAATAAAATGCCTAATGTCTGTAGATAGACAAAACATAAGGCTGTAGAGTGTTTTCCTTGCTAGAGATGCTATAGCTAAAAATTTTAAGTGTACATCTTTTGAAATAGCAGCTATGTCTGGTCTGATATATTAAAATGAGACCACAATCATTCATTTAAAAAAGATTCCCAGCTTTCATTTGACTGATAACTGGTACAATTCAATTAAAACACAAACAAATCTGTCAGGAGAAAAATATTAAATATATGAAAGTAAAAACAAAGTTGTGTAAGTATGCAAACTTTAACTTTGCGTAAGTGTGCAAACTAATACTTTGAAAAGACTAAAAAGACTAATAGTCTTTTTAGGTGGGCAGTCCCACCCTCCACTAATAGAGTAGGATTAGAGGATTAGATGTATTCATGTCTAGTGTTGAGCGGCATATGGTATATTCGAATTTGCATAATTTTGTGAATATATTAAGAAACATTCGAAATCCATAAAATTCCATTCCATTTATTGCCTTCCATCGCACGTGGCTGCTGGCAAACCATCTCTCTTCATTCTGTGATCTTAGCCAGTACCAGCACTTTGCGTATTGCGTGTACCCATTCGCAATGCGCACAAATATGCACGATGTATACCGGTAAACAACGTTGAAGCATAATATGACGAATATCCGCCATTGCAAATATCCGGGTGCACATTCACAAAATATTGCGAACTCTCGAATGTTGGATATTTGCCAAATATATTTAAATTTTGAATATTCTCGCTCAACATTTATAATTTCATTTTGCAATGTCAAAGCCAGAGCCCAGACCTAAGTCCCATAGAAAATCTGTAGTAAGACATTCAGAGGGCTGTTCAAAAGAGATGCCCCTGCAATCATATTAGTAATGCTTTTGGAAAGTAGTGTAAGCAAATATTGCAAAGTCTAAATGTGCCGTACTAATAGGCTTCTTCCCTAGAAGACTTAATGCTGTAATCTAATGAAAAGGTGCTTCTACAAACTAGTAATTTAAGGGTGTGGACACATTTGCAACCAGCTTATTACACCAGCAAATAAAGACATTTCTTTGTTTTTCAATTGTGCAGGTTATAGGTCACTTTAAAGGTGGGAAGGTTTAAAATAGTTGTTTAAGTTTTGTTTTGTTTTTTTTTAAATTCAACCAATTTAAGAAGGGTGCATACACTTTTTATATCCACTGTGTCTGTCTCTGGCTGCAGTTATAATCCATAAAGGCCACCATACACCTTACAATTTTACCATACAATTTATGTAAAATCCACTTTTCTTCTACCAAAACCATGTACTATGAGGACCTTTCTAATCACTATGTATTCTATCAGGAAGGACCCGGCACTACATAGCAGTGATATATAACTTCC
>CM070036.1:19865969-19880448 GCA_036250615.1 Ptychadena robeensis | reverse complement strand
GTATGCCTCCATGACCACTTAAATAAATAAAAATAGCCATAAAGGTAAGAAGTTATGGATGCTGTACTGGGAATTGTCATTTAAAATGAGCTGTTCAAATGGTTTAATGGAAAAACTGATGTAAAGTAAGGTCATAAATTATCCCATATACTCCGAAGAAAATACTTAATAAAACTAATTAGACGTTATGTGTAGGGACCCCGAACATCTGAAGTCAAACTCACTTCTTTAGTTGCTGCGTGTCTTGTTTTGCAATGTTCGCACCTGTAAAAACAAGACATTTTTAATTGGGTTCTGCTAGCTAGGGTTGTACCATTACATCATGGCTGATAGAACTGTGTCAGTTATGTCATATTGTATTTATTTGTAATTGTGACACAGAACAGCAAGGTTAAGAAAATAAACATATGCAAATATATGGTCTGAAACACAGAGCACACACATATGTATTTATAGGTTATATTAACTAATATGTAGGGTGCACATACATTTTTTAGCGAGCTCCTCAGAGGAGTACCAGAAAATGGTGTTTGGTACGCACCCCATATGTAGCGTGGTTTTGATAGGTGCCATCTTCCTGACTGTCTCCAGCTAACTGCATGGTAGCTTCTGCTGCAGATGGACTTCCATGTTTTTGATTGAATCTCCATCTACAGGTCAACAGCTGGCTTTGAGCCACATGTTACTTTCACAGAACAACACTATTTGAACCCCCAGATCTCATACCCCAGCAGTGCAACCCTGACATTTTCTGGGTTTGTAACTAACCCCTGAGCTTACCAGCAGTCAACCTTTCATAGTCATATTCCAACTGTCAAACAGTGCTTTTCTCTTACATATGCCTACTCTGACTTTCAACCCCCAGATCTCCCATGGAAGTCAAAGCTTTTTTTTTTGGATTAGTAATTTACATTCCCAACTTCATACCCCTAACCACAATCTTTCATAGTTATTAATGCAATTAATGCCCTGCAATACCATGTTTAGCCACAAGGCTGCCATCAATGTACAGATCACATTACTGGCTTCTTTCTAAAACATAGAGGGGGGGGGCAGAGGGGGACGCTGCGTGCTGCAGATCTCTCCTCTCTTTGGCAGCCAGACTTCTCAGCCACCCAGGCACGGAATACCTCCAAGTTGTTAGTAAAAATGCATATAATGCAGATACGCATAGCTAGTTTTTGGTCCTCTTGCGTACCACTCCTGTGCTGCCCTGTATATATATATATATATATATAATTAATTTAAGAAACATTTACTATTCTAGCCAACAAATCATTTATTTTGACATTACATTATTGGGATGGCTATGACATATCATCCAGTTCGAGACTCAGATGCTAATTGGCCAGAGCAGCTGTCAGTCAACAGTAAGGCAGACTATTTCCAGTAGTTCTTATAAAAACCCCAGGTTGACCACAACCCTGCCTGCAGGTTTGGAAGCACTTGGAAAGGTTTCCTTAACGTCCTGAGTAGAGATGGTCGAAATGAATAAAATTCGATTCTACTAAAATTTCGAGTTTCCCAATCGAATTTCAATTCGACTGCGAAATTTCGACTTTTTTGGAGTCGAAATTTCTAAAGTCGAAAATTTGCATAAAGCCTAAAATTCGCATAAGGTCAAAAAATCACATAAGGTGGAAAATTTGGATTTGCTGTATGAGCTTGAGCTATAATAGAAGAATCAGTGTACATAGTAGCAGAGCTTTACAATCAGAGCTGAGATTTAAACCCAATTTATACACAAACTTGACATGTTAGAGCAAAACTTTTTGTTTTCAAATGTTTCCCCAACCCTTCTCTACATCTCCAGCAATTTTTGTGAGGATACCATTTTCAGAGGCTTTGCAATAAGCTGACAAAGTTAGCTAGCACCATGCGAATTTACGCCAATGCAAATTTTCACGCATCCGAAAATTTTAAATAAAATGGTGATACTCGCACCCGAAATAGCGGCACGGCAAATCAAAAGCAAAGTTCTTTTTTAAGTTGAAATTTCAGGCTGATTTTCGACTTTTTCGGCAAAAAGTCGAAATGACCCCATCAAAATTCGATTATGCGAATTTTCGGCGAAATTTCCACTTAAAAATTCGCACTGCGAATTTTTCGACCATCCCTAGTTCTGAGAGCTCTGCATCCCAGGATACTGGCATTTGTTCCATTCCCTCCAGGGAATAGTATGGGATCTAAGCTGTATTACGACTAGCAGTACCCACTTTTAGAACACACTGACCAACCACCAGGGTGAATTGAAGCTATTTAGATAGCATGAGTTTACATTAACATTCTGCTTTGGAATAAAAAATGTTTATTAATAATTTTTGTGACACAGACTATATCTTGTCATATTTATGTAAATAGCTGCTCATGGATAAGATGTCAGTGCCAGATTGTGAAATGTGACTCTCAATAAGTTGGACAGAGGGTTTAGAGAATGAGTACTGCTAGTGTATAGACACTTGGTAAAGTTTTGGAAGACTATTTTCACTAGAGACCGGGTAGAGAACCTGGTCTTCAAGTGGAAAAAAGTTGGCTTTAAAAGCGCAAGGGACGTCATTAACGTCACGTCCAGTAATCTAAATATGTCACGTCCAGCAATCGAAATATGGAACTGTGCGTTGCAGATACCGGAAATGATGTCAATGAGGTCACTTCCGGTTTTTCACATTCAAATTCCCGTTGAACTGCAGATATCCGAGGACACATTCACAAAATATTGCGAATTCTTGAATGTTGGCTATTCGTCGGATATATTTGAATTTTGAATATTCTCGCTCAACACTACAAACTACTAACACAACTATTATGCATTGTCATGATTTGAAGCCCTACAAAGGAGATATTTTGCCTCACCTTACGTGGTGGCCATGTAAAAAGAATGGCAGCACAACATACTAAAGTGCATAACACATACTGTCCATCTATAACCTCCTGGATGTTTGACCCAAGTTAACTAGGCTGAGTTTTATCCATCATGAAACAAACAAATTTTAATGTCCATTGGTGGAAACAGGTATCAGCTGAACTGTCCTTCCTCCCAGTTGTACTGTGGGTAGAAAGATGGCAGGATCAAGGAGCAGATGGTGTGAATGGGCCCCGACATATGTTTCGACCCTTCATCAGGGGCTCCAAAGCAGTGCTCATAGATCCTACAGGGTCTTTCACTAGACCGATCTCAAAGTAAGCCCACTGGGAAGGAGTAAAGAACGGAGAGCCCTCAGTCAGAGCCACCCCATGAAAGAGATATCTCCGCTGTAGTAGTTCATAAAGATAAGGTTAAAGGGTATCCATTAGGAAGTCCAATGTCCAGGGAGGGAGGCGGTACAAGGGTTACTAGTCCCCATGAGAGAGTAAAGGTGCTGGGTTAGCACTGGGAAGTGTCCCGTCTGGTTGGGTAGATTAGGTCCACCCTGGTGATGGTGGTCCATTGATATGATACTAACCTGTACTCTAGGATACCCCCTTTAATACGGGATATCAACAGAGCTAACCTGTAAAGTCCCCAGGTTCCCATCTTGTGTATGGGAAAAAGTCTTGTCTTGTTTTTTTCTATGTGGTTTTGGGATGTTGGTTAGCCCACCCTATGGGATACCTCTGATTGCTTTTTATCTTATAAAATTATATTCTTTTTAAATCAGCTACTTAATTTACTTGGTTATAAAGATTGGACTAATACATTGGTGATATAAAAAGAGAAGAACCTGGTTTCTAACGTGAAATCCAAAGTAATTAAATTATTCTGGAGTGGGAAAACTAGATCAAGGGAACTGCCACTATAAAACATCAAATCTAACCTCAAATGGAAGACTTAAGTGACGAAAGATGATTACAAAGTGACAAGTCTAAGCCTAGAGCTGCCTACAAACATTAGACAGCGGCTGGCTTTGTATGTGAGCTCTGGCAGCCACACAATATTTCTCAGAAAAGATCTTTGTATAAACATGCAAGTTCACATCAGTTGATCTCCCGTGTTTGTGCCTATGGAAGAGGAAGGGGAGATTTGCGGGTACAGACCTTTCTTGGAGAAATAACAGTAATCAGTCAAGATAATCCAATCCATTCTAAGCTGGCTTGGTAAGGGAGTGCCAGCTTGATCATTACAGGGTCTACAAACATTCCCAGAGTGACTGCACAAGTCAGAATCAGGTGAAGGTTTTCTCAACTAAAATTAAAATTTGGGAATAGTCTATAAATATATATATATATATATGAACAGCAATCTTTTATCAGATTTTTTATGTCAGCACAATAAAGACCTGTTTTAGCCTAATTTTTGTGTTTGTATTCTGCCTGTGCCTTAAAAGCCCCACATTGCCTCACCACGAGGTGTGGTACTCCCTTTCATGGGTATAGATATTTACACTTCAGGGGGCCACTCAGTTGCTAGCGTTTACTATTGGGAATAGTCTATAATTTGGCCTTAATATAAATGTAATGTAAGCATATTTTATTGTTTTTACTTTTCGAAAATTAGGTAATGTTGTAAGCATTGTAACTTTATTTTTTGCTGATTGCATACAGCTGGGGACAATTCTTTATACTTTATATCCATTACATGGAGGTCAATGGCTACCCCAACCCCTTCAAAGTCATTTATGACATAATTGGGGCGGACCAGAAAGATTGGTTATATAGAGGACCGCTGCGGGCTCCCGGCGGACAGGTGAATATGCTCAATGATTACTCAGGGTGAGTTTTGTTGGTAAATGCCTAGGATAAAATTTAAACAACAACCTTAACAGCCAAACAGAATTAAGCTGGCCATACACGTGTAGATTCCCCCAGCTAGAGAAGCAGCCAGACTGCACGCCCCCCTCTCCTGTCAGAGCTGGCCAAACCCCCTTCACACAGACACAGCAGCTAGCTGATCACAGCGTGTGTGCAGCTCAGCTGTCAGCCCGTCCATTACATTGGATGGAGACCAGCGGTCCCCATTCAATGTAATGGATTTTGACCAAGGTTTTCCAACATGTTGGAAACCCGTTTGGTCGAGTTCATTCGAGCAGGATCCGTTGATCCTGCTCAACGGAACCGTGGATGGCTCAAATGACGAAATAGATTACAGCTACATCGGGTGCCGTGACCGCGCACGGCGCCCGAAGTTGCTCTAATCTGTTTCTTTATCGAGCTGTGTATGGCCAGCTTTACATTGCAGGCTAGATTTTGCCCCCGTGCCAGAAATGGACACCTCACCTTTACAATTATGAAATGCTAAAAATGAATAACAAGCTAAAATAAACTAAAATATACTAAATATATATGCTAAAAGAAATTGTAATATAGCATCTTCATAAAAATCCACCTTTATCTTAAATACCTGTTCATACTAACTAAAATAGAACATTCTTTTTACATTTAATTTTGATTTGAAACCTCTGGTTGGTTTCCAGACCTGTTCTGAGGTCTTCATCGCTTCTTTAGGGGAGTATCACAAAAGTAGCAAGAAGAAAAGAATGAGTTTCTACTCATGATTATACCTTTCAATACTCTAATTTGGTGCAGTTATGATTTCAAGATGTTACCAGTTCCAGTAGTGATATGTGTTTTTGGCAACATTACAGGGATAAATCACAGCTGAGCTATCGTGGTGAAGCAAATGTTTCTTGTGGCACCAAGCCCAATATACTGAGCTACTTGGGCCATAGTAACTTAATAATAATGCCGATAACACACTACCGCACAACAACAAAAAAGAATCGAGACTTCCAAAATACATTAAAATAAATTCCTTATTGAAGCAATGACGGCAGAAATAGGTTGTTTCTCATGAAGCACCATGTAACAACGCTAAAGTCAACAACAAACAGATGTGATTTTTAGAGGAATCCTTCAAACCGAACAGATCAAAGTTATCTGCTATGAATGTTGGAGTAACATATACATGGATTGTTGTACAATAGAGGGCATATTGTAACATTTTAGGGGATTTAAGAATTGATAATAGATTTATAATTTAAAAAGGAAAAAAACTAAGTTCTTAGAAAATGTATTTCCTATTTTTCGTTGGGTGATAGAATATGATCTGTTTCGAAAAATTGAGTAGAAGGAAGTGCTTCTTCCCTTTTATAGGACAAAAACTGTTTAAACCCCATTTTTTTTCTGAGGGCCATTACATTTACCACATGTTAATTTAATTCAAGTAACAAAGATATATTTCATTTTTTTATTACTTTCCTTTGACACATTAATCTGATTGGACTAAAGAGGGATATTTTGTGTTAAGGTAGGAATACACGAGTCAATTTTTCCCAGATTTCTGCATAGCCGAGCGCCGTGCGTGCTCACGGCACTGAGCTGTGCAGAAATATGGGAAAAAATCAGCCCGTGTATGCTGTTTTCCGACCGAGATCAATAGATCTCGCTCAGCCGAACAGATTACCAACATGTTGGTTAACCTTGTTCGATAGCCTATACTTTGAATAGGGAACTGCGGTTCCCCATTCATAGTATAGACTGGCTGACAACTGGCTCCCGATATCGGGGAAGCCGGGGCAGTAGCGTGATGATGTCATCAGGCTACTCCCGAGCTCTCTCTGTCGGCTCAGAAATTGAGCCGTGTATCTCAGCCTTTACAACTGTTTTCCACAGGTCTGTATTGAAATAGCTGTATACTTGCAGGCATATTGTCCAAAATGTATTAAACTTTAATTCTTAGCTATCTATATACAAAGTAATGTTATGACGATCACAACTGATCTCCATATCAATCTCATTTACATATACCCACTATATATGTGCACTATAGTGAACATATTGATACACTTAGCCCATACATGTTCGAAAAAATTACAATGCAAAATTTTAAGTCTAATTTCCTGACTCTTTCTCAGAATTTAGAGGGGGCCATTTTCACTTTTTGACGAAAAAGTCAAATGCCAACCCAAAACTTTGACTAGAATCAAAATTTCTAATTAAAAATATGTTATAGTGTTGATCGCGAATATCGTCAGCGAACATTTGTTATTGCATAAATTTGTTTAAAAATTTGCAATAATTTGTGAGGTGCCCATATTCACAATAAAAATTTGCAATGACAATAGTTGCGATCAATATTGAAACTAAAGGCTACTAAAGAGTCTCGCTCCCTCCACTAATGTGGATCTATAGCCTTTTCCAGTGAGAGCCTGTGCTGCTGTGTAAGAAGGAGACTTAAGCAGTGTACAGACGTGTAGATGTTAAATAAAATCGATGTTCGATTAGATTTTTTAGTGCAATGAAAATATCGTATCTCGATTTTTTTATCTCGATTATTTTTAAACAAAATTTGTACGATGATAAGGATCAATGGATAGCATTAATCTTACGATTTTTTTACTTCGATCGGAAGTGATGTAGTGTGTACGTAATTTTTATTCCTTCTCGATCAAAGTTTGTATCAAATCGATTATTTACAAAAGGAAGTGATGTATTAAGAATGTCACTGATGTCGAAAAAATCGAGCGGAAGTAGCAATTTTAAATCTAATCGAAACTCGATTATTTTATGAAACATAATCGATAAATTTTAAATCGACATTAAGTAACAACATTAAAATTAGGTATTCGATTAAAATCAATTTTGAAAATGTAATGTCTCGATGACAATACAATCAATTAAAATTTATGGACATGTCCGATAAAATTCTAATCAAGAAACACGACGATATCGATCATTTTTCTCAATTTAATTTAATAACACAATTTCGATTAAACTTCATTGATGTAAATATCGATATTTTTAATCGATTTGGCCTAAAAATCTATATGTCTGTGTGTATGTATGACAGAAGATGTGCAGTGTTGCCAGATTTAAGTAGGATTTACATGTGTAGACTTTTTTCTTCAATCAACTGCCAATTCCATTTTTTGTTAGATGCCATTGTGCCTATGGAACATCGTTCATTCATTTATCGAATGTAACATTAGATTTTTTGTTCATCCATCCCAATATCGAATAAAAATACATTTGAAATCACAACGACAGATACAAATTTACCAACATGTTCGATGACCTTTCGAACCATTTTTTGTTTGACGTCGAACAAAATTTATCCATCAAACAAATTGGCCATTCTAGATTTTTTTTCAATCAACCAAAAAGTTGTTTGTTCTTCGTTGATCGAATAAAAAAATCTACACATGTAAACTTTAGATCCATTAAAGATCCACTGTACCCAGCTTTGGATATTTTTTATGCAAATACAAATTATAGTATTTGGCATCAGCCCAGACTGGTAAAAAATGGCTTACGTGTCTCTGAGTATTGAAGAAAATATTTTAATGATTGCAAGTCACTAATAAAAAATTTGGATAAGGGTCTCAAACAACTGCAACAACATTACAAACTGCAGCAACAACAACTGCAAACACTACAAGCTCTTTAACAAAAGATGACTTGTGTTTGGGGGGTTTTGGGCCATATAACAGTTCAAATATGTTAGCAACGTTAAGTGCATTCTGAAGAGAGTCTGTGCGCAGTGTTGTAGAGCAAACATTGCTGTGGATAACCCACAGACCTCTGGGCCCTACTTTCAAAAATGCCAGAGGAGACCAGAGCTAATGTGGCACCTGTTCAGATGGTAACTAGGATCATGTCCCACAAACCCGCTGTTTGGTTCCATGCCTGCTGCTCTTACTTTGTTACATTGCAGTCTGCAAAAAAAACATTTGCTTGTCTTGTTCTTTGTGTTTATTTCCAGATCCAAAAACTTAATAGGAAAACTCCTCTCTAAATACTGTGATAACATGCCATACTGTACATAAGTACAATACTCCAACCCAATGAGGATCATGCTACCTGAAAAACAGTTTTAGATATGGTTTTAAATAAGAAAATTTTAAAGCAAATGCATTTGATAAAAAATGTTGCCATTTGTGTGCATATTATGTGGCCTTATGGACCATTAGTGTTAAGCTCGAATATTCGAATGCCGAATATTTTTCGCGAATATCGGCAATTCGAGAATTCGCCAACATCTCGAATATCTCGGCGGATATTCGCAATTCCGAATATTCGCAATATGGCCATGTATTGCGAAAATAATATTCGCATTGCGAAAATAAACATAGCATGTGACCATTCATTTTAAAGATTTTCGCGATGCGAATATGATTTTCGCGTTTGCGATTATGATTTTCGCAATCCATGGTATTACCGTGGATATTCGCATTTCCGAATATAGAATCGAATATTAGTAGAGTTATTCGTGAAATATCACGAATTCGAATATTGCCTATGCTGCTCATCACTATGGACCATTGCAGCGGCTTCCACAGTCAGATCATCCACAAGGCAACATGAGCCTAGGTCCCAATGACATGCCGTGTCCCTTCACATCCCAATGCAATACTTGTTGCAATTAATATGTCCTACATTCCCTACTTCCCAATCATTCTCTGTTGGCTGTGATCACAATTGAAATTAGGTCTCAGGTTGGATCCTTTGAAACTTCCTTTGAGTAGGGATTACACTTTGAACAGGGAACTTGGCACAGCAGTCGCTTTACACATATTTGCATATGTATTTGCAACAAAGGCCTCCATTCTAACCTAAATGTTGAAAGGTTTAAATATGTATTATTGTGCTAATTAGTTGGTCCAAGTTCTGAAAACCTTATGTATTGTTTGTTACACTGAAAAGTCAACATTATTGTTACTGACCTCCGTACCTGATGCCCAGCCTAAAGCTTAGACTTCCAGTTGTTGGATATGTCAGGTCTCCAGATCAGGTGAATTATGCAAATATGACAATTGCTGACACTGGTATTAATACTCATATTGGCATAATATTATTAAATTGTTATATATTTTATTACTAAGAACTTTTTCTTAGTATTTACTATTTGAAGTCCACAGCGAGGGAGTAAGTTCCAGAGAGTAGGGGCGGCCCTAGAAAACTCTTGAAGCCAAGCATGCAATGATGTTATGAGTGGGGATGTCATTAGTAGGTCACTTGAGAAGCGGAGGGGGCAGTTAGGGGTGGATTTATGTACCAGGTTGGAGAATTAAGTGGGACAGGATGTGTGGAATGACTTATGAACATACATAACGTGCGGGTGAAAACCAAAGTGCCATACAAAAATGAAAAGCAATATTTGCATGATTAATATTACACCATTCTAACAGTCATTTGTTTACCAGAAAATGATCCCATTACAAAATTAAAATCTACATCTACGTTTGATGCTGTTTTTTATATTTTATTTACTTAGTAATTACCACTTTGATTTGTTTACTAAAACCGATAATACTTTGTAAGCCGTTTATATTCAACTTTTGCTTTCTGTATTCTGTACACATGGAGAGTGATCTCCCACTTTATATCCTCAATAAAGTTGATTTTGGTAAAAAAACAAAAAAAGTGAGTTAAAAAGTCACAATGATCCAGCAGTCCAGTTTAAACAAATACATTATCTTATATGTAGTTGGATTTTGTCTGCTCTCTGAGTTCCTGTTTAAGTAGTGGCTCAGGGAACATTTTAGACAAGAAGAAAAGAAAGAAAAAGATGAAAAATATGTATAAATATTTTCTCTCAACTCAAAAAGGGAGCATTTCAAATGCCAGTAATATCTACTTACAATCCTGATTGTTGGGGCAAAAGTGTGGTTATACTCTGGTATCAACAACCTTAATTGTAGTTAAGCATGAAGAAAATAGTATCACTGCCCCGCTTGGGTGGGGTTACGTGTGCTGATCGCTCTTACGTGCCTCTGAGTGACTGGGGGTAGTGCAAACGGGTTTCTCGTTCTGTCCTTGGTGTAAAGCAGTATTTGAAGGATTTATGGTATCTCAGAAACTGGTATGTGTTTGGTGGCACACTAGTACGTGTTTGGTGGCGCACAGTCCACTTCTTCAGGATAAGTTTTTAAAACAAGGTGGTCTTTGTTCCCTTCAAAAATGTATCCTGAAGAAGTGGCCTGTGCAGCACTAAATGCATTGATGCTATTTCAATTACCAATACATCAAATCAAACTAAATGGGCACCTTGCATGAGCCATTTCTTTCTGGAAAATCCTTCAGATACACATTTTATCTCATTGCTTTGTAATAGAGTGTGACACCAGGGTCCACACAAAATTTATAGAAAACACAAGTGAGGTTACACTCTGGCTACAAACCAAAAAACTAAACCAAAAGCTCCCAGTTAACACAACTGGAACCCAAGGGGACTTTAAAGGTATCAGATTCAAGTAGATTTATTTATCATAAAAAGTTAAGTTATAAAACAATAAAATAAGTTTTTCTAATAAAACAGTTGTTTCAAAACATTAAGGTTAGTTTGTATATTTCCATAAACAACTCATTACTTGTTACATTGCATTACATAAATCAATTTAAACACATTCTCTCAATGCGTTTCATAATGTATTTCTTCTCTTTTTCTAGGAGAACATGAAATGATCACACATCTTCAGTGCCCTATAGCCAACCCTCTCATCAAACCAACACAAAAGCTCAAAATCAACTAGAATTCCAGATCTTACAAGGGCTAAGTGGAAAACAGAGGATCATAGGTTTACACGCTCAAGCCCATCCAAAAAAGAATCTCCTATTTTAAGAAGCATTCGATGTTATTTAGGTTATTTTTATAATCAAATGTGATAGCCAAATGTATTTTTTTTAATTGGACTAGTTCAACTTTGAGACTTAATTACAAAGCCCCTATCATCACTACTAGAGATGGTCGAAATGTAGTAAATTTGATTTTACTTTTCTATTTTTCTGATTGAAATTTGTCTCGATAGCAAATTTACAAATGCAAATTTTCGATTGCCGTATATTATATTATAATACATATTATATATTATTATATTATATAATATTTATATATTATATTATATAATATTTGCAATAAACATTCAAAATAAATTTGCAATAAAAATGCAGATTTTTGCGATCAACATTTTAACATATTTAAAGTTTCAGTCATTCATTCATTGAAAAGTCATAATGGCACAGTCGGAATTTGGCAATACGAAATTTCAGAAAGGAGAAAGAAAGGAGAAATTTACACCATCCCTACAGATGTATAAAAAAAGGTAGAGGATATACTCAAAAATTTTAAGTATTGATCTAACACATATAGTTTTTGCATAAATAAAGTTTAACCTCCTTAGCGTTCTTGCAAGGTCCAGATTTCTGTACCAAAAGCGCACAATAGACTCGGATGGAATTATTAATGTTGTAGGCCTGTAACTTCCCAAAATATGTCCGTACAATGGTCTAATAGACATTCTGAATATAATAATGTTTAAAAAAAACATGTAAAAAAATTACATTAAAAAAATTTATATAAGGTATCATCTGAATGATAAAATCTCGAAAATACTTCTTTTGTATGATAGATTTCATAACAGTATGTATTCATATTTATGTTTATCATAACATTTTTATTACAATTGGAAATGTGTTTTTTAACTTTGATTTGTATTGGATAAAGTTATCACAGTACCAGTACAATTCCCTCTGGCATCCTCTCTCCTCTGGAATGATAACCATACACCAGGGGAGGGAGGGTTAACTTAAAAAGGGCACATCTGGGGAATCAAACTGAAACTGTATAGAAAACTGCTTTCATGCTATTTACTTTTGAATGTCCCGCCGCCGCCCGATGTGATGTCATCACGTCACTCGGGGGGCGGGGGGTAGGTGACATCGGCCAGTTCGGATGATCGGGGTCACCTGGACAATGCAAAACTATAAGTATGCGCTATCTGGGCTCCGATCTTTTCCGGACGGCACCATCTCGTCCAGAGCAGTACTGACAGGTCGTCAGAAAAGCCAGAGGGGGGTTAAATCAAGTTGAAACCTTAGTTCCAAACCTTAAATGCAAAAACTACATATGAGCAATTCTTTTTTCTCACTACATACCCAACAATTTTAATGATGATAGCATGTTCAGGGGTAAGTCCGCAAGTCAAAATTATTTGATCATCTTTAGAACTTGTGCAGGTTGTCTGCCACGTGTTTCCAAACATGAACACTGGTATTGTTAATTTGCTGCAGGGTAGGCAGTTTAGGTTTACTCCCAGCTGATTGGGGCATAGAAGAGTGCGCCCCAAACTTTGTTGGCCTAGCAGGTAAAATAATTTTCTAGCCTTTAAGGAAGTTGTAT
Source organism: Ptychadena robeensis (assembly GCA_036250615.1). Lineage (NCBI taxonomy): Eukaryota > Metazoa > Chordata > Amphibia > Anura > Ptychadenidae > Ptychadena > Ptychadena robeensis. Next base: position 19,867,355 of record CM070036.1, on the reverse strand, counting down.
TTGTTCATGGTTCAGGCCTAATAATGTATCACAAGAAATTGAATCATCACAAAATGTAGATAGGACAGGAGGACAACAGAGGACCATGTTAGATACAAACAACGCTCAGCAGGGTCCTTTTTTAAGAAGATCCATGTCTGAATCTGATATTGTGAACAACAAACATGTCACAGCATGTGCTGATCCTTTTTTGAGACATCCTTGGGATGATTCAAAGAATAAATATTTAAACCATTTGCTTCTGGAGAAGTTTATTTACTTTTGCGAAATAAACTATTTGACAACATGTTTGTGGTGAGATTCCAATAGTTTCTTTTTGATTTGTGCCTGCTCCAACATAATAGGACCGCACAGCTGTTGGGAAAGTTAAGTTGTGATGGTGTGATTATGTGATGTATGCCATTGAGGAATTCCACAGGCCAACCAAAATTCTTAAATTTTCCCTCTCTGTTTGTTATTAAGCAACAAAGCTTAGCAGATCACCGCAGATCGTGGATTATCACAGTGTCTCGAAAAAACCCTTATGAAACAACATATTGAAAGTATTGGCTCCTTTCCATCAAGGATTTGATGTATTAATACTTACAGGAACAAAATGCAACATGACTGGATAAATGTGCATAAAATCTTGTTAAAAGTTTAAGAGGCTATTAACCTTTACGAAATCCCAAACAATGACAGCCATCTTGTGTGGGTTAAATGTTCTCCAATGTGCACATTGATGCAGGTTGACAATAAGGTCATTTCCAAACAGCTTGGCCCGTATGCACAGAAAATTTGAGCTCTGGGTTTCTTCAGGGACCTCTCCATATTTCTTAATCAACTGACCTCACACAGCAAGATTAAGGATTCTGTATATGAAAAATAATGTTTTTGGGAAACTTGTTAGAAAAAGACCAAAGTTAGGAATATAACGAATTGCAACATGGTTCTTATGTTGCTTGGCTGATGCACGGTATAAAGACATATAAGTATTGTCTTATGTAAAGCAAAAAAGGTCCAATATATCAGAATGAAGGGTCACTGTGCATGGACAAAATCTGTCTAAATGTACCTTGAGGTTGCTTCTTCTAAAAGAATGAATGAGGCTGATCAATCAAAATTTTCAAATACAAAATTTCCAAATAATATTTGTGCTTCCTGCTGGATTTAAATACTGATTTAAGTGTTTTAAACTCAAAATAAAACAAGACACATACATTAAATAGACATATTACTCACGTGATCCTTAAAAACTGCTCCACCCAAAAAATCATGTTTAGTACTGGCGAACCAAAGCCAGATTCACTCATTTGCCAGACCCTCTAGTGCTGACCCCCTCCAGCAGGGGAGGTCCAATCTCTCCACTGCTGGAAAGGTGTGTGTGTGTGGGGGGGGGGGGGGGGG
>CM070036.1:19850454-19865908 GCA_036250615.1 Ptychadena robeensis | reverse complement strand
CTCTCATCAGTACCAGAGGGGGTGGGGGTGGGATGCTGTTGGCTCCCTGACAGAAAGTCCCGCAGATGTGACGCTGATGTCACAAACCCATGGGACTGGGCAGGCACGACTTCATACAGCAGGCACTTGGGACAGATGTAGGTTTCTTTTTTATTTTGGGGCAGCAATCTCCCCAATAAAAGTGACCTGCGGTGTGGTTGGTCTGCTTTAAAGCATCACTGAAGTTGTTTTCAGAAATATACATTTTCTCTTCTTAAATACTTTACAGAAATGAATTGTAATTACCTGCTACTATTCTTCTTTAGTACATACAGACAATGAAGGAGCCCAAGGAACATTTTTTGCCGTCTTATCCAAACACCAAAAAAAATGGTATTGCATAACATGTGTTAGCTCATGAAAAAGAAAAAGATTTGCACAAGTGTATGGGTTACAAAAGACATATAACTATAAGTTCGTACTCAATACAGCAAACAAACCTTAATAGGTGCACAAAAGAGAGATAATACCAGATGCTACCCCCAGCTCATAGAGCACCTACTGAACAAAGCCTGTAAAGGCTGCCTGGGGAACATGTTAGCAGAATAAAGCCTTCCAAATTGCATTATACGCATTATGCCAAGAAGCTCAAGACATTCTTGTAAAGTGCACCTTAATAGAGTCTGCCCACCTAGAGTTGGTGGAGCAAGAACCTGGTACTGGGGTCCCTGGCAAGATAAGGCCATCCGCTTACATTCTTGGCTACAAACACCATCTTGTTGGTGGGAGAAAAGAGAATAATCGGTTGAAACTATAGTTTCTGAAGCCCTCTGAGAACCATATTCAAAATCCACAGGAGGTCAGACAGAAAGGGACCACATAGGAAAGTCCACGCATAAAGGTCACAATCAAAGGTCTCTGGGATATAAAAGAAGGATAAGAACATTTTTAATAGTTATAAGTTATTTCCATCTGATGTAAGAAGAAAATGAATTATATTCTCCAAGGAATACAAGCACTAACTAACTTCAAATGTAGTAGGCTTTAAATATAGCCAGACCTTGCAAGGAGCCTAATCACTCAGTATGGTAGGGATCACAGATTTAGATATACCACTGTTCTTCTAAACATGGGTATCACAGCAGTGTTATTAAAATCAATAGCCAGGAAACAGGATGGCAAATGGTCCTCGGGACAAAAGATACTGATAATCCGGGAAAGCCTATGGTGCATCTCCCAGGGGACTTACTAGGTCAGTATATCACATCTAATTTAGCATGTCCATAGCAAACAGGATTACCCCAATGCTTCTGTTAAGAGGATGATGGAAAAGGTTCAAGAAGGGAAACACATAGATTAGGGTGTACTGCTTGATTATCCATGTTCTTGGAGACAATCCTTTCCAGTTTTTTTGATGAACCTGGTAGTCCAGGGGCCCACATGTGGTGGGATAATGCCAACACATGTATTAAACATTTAAGGGTGTAGGGACTGCTTTCCTGAGTCCAAACCCTGCCATCTGAGAAAACCTGCCTGACAACTGCTCTACTCCTCAAATACATATGGCTGAACATAGAACATGAAGTTCTGCCCAGTACAGCTAGCTATTTCTTCTCAGTGATTGATGTCTATTACTACTACTGTGATGACAGTACAAAAGATCAGCTAAACATCTAGTGCAATAGCTCAATGGGGCAGAGATAACTTAATCTACCACTTGTTCCATAATGTTGGGAGACAAGGCTTCTACATTGTACAAGTGACCTGGGCTTCTCACCAGCACAGCAAAAATATGCTGAGGATAGATTTATATTACTCCAGAGCAACAAATCCTAAGCTATTATGCCTGGTAAAATGTTGACCTTGGTGATAGATATAATGCTTTGTTGATCCATAAAAGGAATAGATGACCGTATTATAATGACAGGTTTACTTGTCTATGTATGACCTGTCCTTGCAGAACAGGTATCACTTAATGTATTACGTGTTTTTTCACTCAACAAATAAGTTGAAGTATGTTTAACTGCCACCTGCTCTTCTCTTGTGTGTTACACTCCCATTCCTTGTAGGTAGGGAAAGGTCATTTTCAAACTGTTGAATGTCTACTGACCTCAATGACTTCTGCACTCTATGTTATGAATACTAATGTATTCATGTATAATGTATTATATTATAATGTATTTCTTTTTGCATTGACCCAAAGAAGGAAATACTGTTTTGATTACTGGTTTCATTTATAAAACTGATGGATGACACTTTTTGATTTATATTATATTAGTTATATTATAACACAGTATATTGGTAGTCATACATGGTTTGAAAATCCAGTCCATTTACTGGAATTGATCACCAAACCTTATCAAAAAGGGAAAATAAAATCGATCAAGCAGTGATTGGACATGTTGGTAATTTTCAGTCAACTGTTCTAAAGTATATGGTGGTTTTCTTGGCATTTGTATCCAATGGTACTATGGAGAAGGTGCACAAGACTAAGTAAAGGAATCAATTGGTTTTTAATTGATCACACTGTGTGGTGGTACAAAGAGACTGAATATTACTCACTAAAAACTATAATTTTTTAGTCAATCAAAAGGAAAAATATAACCGTTTATTCCCACCTCTACAAGACAGCCAGGTATGGATATACTTTGCTCACTTTGATTGATAGTACTAACCCAGTATAACAGCTCTTTATGGGTTTATCGACAATTCTGTCCTTTCTTTAATATATGAATGAGAAAATATGATTTTTTGCCATTTTCAGTGTTTATATGTAATTGTTTCTAATTTAAATTAGAACTATGGGTAAAATAAAAGTAACCTACAGTGGCTTGCACTAAAGTGTATGTTCTTTTAACCTATTTTAACCTGCATTTTAAATGTTTCTTAATCTTATTTTATGTCATGGACCTGCAGAAAATAGTGTAAATTGTGTATGTGCATGTGCATATGTATTCACCCCCTATGCCATTAACCATCTGAGTGTTATGCATACAATGTAATCCTTGGTGATTTTGTGCTGATGCTTTCCCTCTCTCTTTACACTTACTTCATTTACTTCTCTTTACTTCATTGATGACACCGGGGGGTGTGCTGAAAACAACTGGCGCTGCATGACATGGAGGTCAGTGGCGCTGCTCCCCCACCTTCAGATACATTGCTTATGCCAAAGAGGCAGACACGGGGGAGATGGGCGGGTCAGCCGATACTATCCCTGCAGGCAAATACTCAGGAGGTTAAATAAGCCAAAGGCAAAACAAAAAATGTGAAGATGTTAAGAGTGGAGTCATAAGTAGGTCATTGGGAGAGCAGAGAGCATGGTCACAAGTGCATTAGTTTGGTGATGTGGGCAGGACAGGAGGAGTGATGTGATTTAACCTCCCTAGCGCACTGCCCATAACGCCCTGTGTACAATGGCGCGGTACGGGCAATAGGGGCAGTGTACAAAGTATTATTGACACCAGCTGCATGGGCGGGAAAGCCGGCGCTCCTCCATTAACATGGAGACAATGAAGACAATCGCTGCAGATTTGCAGGGAGGCATCGGGTCTACCCGATGCCCGGTTCCCCTGTGGTTGAGGCGAGCCTGAACAGCGGACGAACTGGGCTCGTCTCAACCACTAGGGAGGTTAAAGTCAAAACACAGAACTTTGAATTTGATTCTCTGATCTAGTTGTTCTCAACTTTTTTAGATCCGTGACCCCTGGAACGTTCTGTATTTCTTAACTGTCTGAAGTGACATCCCCCTACATCACTTCCAGCATGATCAGGTAAGCGTGATGTCCCCTCCCTTGTTTAAATGAAGTGCAGGGTGGGCAGTTAGAAGGGAGAGTAACGCCCCATCCCTCCAAACTTCCCACCCCGCTGCTGCTTGTGAGCAGCAACTCTGATGCTTTAAGTAAACTGCTCCTAGTTAAATGAGTGTTCGACCCCCAAAGGGGTCCCGAACCGCAGGTTGAAAACCACTGCTCTTAACTTATAAATCTGCATTAACATAACAGTTAATAAATCCATATCCAGAAACTATTAGTTGTACTATCAGTGGGGCAGCACGGTGGTTCAGGTGGTTAGCACTCTGATCATGCAGCGCTAGAGTCCTAGGTTCAAATCCTGGCCTGGACACTATCTGCAAGGAGTTTGTATGTTCTCCCATGTCTGCGTGGGTTTCCTCTGGGTACTCCGGTTTCCTCCCACACTCCAAAGACATGCAGTAGGCTAATTGGCTTCCCCAAGTAAAAGATCCTCCTATGTTAGTTACATGTGACCTATGACTATGGTAGGGACATTAGATTGTAAGCTCTGTAAAGCTCTGTAAAGTGCTGTGTAATATGTTGGTGCTATATAAGTACAAGATGATAATAATGATCTGATACACAGGCTGTTGACAGCTGCATTTTCTGGGAGGTTCAATGGTGAGAAGATCTGAGGATAACCAGTAATCGAACGTCTCCATAGAATTATATTGCTATTGTGTGGACATTGGTGGTCGGGTGTTACTGTATGAAGCATTTACACAACATCGTGCATCTGACCTTAATTCTGTTGTATTATAAAGATGAAGGAGAAAAGCTAAACACATTTCTGCATAGATAGATCATTGGCTGTAATTGAACAGTTTCTCTGATCTTTATCGCATGGCTTATGTTACTCATCAACATTTTCCTGACACTATTTACTGGAAAGATAATTTAATCATTTGCTCATTGTTTCCCTCGGCTGCATAAACTGACCTTTCATCTTCTGCAACTGTGCATTGAAGAGCTCATGTGCCAAAGTAACAGTCCTTGTAGTCTGACATCCAGTGTATAATATAGAGCACCGTCAGTAGTTACATGAACCCTCTCTGACAAAGCTATGGTTGCATTAGGTAGATTGAAGACAGACACAAATAATGGAGTATTACATTCAGCTAAATTATTTACTTTAAAGAAACATCCATTATTAATCTTACTAATGGAAGATTTGCATTCTCTAAATATCCAGTCCAATTGTTATTTTTTAAGACTTGATTCTAACAAATAACACATTTGGGTATTTTTTTAAATGGCTTAGTCCACAATGTTTAAAAATGATTCAAAAAGGTTCAACTAATTAATAGTTTAGTTGATGTAGTATTTTGAGGCATCATATTCTACCAATGTGTTGAGTAGCTTATTGTATGCCTACAAGGCATGCTTTTAATTTTGGATGCATTATATCTCAAGCAGCGATAAGCAGATATTTTGTGCTAACATTTTAACAAGTTTAACAGCCCTGGTGAAAGCTAAGACAGAATCTACAATCTAATATCTGGTTTCCTATCACATCTCAAACACAACCCGTACTGGTAAGTTAGTTGGGTCCTCCAATGTGAATAATATGAATTGTGAGATCCTTTAGGAACACTTAGTGATGTACGTAAGTAACATCAACACTATAAATAAGTAGGCAATATTCAAATGTGCGATATACTTGATTAGATATTTGCGAATATTTGCAATTCAAGTGTATGGCGATGCATTGCAAATATATTCGTAATTAAAATTGTGATCATATTCAAAATGAATGGTCGCATGTGGTATTTATTTTTGCAATGTGAATGTATATTCCCAATGCGAAAATAAATAAAACATATGACCATTCATTTTGGACATAAACTTCCCAATATATAATATCACGAATATTCGAGATTGTGAATATCCACTGCCATATTCGCGAACTTTACGAATTCTCGAATAGCTAATATTTGTTAAATATATTTGAAATTCTAATAACACTACTCAACACTACTTATCAGTATGTTTATTTATTAAATGAGAAAACCATGAAAGAATGTGGATACTGCACATCAGCCAATGATCATTCACTTCATGTTATCTATCTAGTAATAAGTCAAAACCAAATGGCTTGCTGTATTTTTTTTAATCAGCCTTTGAAAGTCAATTAAATGAAACACCAAAAAACTCTTTCTTGCACACCTGCAACCTCAAATACAAAGCAGTTATTGGATACTAGAGATCGGCGAATAATGTAGAGGCTGAATTCATAAGTCGAAATTGTGGTTGATCTTAATGGACAATGTGTTTTGATCTAAGTTGAAATTTTTCCATGAAAATGTGACTATTTGTACAATGTTGCAGCACATTTGCAGAGCTGGACCATGCACTATTTACCCAATATTCCCATGGTTGGTCCAAAAGGCAAGCATCCCAGCAGGTAGGTCTTAGCTCCAGTAGAGTTTGTAGGGCTGGAACAATAATGTATGTCTATACACTAGTACTAGACTAGAAGCACTCTCAGAACCTATAGAGACACTAATGGAGAGTCATTTTGTACAGTGTAAATAGGCATAGTGAAACTGCCAGCTTGTAAAATGTGACTCTCCATAAATGAATCTATGGGTTCTGAGAGCACCTCTAGTGCTAGTGTATAGACATACATTATAATTCCAACCCTTCACTGAACCCTGCTTCTTGAGATGCTGTTCTTTTGGCCCGAAAATGTTTTTCTCCTCCTTCTGTCAGGAGCCTACCTCAGGGTATTTTTTTTTTCAACTTTTTTTTTACTTTAAAACTTTAAAATTTTTACGTTAACCTCAATTTTTACTTTAACCTCGAAACAATTTCACCCAGACGAATTGAAATTTAGCAGAAATCTACCATCTCTATTGAATACCAGTTATTATAGTTGATTGAATGGTTATTTTTTATTTTGACTTGCTGAAGTTGTGAGTTAATTGCAAAGCACCTGAAAATTGTACCATCATCAAAATGCAGATAAGAGATGTAGAGAATGGTTCTGGTAATATTATGAAACTTGTACGTTTTTCATCAAAATAATTCAAAATTTTGATTTTAATTAACTCACAAATGAACTATTTGAAATTTAGCAATCATCTCTACCAGCTACCAAAACCCAATAACAGTAGCGAAGGTGGTCCTCACATATATGGGCTATAGTGTCAGATAACTTTCCAACAGAAAAGATTTGTTTCTTTATTAAATGCTTTGTTGGGTGACCACCATTGGGAACACAAAATGATTATATAAATTAATCATGTAGGTGGAGTGCTAAAGAGTTAACCCCCCATACACAGGTGGATAACAGTACATCGATGACAGCGCTTTGCTGGAGCTTTCATTGATTGAATCTATGCACACCACTTTGTGCAATAGATCCCCGTTTGAGGGTCTCCATCCAAAGCAATGGAGATCGAACAGGGTTTACCAACATGTTTGTTCCCTGGTCGATCAAGCTGTCTTCGAGCTGGATCCCACTTGACGGCAGGGTGGCCGCAAATGATGACCCGCAAAATCAATGGCTGCAAATGTGCACAGCGTGATGTCATCAATCAAGCAGGTCACCTATTGTACAGTTATCGACCCATCTATAGGGGGCTTAAAGATGAACATTGACAGTGGATTCCCAACTCTAATAACATTAATGGTACACATAGTTTGAAGTTTAAATCTACTGAACCTTCCTGAGAAAATCCTCTAGCATAGCTCCACCCAGGACCTCATGAACAGGAGTTTAAGCTGCAATGCTGAAGGACCTTACCACACATGTCCTTATGAGCCAACATCAAACTTTTCTTAGTTCATGCAATTGTGTGTTCTTTAGCTTCGTTGCATGATTTATTTCAATGAACACACTTGAAACCTGGCAGCGTTTTAGTACATGTGTGTGAATTTGTCATCACCTCCCTCAAGAGGCATCTCTTAGGAAATTGTTCATTTGTCTACTTAGTTCACCACAGATGACAAGTGTGTTTGCAGGGCCAACAAACCTGCTTGAATCCTCAAAATAGACTCTGACCTCCATGCCACAAAACATCAGCCGAGATTATGGCATACAGCATTCACTCATTTTCTTGGCAATCTAAGGTGATTTCTTGATTGCTACATTGAGTTATAGTGTCACACTTCAGGAAGAGAGCCAAATGTAGTATATTTGTCTCAGTAATAAGGTAATTAAGTGCTGAATGAGTCAGATACTCCTAAACTCTTTCAATATTTTTTTGTCATGTGTTTATTTGATTTGTCTTGTATATTGTTAAAAAGGATTGCTAGAAATAAGTTATATTGCCTAGAACTCTAGGACACTAATTTAGGTAACCAAGGAGATCAAGATATGACATTCATAAAGAATTACAGAAGTAAGTGCAAAAGAGGTCAAACATGTTTTTGGGGCCAGATGTGCAGGCAGTTCTCGGGCTTCAGTCAGTGGTGGAACTATCATAGCCCCTGTGACCTCAACAAAACCTGGAGAAAAAGCAAAAAAGCAAGTTACTGTTCTTCGTTTCAAGGCCAGATGTGTGGGCAGGGCACATGAATCTCACATCAGTCATTGGCTGAACTACTATAATCCATGGAACAAGACTCCTTTCCATACTTTACTTCCAGTCATAAATCCAAGGAGCCAGGGGAGAAACCCCAGATAAATCAGCTATCACCTGTAGAATGGAGTCTATTTCAGGGATTGTTGAAGCAAAAGATAATCAGGTATCTATTCTTATGTGGCTTTATTTTGATGAGATAAGCACCACAGTTATATTTATGACTATTTGTGTATATGAGCACCAGAATTACAGTGGGACTGCCTGAGCGAACACTAGACAGGACTTGTATACTGTAATGTAGAAAACTAGTTACAAAATATCTATTGTGGTATCTAAGGAGTACCATGTTAGCTTATTACTTTGGAGTTTAAGTAATGGGCTTTATTGCCCATTCACCTCCCTAGTGGTAATCCCAAGTGAAGCTCAGGATAGTTTTTTTATTACTTAAATCTGTATTCCTGAGCTACAATTGGAGTAGCTTACTTGCTTGGGGGAAGTCTGTGCCATCCTCCAGCAACCTCTGCAGTTTTCTGGGTTCCAATTCCCTGACGTCTGTAATGATACAGGGGAGGTGGGGGATGCCCTCGCCATATGCCGGAATTGTAATACAGAAATAGGAGTATTGGGTCCTCACATCCCTTGCATCATTGATATGTAATTGATTGAGTATTATCTTTCCAAAAAGCTAAAACTCACTGGAAGTGATATCCCGGGTGCTGTACAAGAGCCCCAAAAGCTGGACATGAAGTGTTTAGAGATGGTAAAAAAGAATTAAAAAATTCAAACATTGTGATGATTTGGAGTTAATTGCAAAGCTCAGTGAACAGACACACAAGCCATTACAATGCATGCTTGCATGGTTTAAATGACTGTATTGCATTTCCCTCCTCCCAGAAGTTACACTATGCTCATTGATTGAATCGAATCTCAATTGGACGGGTCAAACAACAGTACAAAAAATGAGACACAATGTGGGGACAATCAATCAAAATTTTCCAACTGGTCCGATCAAATTTCGATCGAGCAAAATGACAATTAAAATCGAATTTCAACGATCGTACCATGTGGACATGTTTAAATTTTCAATCGACCGACTAAAAAAATTGATCGAATTACATTGATTGTACAGTCAATTGAACCATGTGTGGCTAGCTTTAGATCCACAGGTTCTTCTGGTATAAACTTGTCGTGATTGTGGATTCTAAAGAAAATGACATTTCAAGGTCTTAACCCACAATATAATAAATTTCTCAATTTTCTAATTTAACCTCCCTAGCGCACTGCTGAGGTCCAGATTTCTGTACCAAAAGTGCACCATAGACTTCAATGGTAAATTTTTCCTTATGTTGTAGGCCTGTAACTTCCCAAAATATGTTCGTACAAGGGTCTAATAGACATCCTGAATATAATAATGCTTGAAACAAACAATTATGTAAAATAACATTTAAAAAAAATAATTTAATTAATGAGAAAACACAAAAATCAGGGCACAAAGCTATGCTGCTATGTACTAAATCTCACCCAAATAAAGTCTCTGGTGCCCCAGATGTGCCCATTTGCAGTTAACCCTCTCTAACCTGGTGTGATGACTGTGATGAAATCCCACCAGGGAAGAGAGGCTTACTGCAAATGGGCACATCTGGGGCACCAGCGACAGTATTTGGGCGATGTTTATTACATAGGTGCACATTGAAAGCAGTATTCTTCATAGAAAACGGCTGTTGCGCAATTTACTGTGGGAGGAAGAGATGAAGATCCAGCTTGCCTGTCACATCGGGGACACCGGGACAGCGCAAAACCGTAAGTATGCGCTGCCGGAGCCCCGATGTGTACTGGACGGCACCATCTCATCCAATGCTATAGTACAAGTAGCAGCGCTGGACGAGATGCTGCCGCCCTGACCGCTAGGGCGGTTAATCAAAATGTTTTCCCACATTTAAAATATATGAAATTTTGGTAGTACTTGTGTGTCTGGATGAAAACTTTGATAAACTGCCTCCTTGGTTTCCTACATGATAAGTATCATGGTTGTCTTTTTTGTTATTGGAAAAGAAAATGTAATTTTCATATTGATTTGTCCTTGGTGTCTACCCTACACTGCACTTGTGATGGCCTCCTGGTAATCACATAGGACCATTCCTCTGCAATGTATCCTGATATGACCAGGGATGGGGTTCACGTTACAGCTTTGATGATCCATGACAAAAAAATAGCTCCCCCCCAATTAATCCTCACCAATCCTAACTGGTGTTGTCAGAAGCACTGGAACCATTGATGGTGTGAACAACCAGTTCTTGGCTAGTAAAGAGGAACTTCAACGGGTTGAACAGTGATTTTGTCTATCACTTGTAGTGCAATTTAGAAGCCATTGTGGCAAGAGCACAATTTGGATACTAATCTTATTTCTTATAAGGAAACTTCCTGAACAAAGATCTTGTATATATAATAAAAGTTGGTAATTTTAAGTTACTTTTGAACTGATTGCATTAACATATAAATATTCAGGTAGTTGAGTTTATAACAACATAAAAAGTTTCTAATGCTTCTATGGAAACCAAGCTTGGGGTAGTATTATTTTGATGAGATAACTCAAGATTTACATACATTGGGCATAAAGATATCAGATGTGTTATGACACAGTGACCCCAATATCACCTGTGTCACTGGGCAGAGTGCTGGATGGGAGATATGTTGGACCACGAAATCTCAGATTCCCATTCTAAGGTAGAACCTTCACTGTTGATGTTTGCGAGGAACTCATATGTTCCTTTGCTGTTTTTTCTTGATTCTGTTCTGGGGCTGGTTTTACTGGGAATCTGCAAGAGCAGGGTGGGGCAGATTCCCAATTCCTGGTCCAGTATTTATGGCGGCTCAGGATCCCTTTAGTGCACCTGGTGCTCAGTGTCAGGGGCTGGTGTGTGTGAGACAGTCGTTTGGATCAGGATGGCTGGTCAGAGCCAGCTTTGCTTTGTTTGTTTAGCCAGGAGGCTGTTATTATAAAAATATTATGTTGCCACTGATTACCCCTGTGAGGGTATCTTCTATCACACTTTCTGTGTGGAGTAGCCTCATTGGGAACCCCATTTGCAGCTAAACCCCCACAGTGTATATTAAAAGGCAGATTGGCAGCTTATGTTTTCATGGAGGATAAAAAAACTTCCCCAATGTAGAGAACTCAGTAATGGAGTGTTTGCTTGTGGTTTACTAGCACTAACAGTTTATTTTTTAAACAAACTTTCTAAAAACATTGTTCTTCTTCAAGCGTTGCTTTCATCACGAGTAATGTTTTTTAAAGTAATGTTCCAAGAAGGGCAAAAAAATGAAATGAAATGAAAAAACGATGGAAACAAGCCGGAACAATTTCAGTTTTACTCATTTATATTGCTTTGCACTACAGGCTGTGAGCCCGGGATCCAGAAATAATACAAATCTAAACAAGTTTTCTGACGCTTACATAAACTTTTTACTTCTTGGAAAAGATTTACACAGGCGTTGCCAAGGTAAGTACATCTCCAGTTTGAAACTCTGATGAGAAAACGCGAACAAGCTAGTCTATGACAAATCATGAAGGATAAAGGATAAAACCACACAATATGATAGGAAAAAATTATGTAAGATCTACTTCAGCAGGAGAAGATTCGGCCTGAGAGCAGGACAAACAAAGTTCTCATAGAAGGTGACGCAAATCAGACTTAGTGCCCTTTCCTGGTGCCCCCTTTAATCTTTTGGGTTTCATCTATTTCAGTAATGATGGGTAATACGCATATGAGAGCAGTTTTTATGCAAAAGTTTGCATATAGACCATCACTGTTGACCTTGTTCCCTATTCAAACTAGTGGCGATTGAATGGGATTTACGGACATGGGGATTCCGGGGATTCCATTCTCTGTTCGACCAAGCTTTCTTCAAACGGGATCAATCCAAGTGGTGGCTGCGCCTGATTGCAGCAAATGTAAATCGTTCAGGGAACCCGTGCATGGGGGGCTTTAGAGTTTTACATTTAAGAGTTAAGTTGGCAATAAGCACATCAGCTTAATCATCCTTAAATTGTCATGGCTTGTGCAATTTAAATATCGTCTGTCAGTCTAACATCAATCGTACCAGCACACAGTGTGATCCATTTAAAATAGATTGATTCCTTTCTAAAAGTCTGTGTGCATGCTCCATAGTACCATCAGATATAAAATCCATCTAAATACCTAGAAAACCATCTAGGTTCAGATACCATCTAGAATCAGATACTTTACCAATTGACATAAAGTATCCAAACTGATCACTGCTTTCCATTTTATGTTTGATTTCTATAGCTTTGGGCAAGTTTTTCAGGTAAAAGGGAATCAATCAATTTTAAATCAATCACACGGAAATATCAAACCATGTATGTCCAGCTTCAGCTTCACCTGGCATCTGTACCCCTTCCAATCTAGGACAATCATTAAATACACCATGATCCTATGTGCCGTCGGGAGGTTGTTGATGTAGTCCGTGCTCTGACGCGTTTCGCCCTGTCTGCAGGCTTCCTCAGGCAGCATACATCCCCTGCTCGCTAATTCCTTTAAAAAAACTGTCACAAATATAGTGATATTAACCCCAAAGGGTCAGCTGCAAGGATAGAATTGGGACATGAGACACAGCCAGTCAGAATCAAGGGAGGGGCTAATGCCCCGGTGGATGACCTAGTGGTGGGGTCCCCAAGACCCAGACACCTCACTGTCGAGGGGGTCAGGATGGGTTCAGAAGGCTGGGTTGTTAGTAAGTACGCAGTTGGCAGGTTAGGCTGTGGTTAGAACGTATCCCATCAGAGATGAATGGTAAAAGTGGGTGGCTCTATAATGGCAATGATGAAATGCCTACCACGATCCTGTCAGGGGTCCTTTTTGTAGCTTAAAAATTTGATAGAAAATCTGCCTAACTTTGATACAGACAACAAGATAAACCCGATAGAGATATGGAATCATTTCTTTTAACAAATTAAATTATACTTCATTTCCGCTGTAAGGAGATTCCCTTTACATCTAGGTGAACAGCTGACTACACAGGAATGACGTGTACATTTTTGTTGTGTATAGAGTCTAAGATTTTGTTTCTGGATACAATATGAAGATGTTAGGACCTATAATAAGTTTATTATTAAAACTTAGTATTGTACTTTAATATTTGTATTGTCATTTGCATGCCTTGGACAAAGATGTCAACTAAAACAAAGCTTTAGACTTGATGGACCATTTGGTTTTTTTCAGGCATCTTTCTATATTTCTAATATGTTTTATTAAAGCAAATTGTCTTCTTTTTTAAGGCAGACCTTTACACATTTAACTCATGTACTGTATGTTGTAAAGTTGAGAACACTTGTAGTTACTCTTGAGCTTTTGGAAGTCCACTGAGTAGGTAAATGTCCCCTAACTTGGCGCAGTCCATGTTTGGCCTAGAACACTCAGCTTTTCCACTTGTCAGGTTCATGGTCCATACACTACTACATTGGTAGGTTCATGGTCCATACACCTACATTTTTGGACTTTGTTTTTGGGTTGTTGATAGTCATTAGTCACAGTCACCAATCTTAAACAATAATCCCTGGCTGGTCTTTTTGCTTTAACATATAAAGTGCCCTTTAAAGTTATAATGAACTTAAATCTGTTACAAACCAAACTGAAACCTCATGATACACAGCAGTGAAAATAACTTAGGAACATCCAATATCCTGGTTCCAAGCAGCCATAATTATTTGTAAACGTACACCAAATGTAATTGCTTGCTGTGCCTGGGATCTATTCCAAAACATGGCATGCTAGGCCAACAGATTTCACATGGCACACTCTAATTGAGGTATCACATGTACATAATTTCTACTCTGAAGCCAATGTGGATTTCCACAAACAAATTCATCTTTCACATCCCTCTCCTAAATCATACATGTCAAGGGAAAATTGTCCTTGTTGAATAACCATCTTCCTCGATTGACTGTATTTGGTGATGTGCTCGAAAAATCATCAATGAAAAGAGCTTTTAAAGCATTAGAAACCTGGTAGCTAAATGATCAAATAATATGAAATAATGTCCCTGCTGCCTTCTCCAGCATTTCATGGTTATCTCTTTGATCATCTGCATGCTTAACGTCTTTTAATAACCGGCGGTGAGCATGATATGCATTAGCGCTCCCCTTGTACAAATAGTTTATGTGTTGGCATAACAGCTAGATAAATTAAGATGCTAAGTTACAAAGGAAAGCTTAAAGAGGATGTAAGAGATGCCTTGTGTGATAAGCCGTCCCAGTTATTGATATTTCCCCTTACGGTAATGTTCTATAGTCACAACATAGTTTAAACATCTTCAAAAGCAAGGGGGATCTCCAGGGGAGGTTGTTGTTTTTTTTCCCCGACTCTAAAGTGATATGTTGACTTTTGCCCAAGAGACCTTAAAAGCTGCTCCTCTAGGACATCGAGCCTTATAAACACTGAGCATGCTCTTTAGATACAAATCATTTCATCACATTAACATCAGCTTGGCTTTTTATCAACTACATGGCTTAATGGGAGCTTGTCACTCAGCCTTTGTGGATGATGGTGTGTTGAAATATGCAATACCATTCTACTTTCTTTATTTCAACTTATAACTCTTTTTGTTTTACTGTAGTAAACTTTTTTGGCCTGTTCACCCTGGTTACAAGTTAAAGGATTGGTGCGAAAACCATTTAACATTAACAGCAATCAGCTTTAATTCTAAACAGGGTACACACGTGAAGATATGGGCCAGATAGATGGCCGTTTCGAGTGCCCTGCGCGCTCACGGCCATCTATCTGGCCCAAATAATATGCCCCCATCGCTGTTTTTAAGCGGGACAAATCAATCCCACTAGAACACAGCCATGTTGTACAGGACTGTTAATACGACCAATGTCCGTTGCTTTACCTAGAGACCCCGGGTCTCCATGCAAAGCATTGGCTGAGCTGGGAAGAGAGCAGAGCTGTTGAGGGGGGGCCTAGCCAACACCAACTCCCTTCATGCTTCTGCTTCCACAGTCAGCAGACAAGGCATGGTGAGCAGAGGCTGCCAGCATCCGGCTGCTATGCCAATCGGGCAGCCTGGCATGCGGGCCCCTAGATGCTGACCACCAGGCCCCCCTGGCTTCTCTGGCCTGGGACAGGAGTGCCCTCT
>CM070036.1:19820258-19847171 GCA_036250615.1 Ptychadena robeensis | reverse complement strand
AAAAAAAATTATTTTACATAATTGAGTGTTTCAAACATTATTATAGCCAGGATGCCCACTAGACCCTTGTATGGTACGGACAGATTTTGGGAAGTTACATGCCTACAACATAAATAAAAATGTACCATTGAAGTCTATGGTGCACTTTTGGTACAGAAATCTGGACCTCAGCAGTGCGCTAGGGAGGTTAAAGTTGGTTTTGATATTTTGTCGTTGGTTAGTCCAGTACCATGATTGTGCTTATTCTCCTCCATTCTCTGGTACAAACATATGTGCAGAACCAATACCAATGTGCATACTGTATTTATGGAACTTTTTTTTATTTATGAATTGTTTGGGAGGTTGCACCATCCCTGCATATCCAGCTGCTATATATCTAGCTGCTATATATATCCAGCTGCTTGGATATCAACACATAGCTTTATTCTTATATTATATCTTTAAATAACCTTCAAAGTCAATTAAACAATTTTCAACATTCGTGGAATGTCAGAAAATCTTAAGGACTTCCATTAACATGGCTTTCCCAGAAATATAATATTTGCAACATTAGCATTTAACATCAAGTACATAATCACTACGGGATACTCCTCCCTAAAGTCATAGACATTATCAGTTCATATAGAGTTAAAAGGTCTTTATTTCCAAAGATAGGGCCAAAGTAATCATATAATCAATGTGTAAAAAAATTTCATGAAGCTGGGGCGTGACTGGGGGGGATGGTCCAAGGCTAGGGTATAGTTAAGGTAAGGGGTAGGGTTTTGGGAGAAGGAGGGCTAGATTAGGGCTTAAATGAGTAGCCACCGGTAGGGAGCACCCACCCTCCCTCCCCTATTAATGTGATGTTGTTATGTATTGATGTTCTATTGTTTTTTAAGGTTTTGTCACAGCTCGGCAGAACCTTGACAGTGCCGTAGGGCAGTTGCCAGATTTTGTACTATGGTATAGTGGGGTTAAGCCCCACCCTTTTTGGTTATGGTTTGATGCTAACAAGGTACCCAATCGAGCTAGTTATGGAAGGGCTGGTGGCTGGTACAGTTTGGAAAGGTTATTGTTTGTGTGATGGCACTGTCGGGGGATCCAAACAGTACTGTAGCTCCTTTTGTGTCAAGTTTTGCCCCTCCCTTATCAGGGTCTGAGCATTGTACTGTCCTGTAACTTTAACTAAACAATTTTCTAAATTTGTGGAATGTCAGAAAATCTTTAGGACTTCCATTCCCAAGGCTTTCCAAGAAATAACTCATATTTGCAACATTAGCATTCAACATCAAGTTCAGTTGAATATATCTTACTACTATCAGCTATACCATGATCTGGATGAATGAACTGTATACTAACTGTATACTGTATATATCCTCATACAAGTGTCAGGCAAACAGCAGCTCCTGTGTGCAATACGTGTGCTTGGCAAAATGCAGAAATGCTTTAACTGTACATAGTTATTCCATTAAACAAGGGTGAGCTTAGCTTCTAATATGTAATGTAATAAAAAGATTTAAAACTTCTCCAATTCCAGCAAAATTTTAACTTTCTTTTCCATGCCTTCAGGTGCCAAGAAGTGCTTGAATTGAAGCCAATGCGTTTTCCTGCTGCAAATAAAAGTATTATTTTAATCCGTTTAGTGGCTTTTAAATTAACAATATTATAAACCAAACTTACAAAGAGAAATATTTCATGTTAAATTATGGCGACTTTCTATTAATAAAAGTGGACTCGCTAGTCCTTTGAATTTTTTTTTAGTTTTAATAATATTTGGAGCGCTGATCTTCAGGTTGAAGGCAACCATTGTACTATACAACCCACCTTCCCACTTCTAAAACTCATCTTTAATTACCTAAAGCCACAGTAAAGGGATTGTCCAGCATACTGTAGATTATCACCCCTTTCTAATTTATTGAATTGAAGTCCATTTCTGGTGTACATGTCAATGGCTTATCAGGACATTTCCTATTGGCTGTCTCAGTTTTGGGGTGTATTGACATTCAAGAAGAAGAAAAACAACATACAGAGCGTAATGCCATAGTGAAGCGATGCCAAAAAAAGCGTTAATAATACAACATTAATAAAACCATACTCACATCCATAATGTACAGGATCTAGAACAGGGGTGGGCAAACTTTTTGACTCGTGGGCCACAATGGGATTTTAGATTTGACAGACGGGCCCAGAAAGGGCCGCCTGATCCCAACTCCTCCCAGCCTGCGTGGCAAAGGTAAACATTGATAAATTGATTTTTAAAAAAGTAATAATCATACTGGTTACCAGGAAGGTTGAAAAAGAAAACAAATATTCTAAACATTATAATATAGTAATATGGGTATTAAATCTAAACAAACTGTGGTCTCTAGCAGGAGACCTTTATAATCATCCTCTAGGCATTATATCACCTATTGCAGGGAATGAGCATTGACACCAAGGTGACTAAGGGCCCCTTAGTTTGCCCATTCTTTATCTAGAATCTACGGACAGTAAGCATAAGCAGTATAACTCTGCTTTTACTTTTGACAAACCATAAAGCTCCAGACACCTCCCACTAAGATGATAGTCAGTGTGACAATGCAGCATTGCTTCTTGTGGTTCTGTCACCTGGTTAGATGCTTAGGAAACTGCTTTCTTCTTGGCTCACCGGCTGCCTGCATGCCCAATTGGTTAAGACATCAAGGTCTGGTGACAGGTCTCTAGCCCTGTTACCCCGTGTCATCAGGACAGTTCATACCTGACAAGCATCCCATTTATTGAAATAAAAAAACGTGACTTTCCCAGCCAAATCCCGATTTCAATAAATCCTGGATATTTCCCTAAGTAGAGATGGTCGTATTTTTTTTTTTTTAATTTGACGATTTCAACATGGAATCATAACCACACTTGCTGGAGATGTAGAGGAGTATTGAGGTATACTACAAAAATAGTATGGCTCTAACACAAATAGTTTTTGCATACATCGAAATTTCGATTTTGATCTTAATTTATGCAAAAACTACATATGCCAGAGCAACATTTTTTTTCCAATGTTTCCACAACCCTTCTCTATATCTCCAGCAATTTTGGTGATGATACCATTTTCAGAAGCTTTGCTCTTTGCTCAGCTAATAGGAGGGAGGAAACCTCACAATCGTAATGTCACTTCCTGTATTTGAAACACAGAAGTCGCACTCCACTTCAGCACTTCCGCGTTCCAAATACCAGAAGTGGCATCACGGATGTCACTTTTTGTATTTTTTTGTATGGGTCAGTTCTTTCTGAGCTGCCTCCCAATAGGTGGTGAATGGTTTATATACACTTTGCCCCCAGGTGGGTTATGGGGCAGAAGTTTGAAGAGGAACATGACTCATAAAAGGACTGTGTACACCACAGTACAACCAGCCGAGGATGATGTTACACAGTGTATGGGGTTCAAGGCTACATACCTCTCTTCACCAGAAATTTAAGGGAGTTCTGTACCCATGAAAAACATAAAGGCTGTGACATCATCCTTGGCTGGTTGTACTCTGGATACTCTGGTCATGTCACCCCTCATTCATGTTTGTAAAGATAGTTTTATTACAGTTTTGTTATTAAAGCTGATTTGGGGTTGCTACACTATACCAGTGAGCAGTAAGCTTGCAGTTGAAAATTCATATAAAAATATCGAAATTTCACAATCAAATCCAAATTCAATTGTGAATATCGAAATTGAATTTGAAACGAATTTACTTTATTTCGACCATCGCTAGTTTTGAGCGGTTCCCTAGAGAAGGAGAAGCAAAGCTCAGCTTGATGTGATTGTTGCCCCCCAGTTGTTTTCCGTTGGTTGGAAATGCTTGTTATTTGTGTGATCAGAGAAGGTCAGAGAAGACCCCAAGTGTAATGATATTCAGCATACGAGGTTAAAAAAATGTGTTATCATTACACTCTGCTTGCTCAAGATTCAATGTTTCAATAAAACTTTATTTAGTAGTTTGGGCCTTTAAGATTACAAGCTTTTTGGCTGCATATCTGTTGGTATGCCCTTATGACCTAGAAAGCAGGGTAATAACCATAGATAGGTCATTGTGAGATAAGACTGTAACAGGTATTGAAACTGTGACCCAGCCCTACTGCCATATTAATATTTGCTTACTGTTCCAATTATAGAGAAATTCATCATATTTCCAGCCCAGGTGACAAATACAAGATAGAACAGGAAATATTGTACATAGCTGAAAAAAACTACATGGGAACTCTTTCATCCAGCACTATTTTTATTTTCACTTTTATCCAGTCCTTCCACCAAATCGTACAGCCAAATCCAAAAATGAGTCAAGCCTGCCTGGATTTTGTTACAACCACCAATGTGAATTCAGCCATTAAGGGAATAAATGAGAAAAGCTTATTACTAGTGTTGCTTTAACCTGTACCTTGTTAATATACAAAAGGAAAAATTGATTAGTGTATTGCTGGTGTTGCGTTGTGTTTAGATATCTCTGGTGCCCTTAGTGAATCTATTTGCTGCAAAGCAATAAACATGAGAGCTAATAACCTCCTGAGCGTTTAGCTTGACTGTAGGTTGGGGTAAGTTTGTTTACCAACAATACTCACCCCAAGTCTACACTTGGGTTTACTTACCGGTCTGGAGGGAGTCAGCGGGGTTGAAGAGGCAAGGGAAGGTGGCACCATTGACCTTCATGTTGAGTATAATGCTGAGGTTGTGAAGCAGGGTGATTTCCCATAAGGTGATTAAAAAAAAAAAAAAATGGGCAAAAAGTCCAGTATTTTAAAACAAATTACACAAATTGCTCTAGTCCTAATATACTTTAATTGGACTCCTCTCCAGGCTTGTTTCCACTGTGTATTTTTCTTCACGTTGGACTCTCATCCAAAGACATGCAGAAAAAGACACAGGAATAATACCTCTCATTCAATTGAATAGGCCACTTGAGCATAAAGAAAGCAGTGCCATTGTTTTTTTCAGCACGGGGTACCATGTTGTCAGCAGGAAGCAGGAAAGCTGTGCCCGAAAAGCATTTGCTGTGGTTTCCCCTTGGTATTCCTATTCAAATGAATAGGGCGCATTTCAGGTAGAGATGGTCGAATTGTTGTTCAACTAGCTGACCTTGTGAGTTGATGGCAAAGCCCTTGAACATGCTATTTTCACCACAATTGCTGGAGATGTAGAGAATGATTGTGGGAACATTGCAAAAAAAAAAGTTTTGCTTTAGCACATGCAGTTTTTCCATAAATTAGATTCAAACCCAAGTCGAAACTTTATTTCTTTGAGCTTTATTTATGCAAAGACTATTTGTGTTAGAGACATACTTTTTTGTAGTGTACCCCAACCCTTTTCTACATCTCCAGCAAGTTTGGTGATGATACCATGCTCAGGAGTTTTGCAATAACTCAAAATCATCGAATTGGTTGAATTTCTGAAAAAAGGCAATGTGGCAGTAATGTACTCTATACCGCTGCTAATTGATTTGCAAGTCACATGCAAACAGCTGGCATGTGTTGCGGGGGAAAAGACACAGGAGAAAAAGATGGGTAAAAAGATGTGGAAACAATCCCTAAAGCTGGGCATACACGTTCCAATTCCTGCACGATCTGATCCCCGATCTGATGCCGTGTGCGCTCCCGCATCCCTTAGGGATCGGGTCATGCAGGAATTGGAGGCTGGATCGCACAGTTATCCGACAGGACGGTAAATTTTAGCCCGATCCCATTAGTTTGGCTAGAGACGGCTGCCCCCACCCAAAGAGTGCCGTCCGATTCTCGGCACTAGCACGGCGACATCATCACGCCCGCTTCTAGTGCAGCGAATCGGATATGGAATAGACGGTAAATCATATCATCTATTCCCAGCTTAAGGCTGCCCCCAATCTCTGGAACTGTCTCAATCGTCCCATTAGACATGCTCCCACACATTCAAATAAGCCTGAAAAATCATACTGTGCATACTGGGCTTTGTAAATGAACCAAAACCCTGCTAGACTATCAATATTTCATTTGAAAAAGTCGATCAAATTTAAGATTGATCGAGCAAAAGATGATGCATTTTTGGCT
Organism: Ptychadena robeensis; assembly: GCA_036250615.1. NCBI lineage: Eukaryota > Metazoa > Chordata > Amphibia > Anura > Ptychadenidae > Ptychadena > Ptychadena robeensis. The sequence goes on along the minus strand of CM070036.1, from coordinate 19,841,156 downwards.
AGCTTTACCCATGCTTCTGTCATTCACTCCATCTCCCCAATTTGTTGTGTAACCCCCAACCTCTTAGATGGTAAACTTGATTGAACAGGGTCCACTTTTTCTCGGTATCACAGGTTGTACTTGCATTTAAACTTGTCTATCTTTCAACCCATTATTCAATGTACAACACTGTGTAAAGGAGCACTTATTTTTCATAAAACTTAATATTGATTAAAGGAATTTTTTTTAAAAAAGTATCTAAGATACATGTTTGGGTATCAGACATTTAAAAAAAACTCTGTAGATAATGACCCCTGAATTACAAGTTCCTTGTATTTCAAAAATGTTTAGAATGTATTTTAAGTAACGTTTACTAGCACATAATCCTTACATTTGCTTACGCCCCATTGACTGTGCTGTAAGGAGTCTATAAGATGACCTGCGTGCCACTCACCTTTCCAAAGAGCTGGAATCCTTTGATTTTTATCCCAAAGCTTTTGCTCAGGTCTCATCCCACTGAGCCATGGATTGTAGGGCAACCTGCAGGTTTTCACTGAAAATGTTCCTTCAATGGCTAAAGCAAACAAATCTCAGCCACCTCAGATCATTTCTTTAAACACAGGTAGATAATTAAAGCTTAGTTTCTTCTGTTGAGATGGAATCCAAGCATAAAAGCAATGCGGCTTTTGCCCTTTGCAGATCACCCGATAAGGACCTCACATAGATTAGGCTAAGTAGTTTTCACCGTCTAAAACTTCTAAGCTTTTTATAATTGTATTGGTGACTTTTCCAGTTGAGGGGTTCAAATGGAATACTGAAATGGTCACAAAACGACTTTCTTGTGAAAACGAGTTTAATGTGCAGATTATTAGTATATATGTATATATATATATATATATATATATATATATATATATATATATGTATATAAAATAAATGTCTTGCGATTGAGCAATAGGTCAAAACAAAGGTAAATGCATGTTTATTTATTTGAATTTCAGATGGTGTAATTTTAGCTAAAATTTAAAAACATTCCAATTCCAAAAATAATTAATAATAATAATAATTATTGTATATACTTGAGTATAAGCCAAATTTTTCAGCACCCAAAAATGTTTCTTTGAATTATACTTGAGTCATGGTAGACTTTTGAGTAATTGCAAAGCCCCAAAAAGTCAATTGCCCACTTCAAATTCAAGTTGAAATTCTTAGTTTATTTCAATTTGAAATTTTATTGTTTGCTTAAAATGAATGAGTTAGAGCTAAATCACTCCACACCTCCTGTCTTACTTACATCTCCAACCTCATATGTAAATACACCCCTTACCTCCACTCCTCCAGTGACCTACTAATGACATCAAATCATCAAATCATCACATTCCCAGCTTCAGGACTTTTCAAGGGCCACGCCTACTCTCTGGAACTCTCTCCTTCACCGCATTACACTTGCTCCTACCTTTGAAAACCCACCTCTTCAGTCTCGCCTACCCATCTCCTCACTCCTAACATCACAACCATGCCAGTCCCATCCCCTCCACCTATTGTATACTCTGATCCCCAACCTATTAGATTGTAGGCCTGTCCGGGCAGGATCCTCCATTCCTCCTGTGTCATATCCTGTTCCTGTGTGTGCTATATTGTGTTGTATCTCCATTTTAATGTATTGTACAGCGCTGTGTAATATGTTGATGCTATATAAATAAATTATGATAATAATAATAATAATAATAATAATAGAGCAAGACTCTGCCCTGGCATTGTTCCATGGGAATGTACAGCAGGGACACTGTAATCTTTTTACATTTCCTGTACCTCTTTCCACAAAAAAAATGATATTACCATGGAGGTTAACAATAAATAAATAAATAAATATAAATAAATAAATGATGAATTAATAATAATTGGTGAAAATGTTCAAAATCAACCTTTTTAAAAAAATATATTTAATAGATTTAAAGAATGTGGACATCACACTTAAATAAAATTAACATATTTCTGTCAAAATGCAGAGACCTCGGTGACACTGGCTCCCATCTGCTTATTCACTGAAATGAGTAGAAATAATGTCTAAATTCATAGAGGTAGCCCGCTGTTGCCAAGAGGATTCCCTCTGGTACATTCCCTGCAATGAGCATTGTGAATGCTCATTGCAGGGAATGTACCAGAGGGAAGCTAATGATGCCTTCCACCAAGATGACAATGGACTAGATTAAAAAGCTGAATGGGACAGATCTGGCCCCCGGGCCTTAAGGTGCACATACACAGGCAGATTCTCCCTCTATAGATGAGCGGGATCCACAGGGAATTTACTGACATGTCAGATCACCGCGCAATCCGGCATTTAGGAGGATCCTGGTTGATCTGACCAGTTGGGCGCACCCACCTAATTTGCGGCCAAGCGACTGCCGAGAACACGCACGGCGGTTGATTGGCAGAAAAATCAGGAATCGGCCCATGTATGCTTACCTATAGTTTGCCCACATCTAAGCTGAAGCGATACTTTTAAAAAAATCCTAAAACTCTTCCCTACATCTCCAGCAAATTTGGTGATGGTATAACTTTCAGGGGCTTTGCTGTGTGTCTCTTTGCCTTAGCTGCTGCATTTCCTGTTCTAGGCTAATACTCATGTCATTTACTTTTTCCAGGTTTTGTTGGTAAAACTAAGTACCTCGGCTTATATTAGGGTTGGCTATATGTGAGTATATAGGTAACTTAAAATTCCCTTTTCCCCATACATCAATGGTGGGAAACAGTTACTTACCTTGAGATATTCATTTCTATATTGGGATGTGAGTTTGGAGATAGAGATTACATTTTGGAAATGTGCCTTGAAGTGGGAATGTAACTTTGCAGGTATTTGCCAATATATTATTTAAAAACAATGCAAGGGCTCATTCTCACTCTACCTACTGTGTGGCTGATGCATAGCGCAAGTGTTTCCATTACATTTGTATTGCAAGTGGTAATGCAGAGAGTTCAATAATGCAAACCGTTGTCAGCAGTACAATGCAGTGCATAGATTTGTGTTGTAGACCACATTGGGTGCCTCTCTTCTTAGCTAAAAACAGGTAACTGAGGTAAGTCTAATGGGTCTCGATTTCTAGTGGTGGTGGCATTGTGATCTTCTCCATGAATCATTAATCGGTTCTGTGACAATGATAATGAATTCTTTGTATTCATATGGCCACCAAAGGCATTAGATCTCCTTCCAATAGCAAACCTTTGAGCTGTGGAATGGGAGAATTGCACCTTAGATGTGCACCCAACAACTCTTTAGCACACTTATATCATGTGATTGTAAAAGAAAACTATGATGTACAGAATGTGCAAAATGAGGCCCAAACTGACACCAGCAAGGTGTACCTAGTGCTAAGTGTATATATTACTGTTTTCTTACATACCTGGTTGATAACTTCGGTAGTAAGATTACCAACACCCTGAAACAAAGCTGCAGTATGGTGACCAAGACCATAACAAAACATATTCCACTTAGAATAGGCCCTGCCATTGTCACCCAAAGAAGTTGAGTTCACATACTCAGAGGTTGTCTTTTGAAAGTAGGCGCAGTGATGCCCGCATTGCTTCAGAGGGTGCAGGGTAGAGACCTGCATAGGCTGCAGGGTAGAGACCCCAAGCCAACCACTGCCTTGAAGGTAAAGGGGCTGGATTGGACCAGCATGTCTTCAGACCCTACTGAGCATCTGTGGGGCATCTTCAAACAGTAGGGGGAGGAACACATTGGCTCAAACCTCAACAAGCTTCATGACATCATCAAACAGTGGTGCAAGACAATTCCAGGGGCAATTGAAGCTCTAGTGAACTCCATGCCCAAGAAAGCTAAGCCAGCGCTGGAAAATGGTGGTGGCCACACATACTATTGAAACTTGGGGCCCAATTAGGAAATATTTTGTGTACTTACTTTTGTTGCCAGATGTTTAATTACTGGCTGTGTGTTGAGCTATTATGAGGGATAGCAAATTAACACTGTTATACAAGTTGTACACTGACTACTTTTCATTGTATCACAGTGCATATGTTCAGTGCCATGAAAAGATGTAAAAAAAATCTAGAAGACAAAAGAGATTGATCAGCCTGGAAGGGTGGTGTAGACCATCCCTTTACCTCCAGGGGTCACTCAATGAGTGGGGTTTTTTAGGCACTCAAAACACTTCATAGTAAAAATAAGTTTATTCATAAAATATTAAACTATGTATGTAAAACTACGCAATATAGCAAACAAGACATATCTGGGGGTCAGAACCACGACACACATAGGGATGACCCCTTGATTAAGCAATTAAAACATGAGTCACAGGTTGTTCATCAGTGCATATACAGACATAAATAGAGTTGAACGTGGATTGCCCTCCGACATGTTTCACCTCCTTGGGGCTTCCTCAGGGAGGAATGAATCTACGATACAACAAACGGATTAGAACGATTGCAGTCATGGAAGTCTTTATAAACATACTCCTGTTGTCCTAATCAAACCAATATATATTCCCACAATGGTCATATATAATAGTGCACAGTCCTATTGGGTGAACACTTCTGATCCTATGCTCAACCATTAACAATAGCATCTCTATACATCAGACATTGTCAATAACATGGAATAGACACAGTTATCACAATGGTACATATCAACTTAATACATATCAACGATAAAATTAAGGTACACAGGTATCATTCGACTCACCACGACAACTTCAACCCTGGGTTGCATCTGACCGAACAACCAGTGAACACACGCAGGGGGAGGTAGCAGCAGGCTGGTCCCAGCCTGTTGTAAAAAAATGATGTACTCACTGTATGTAATTTAAATGTCTTCATAGTTGTGCCATAGTTGGTCATACAGGCACCACCATGGCTACTTAAATTTAAGGACTGGAATCTTCCTTGGTTGAAAAAAAATGTAGTTTAGTTCCATCTAAACTGGAACCCATCTTCTTATGTGGATTTAACAACTCCCCATCAAACAACAACGGCCCCACGACATCTTTCAGGAACTTTATCACTTAAGACATGCTATGCAGAAGGTGTTCAGTTGCAAATCTTCTATGTAATGTGAAAACTATACTAAATATATAACTGTAATTTAACAAATACAATAGATTGTAACCGGCCCTCCGCTATCTGTTTCATATTTAAATTTTAACCCTGGCCATAAATATGAGGTTGGGAGTGTCATTACTACTGTGCTGACTCCATAATTTTCTTCTTTCAGAATCTCAATTTGTGATGAGAAACATGTGTATAATATTAGGACGGCATATAGTTTATGTTCAGGAATGATTTTATTGCAGAAATGGGCAGGCCCTTCAGAGTAATTGGTATGAGGAATGTGGAAGTGATTTTTACAGGAATATGGGGAAATGGCCTCCCGTAGTCAGCCTCGGGCTATGCAGAAAGAGTCTAATATCAAGAAGCAGTTCTACTTAAACTTAACAATATAGTTCATGAGAATGTTAATTAAAAGACATATAGAGTTTCAGGGGCTGCTTGGTACCTATTCAGTACAGGGCACACTGTTATGTTTATTACATTTAATTTGCAAAAACAGAAACACCCCTTAAACAGAAGCTGAATGATACAAACTGAAGTGTTTGCTATGGCTCAGAAGTCATCAGTATATGTACAGCCCAAACGTTACATATTTTTTCATTTTTTATAGTATATTAATAGGTTATCACCCATCATCCATATCATTGTTGTAGAAATGTAATCTTACTTCCTTCCAGAGAATTAAGGTACACTTATAGACAGCAACTTGATCAATGGCTGATTCAAACGATGGCGTCACACGGTGCTGAAGATCTAAAGATAGGTCAGCCGAACAGGGAACGGACATGTTCGTAAATTCCTCTTTAAATGCCAAACTTTGGATGGGGGTGGACATTGGCCATTAACTGCGCTCGAACGGGTCATCAATCTTACTTGTATCTACATGTGTATGGGTACCTTTAATAGGAAATGTATGAAATTCTCCCAGAGTATGGATGTAGTATAGTGCACAGTTAATCAGCCTTTGATAGGTAATCAAGTGCAATCTCCTTTAAGGATCTCTCCCATAATCCTTCAGGGGCTTGCCAGTCTATAAACTCAGCCCCTCGCTTAATCAGTGATCTTAGAGCAGACCAGCCTTATGTGACCTGAGCAGCTGGTCTTGAGAGAGTAGTGCTGCTAGTGACACCTACTGGCTGAATTGAATATTGCATTCATTGAATTCATTGCATTAACCCAATTGATGTGAAAACTAATTAAATCTTTTTTTTCTGGTTTTCCTGCCCTAAAAACTGGGTGCGTCTTATGGTCCAGTGTGTCTTATATTTTAAATAATATGGTATATGCTTACTACCAAATTTTACCACCAACCGTAACATCCTCCAAAATACATTTACTCATCCTCTGACTCTTGTATCTAAGACTTACCCATATTCCAACAGACCACTTTTGTTTTACCACTTTTTACACTGCCAAGGACCTTCCATTGCTGTGACAGAAAGAAAAAACAATATAATAAATACAAGCCACGTCAACATTATTAATAAAGAAAGCTACAATAACAAACTTGGAGGTTGGGGGCTCACTCTTCACCAAAATGGGCAAAGTACTTGTTTCAGTTGTTTTAACTTTGTCCACCCTCAGTCCTGATATCATACTGACCGACGTCTCCCCAGCCCACCTAGAATCACCCTCTACCTGCTTTCTGCCAGCTGTGGGTGTCCAGGATGGATGGAACTCATATCAGAGGTGAGACCCACCTAGTTTCTCCTGATCAGACAAAACTCTTGGTATTAACCTGAAAAGTCACACAGCAATGTATATTCCATCAAAGTTAAGTTTTTCCACAGAATAGATAAATGGTTTATAATGATGGCCAAACATCGGCTACATCCATGGTGAACAGGCGGAACGGGCGGAAGTTGGACGTCCAATTGTTCGCAGGGAATTTAAATAGGAGAAAACGGTATCTGGAATGCCCAGTTCCTTATTCCAATTACCGTCACTGACGTCACTTCCAGTTTTAAAGCTGATTTATTCTCTACCCAGTCTCCAGTGAAAATATTTTTCCTCAGGTCGAATCCTTCTGCTCATGATCCAGCCCATGAAAGAATAATAATCTTTTTTTTGCCAGTGAAGGTGGCGGGTTGAACACCAGCAACGGGAGAAGAAAAGTGTTTGTGACCTTGCAGACAATTCAGTCATCACTAATAGTTAGTGATGGCCGAACTGTCCGCAAGGCCACAAACACTTTTCTTGGATGTTCGCCCTCCTTCTCGCCGGCGAGCAGTGCGGGTGTTCGACCCGCTCCGTTCGCCGGCAAGAAGAAGATCACTATTCTTCCTCTGGCAGGATCAGAACCTGTGTGATCGTGCCGGAGGAAGAATCTTTTCACTAGCCGGTCTCCTAGTGAAAAAACCGTCTCGGAGCAGGAAGTGACGTCAGTGACGTCACATCCGGCTCCCTTACCCAGGAACTATGCGTTCCAGGGTGCGTTTCAGGGACCGGATGTGACGTCACTGATGACACATCCGGTTTTTCAGATTCAAATTCCCTGCGGAGGAATTTGAATCTGTCCGCAAACAGGCGGACAGCGGACGTCTTTAGAAGTCCGACCTGCCCGTTCGCGGACAGTCCTGGCCGATGTTCGGCCATCACTACTAATAGTTAATGTGAGCTTTATCTCCATGTCCTGCTCTATACCAGAAAAGGTTTGTATGTCTTCTAGAGTTACAAACAACTTAAGTTGTATGTTGTTATGTCTCTCATTAAAATTTATTAGAGAATATTATGTGTTAGCGTAAGAATAATACATTATTACTTCACTTATGAGCTGATGTAGCTTCTCCCTAAAATGTATTATCATTGGATTGCCTTTAAATATTGGATAATTACTTGTCACCCCCCCTTCCCCAGTGTTTGACTGAGAACAGACACAATTCTCTTATCATTAAGAGATAAACAGTTGTAACATTTAACCCAGCTAAATGCTGCTAAATGGAAGGTAGTGGTCATCTGGGTTATGAATCACCCTACTGACATATCAAGAAAATTTTATTTACAAAAATATTTCTTCTTCCTAAATTTCTGTATGATTTAGAATAATACATTATTGATTATGTTAATGAGCTATATAAAATATAATAAAAACATTTGTGCCAAAATGAAGGCTTTTATATTTCAAAAACATATTTATAAATAATAATTATTATTATTCTTAACAATTAGTGCATATTATTAACCGTTTAACTCTAACTTACTGTTATAACTTAACTGCAGTATTTTAGGTAGGCACATGTAAACATTTTTCAAATATTCCATGTTGATAAGCAAAATGTTCTTACCTATTTTAGGTTTCTTTTCTGTAATTTATAATTGAGTATTTACTTATACAATTCTGTCTATGTAACCCAAGTGTTAAGAAAAAAAGTTGCATGCTGTACATTAAGTTATTGTGTTGGACTTTTTAATCTGTGTTATTTATTTGAACATTTATTTATTTAGTTATTATACATCTTTTAACCTCCCTAGCGTACTGCTGAGGTCCAGATTTCTGTACCAAAAGTGCACCATAGACTTCAATGGTAAATTTTTCTTTATGTTGTAGGCCTGTTACTTCCCAATATATGTCCGTACAAGGGTCTAATAGACATCCTGACTATAATAATGTATGATACAAACAATTATGTAAAATAAATTGAATGAAATGAAATCACACCAGGGAAGAGAGGGTTACTGCAAATGGGCACATCTGGGGCACCAGAGACTTTATTTGGGCGAGATTTAGTACAGAGATGCACATTGAAAGCAGTATTCTTCATAGAAAATTGCTTTTGTGCAAGTTACTGTTCAAATTCTCCGCCGCCTCCCCGATGTGACGTCATCACGTCACTCGGAGGGGGAGGGGGGGGAGAAGAGACAGAGCTGGCTGGCAGCATGTCACATCGGGGACACCGGGACAGCGCAAAACTGGAAGTATGCGCTGCCGGAGCCCCGATGTGTACTGGACGGCACCATCTCGTCCAGTGCTATAGTAGCAGTAGCAGCGCTGGACGAGATGGTGCCATCCCGACTGTTAGGACGGTTAAAGAACCTCCACTTCTTTAGTAAATTAACCTATATATGACAAGAAATGGACTTTAACTGAATATAACACTGCCACAAAAAGTGTAAAATACTTCAGATTTTAAGGCTCTATTTACTTTGGCAATCAGGAACACGTCCCAAACATCCAGGAAGTGTGACACATCGCATTTGTTGAGTGGTCTCTAGATGGTTACCCATAGGCATTTTTCCTAATTTACTTAAATCAAATTTAAGTGATTGACAACCTACCAACATCCTGCACAAAATGTACAACCACTGCACAGAGCGACAAGTTGTTGTTTTAGGGTGGCTGTTGAGACAAAAATGTACCTGTATCCTAAATTCCCCTAACCCCCAGGCCATAATGGGCTAGACAGGTTTAATACTATAGTCAAATCTACACTAGTAGTTGGTAAGGACACCACCAAGGTAGATTCCTACACAAGAGGGAGAACAGAGCCTGAGCAAAAAGCTCAATATAAGGAGATAGTTGGAAGCAATAAAAATGATAACAATGCATCAGCGTTAGGCTTAAGGTCCCATATATGGGTCGATTTTAGCTTTTTGGTTCGGGGCGATTGTATTCGATGAACTCATTTATATATGAATCTTTGCTGGTTTTTTTGTGATCGAAACAAAAAAATTTTTTTTCGGTTGAACATTCCATGTGGTACTAATTTGGATTTGATTACGATCAATATTCAATGAAAAGATCAAGATCTAAAATTGAATTAAAGATAATTTGTGCTAAAATGGAGTTTTAGACTCCATTGAGTTTTGCATGCCCTAGTTTGACCACACTTTTAGGACACAAGTCCAGGAACAGAAAAAAAGGTTCCAGTAGAATTATTTCCCTACCCATGCATCTATAAACGCCAATGCATTTCAATGTGTTTATTACAGTGAAGGTCACAAAGCGTCTCTAAAAAGGTGGTAAAGGCCTGTAGAGGATAGTGGGTCAGGTTAGGGGTGCATCCAAAGGCATGCTGCAAAAAGAATCAATGGAGTCTAAAGCCCCCCATACACCTTTAGATTCCTCCATACAATTTCCATGAGACCTACCAACAACTATGTAGTATAGTGACCTCCCTGATAGAATACATAGTGATTGGAAGGTGTAGAAAGGTCCTCATATTACATGGTTTTGGTAGAAGAAAAGTTGGTTGTACAGAAATTGCATGGTAATTGTATGTGGTGTATGGGGGGCTTAAGCCTCAGAGAGCACAGGAAGCATGCAACATTTCTTTTAGGATAAACAGGCATTTTTGTACTTAAAGTGTAGATGTACTATACGAAAAACATTTATTGAATTGAAGTTGCACATAGTGCAACTCGCTGGATAATACCATGAGTAAAACAATTAGAAAATACAAATTGTAATCACACAAAAATGTTCTAAAATTATAATATATTATTAATATATAATTAACTGAAGAAATCCAGATTACAATTAGGAAAGTTTTACCTTTAAGAATTTGCTAAGCACCATGAGAAACACCTCTGAAAGTTCACAAATGTCCAAGGATTGTTCTCCTACAAAGTTCTTTGTGCACTGCTACATCTCTGAACATGAAGGGAGCCCCTTGTAAGGTCTTTTTATGGTATTCACATCCATCTATGTCAAAAGGAAAGACCTAAGCCAATTGCCTGTGTCAAAGCTAACATTGCACAATACAAGCGATGAGAGCATTATGTGCACATGTTACTTTCTTTTTTCACCAAAAACAAATGTGTGTTTTAGTTACTTTTGTTTGTAAAGCTGGAAAATTTGCCATTTGTACACTGAAGGAAATATATGTTCTTACGCCTATAAAGAGTTTGAACGGTCTTATCATACTTTGTAGAGAAATTACAATTCAAAAATGTAAATAATTACAGTTGTGTTTTAGCATCCAGTGAACATCAATGGGGAGTATCCAACAGAAATGTACTTATGTTACTGTTCTTTGATATAAGCTGGTTGTTAGATTATACTCATTATCATCTGTTCTATAATATGAACATATTACCCGAAAAATGTTCATCACATTTACACTTGTAGGCTTTTGTAAATTTATTGCAAATCCCCTGAACATGATATCATCAATAAAGGTGCTGGAGATGTAGAGAAGGGTTGCGGGAACTTTACAAAAAAAAAGTATTGTTCAACACAAACATGGGCAAACTACGGCCCGTGTGCCATTTCCGGCACGTTTAACCTTTTAAATCGAGCCCTTTTGGTTCGGTATAAGGACGCTTTGGCTTCCCTCCTCTTGTTCCCTGCAGTAAGTGTAGGTAATGCCTAGAGGACGTATGTTATAGTATCCTTCTAGAGGCTGTAGTTTGCCCATGTCTGCAATAAAATATTTTAGTTTAACCTTTTCTATAATATATATATATATATACTTTTTTTAAAACCTCCCTGGCAGTATGATTTTTATTTTTAAAGCAGTATGAAAAAATTATTTAAAAAAATAAAAAAAATGTAATCTTTTTATTTTCCCCACACAGAATGGGAGGACTTGTGGTCCTTATAGGCTCTTTGTTCTGCCCCTCTGTCTAGGCGGGGAATTTGAAAAGGAAAAACCGGATGTGACGTCAGTGACGTCACATCCGGTCCCTGGAACGCATAGTTCCTGGTTACGGGAGCCGGATGTGATGCCACAGACGTCACTTCCTGCTCCGAGTCGGTATTTTCACTAGAACATGCTTGTTTGCGGCCTTGCGGCCTTGCGGACAGTTCGGCCATCACTACTCTACAACATTTTTTCATTTGCAATTTTTACTTAAATTTAACTACATTTCTGATAAGTGTTGAGCAGCATTTGGTATATTTGTGTATTTCGCGAATATATTAAGGAACATTAGAAATTTGATTCAACTGTATCCTATTGCCTTACATCGTGCGTAGTTGTTCGCAAAGATTCGTGAACCAGCTTTACAGCTTTTCTTCTTCATTCTGTGATCTTAGCCAGTAGGAGCACTGTGCGTATTGCGCATATCCATCCACAATGCGCACAAATATGCGCGATGTATGCCGGTAAACAATGTTAAAGCATAATATGATGAATATCCGCCATTGCGAATATACAAGTGCACATTCACGAAATATTACGAATTCTCAAATGTTGGATATTTGTTAAATTTATATGAGAATTCACTATTTCAACACTATTTCTGATAACACTACTAGAGATGATCGAAGTTTTTTTCAGATATTCGACGATTTCGAGTTAATTGCAAAGCCCCTGAACATGGTATCATCACCAACCTTGCTGGAGATGTAGAGAAGGTTTGGGAGAACATTTAAAAGAAAAAAAGTATGTATCTAACACAAATAGTTTTTGCACAAATTAAGTTCAAAGTCAAGTCGAAATGTCGGAAATTCAACTTTAATTTTGAACTTAATTTATTCAAAAACTATTTGTGTTAGAGACATACTTTTTTTGTCAAATGTTCCCCCAACCCTTCTCTATATCTCCAGCAAGTTTAGTGATGATACAATGTTCAAGGGCTTTGCAATCAGCTCTGAAAGTTAGCAAGTCGAAAAAATCCAAGCATCTCTAAACACTACATGTGCTAGATGTTTTGCAACCATCTCCACTCCTTTCTAACATATTTCAAAGTCAGTCCATGTCACAAGGGGTTTGTATTTCCTAAGTTAATTTGCCAAAAACAAAGTCAATTGCAACTAATAAAGATTATGTTTTAAATATGGTGGCCCAAAGCTATCACATCCTAAAGCTTATTTGTGAAGTTTTAAATACAGGCTAAAGCCCCCCATACACCTTTTGATCACTCCATACAATTTGCATTAGATCTACCAACAACTGTATAGTACCGGGTCCTCCCTGATAGAATACATAGTGATTGGAAGGTTAAGAAAGCTCCTCATATTACATGGTTTTGGTAGAACAAAAGTTGAATGTGAAGAAATTGTATGGTAAGATTATAATGTGTATGGGGAGCTTAAAGCTGGCCATATAGGGTTACATTTTCCATTCAATCGCATTAAAGTCCATGGTATTACATTTGGGTCGTTTTTACCAGCACAGAATGTGATAGATTTAAAACCGATCAATTCCTTTCCTTAGGTCTGAGCGCATGCTTCATAGTACAAACACATACAAATTGATCAAAATATCTAGAAAACTCACCACATACTTGTATAATCAACTGAAATTTACCAATATGTCCAATCACTGCTCTATCGATTTTATGTCCAATTTGGAAACAAAAATAAAGAATTGATTTTTAAACCATCGACTTAAATCAATCAAATGGAAAAATCGAAGTGTGTAGTCAAACTTTCAAGTAAATATAAAACCAAAACTTTTAGTGTGTCTAGTACAAAGGGTCATGCAACCTGGTGACTTTTTTAAATTATTATTTGTCATACACAGTCATGTGTTGTGGGGAATTTGGGCAATAGAGAGTAAAAAGGTGTAGTGCTATACATATTACCAGTGAAGGTATATATAGTATATAGTGATTATATAAACTTATTACTTGAGTATTGCCATGGGCTTATGCTTGTGTTCTGGTGTTAAGGTGGAGTGGATTAGTAATGAGCAGCATAGGCAATATTCGGATTTGCGATATTTCGCAAATAATTCTACTTGTATTGTCAATTTTGAATATTTGCGAATATAAATTCCCGAATATTCGCAATGCATTCACATTGCCATTGCCTTCTAAATAATGGTAACATGCTATATTACCATTTGATTTATTTTCGCATTGCGAATATATATGTAAAGCTTCCCGGTGCATAATATCGTGAATTCTCGAATAGCCGATATTCTGTGAATATATTCGCAATTCGAATTTTCAAGCTCAACACTAGAGTGGAGTAGATTATTCGAATATCAAATTGAATATAAGTAGAATTATTCACGAAATATTGCAAACTTTGAATATTGCCTATGCCACTCATCGATAGTGGAGCACTTAGGAACAAATAGAGAAACTTTGGAAAAAAATTGTTCAGCAACCCTTTCATACAGTACATACAGAAACAAATCCCCCCATTGAACATAGACATCAAAGAAAAAATGTTCAAAAAATTTTTACAATAAAAAAATCATAGGTGTTGAGACATTGCTATTTAAAACACATGCTCCACAAAAATTCATCTGTAAGGTAATGCTGGGCAAATATGAGATTCCCTGCTCTTTGAACATCGTTTTGTTTGGAATACAGCAAACAATACGTTATATAACAATACATGAAACGCATCAAGACGAGTGCATTGAAATTTCCACCATGCAAAACTTGTACATTTAATGACCACTGTATCGGGAGAAGTAATTGTCACATATGGTAGAAGTACCATATGTAGAAATGGTCAAGATTGTCCAAATTCGCATTGCCAAAAAATTTAAACAATCTTTCTAAACAATCAAGTCTAAAGCTAGCCACACACGGGTAGATTCCCGTGCAATCGACCACCAATCAATCACAGCGTTGTGACGTCGATTACCGTTCAATAAAGAAGTGCGGCTAGCTAGGGTTCTCTCCAGCTTCCAGCATATGAATCATTCTGAAAGCTGAAGAAGAAATCCAGCCGGTGTCCCGACGTTTCCTGCTCCCCCTTCCAGAGTAGACGTTACACCGGCTTCTCTCCCCTCACTCTCCACGGCTGCAGTGAGTGCTGACTCCCCCCCCTTCACACAGAGCTGTGCTCGGAGCCTGTCACTTCTTTGTGATGATGTCGGCTTTCCGTGCAGCCTGCACTCTACATGAAAACATTTCATGTAGAGTGTTGGTGATTGATTGAATGTGGTTTTCCAACATGTTGGAAAACCCATTCAATCGAGATACTTCGAGGGGGCTCTATTGAACCCCCTCGAAGGACAGCACACACAGGAAGGATTGTAAGCAGATTCGAGTACAATCAATCACCGTGACCGCGCACGTTGATTGATTGTAATCGAATCGTTTTACAAATCTACCCGTGTGTGGCTAGCTTAATTGTGTTCAATCGCAGAGCACCCTATACTACATAGTTGTTGGTTGATCTAAAGGATATCTGACAGAGAGATCTAAAGATTTGTGGCCAGCTTTAGGAATGGTTAAGAGGTCTGGGAGACCTCTAAACTCATTCTATAGGATTGGGGACAGGGATCAGGTTATATTCATCATAGTTATATTGAATAAAAGTCTACATTTTACCTTAAGTTGATTTGTTATGGCAGAATTTCAATCCATTAACTTAAAAATTTGACATACACATTTTTCGACCATTTCTAATGATATGTGAATTCATATGATATCGAATTTGGTAAACAAAATACTTTTTAGTGGCCTGTTCTATATTACAGTGGTAGGCAGTAAAACTTTGTAATTAAATAACATCCTGTAATAGGGCTGGATCATCTTCTTTGGCTTTCTATTGCTCAACTAATTCAACAAATCCAAAGTCCCAGAACAACTGGAATTATCTTTTATTTTTCTGCTGAAAACAAAGCCAACAGTCGTCCTGTGTCACTGACGTTAAGTGGATTTCCAAGGCCCTTCAGATTTCACAGTACTAGTATTATCTGGCACTTGTCCACATAAAGAAAGTCTAATGTGTTACAAATAGGATATGTTTCATATCTCCCATGTGAGTAATGATAGAGTCACAGTAATTGGAAAACAGTGGATATCATGGCATCTATCTAGTCTACACAGAATTCACCACTCAAACTTTTATTGGCTACACGAGTCAGGTTTCCTGATTATAAAAAATGTTAGTGTAGGAAAGTAAAAACAAAATGTTTAAGATAACAGGATTAAATAAATCAATAAATACACTTAAAATGATTTATACATTACATGATAATAACACAGTGGTAGCCATGGTTTATGTCTATAGGTAGTAGACTATTAGTTACTTGTAGTAATGGGCGGCATAGGCAATGTTCGAATTCACGATATTTCGCTAATAAACCTAATATTAGATTCGATATTTGGGAATATTCGCAATGAGAATAACCTTCCTACTGCACTGCCCTAATCGTGCCACATTTTCAACGGCGCGGTACAGCAATCGTAGCAGTGTACAAAGTACACTGCCTGTCATTTCCTCCCTCCCACCGCTGCTCTCCACACAGCCGGTGTCATTATTGACGCTCCTCCATTAACATGGAGGTCTGTGGTGCTGCCCCCCCCCCCCAGAAACCCCAGAAATGCTGCAGCGATGAAGACAATCGCACATCATCAGGGTACAAGGTGTACCTGATGCCGGCTTCCCCTATGGTTGGGGCGACCCTGAACAGCAAACGAACAGGGTTCGTCTCAACCGCTAAGGAGGTTAATTGCGAAAATTAATTTTTTTTATTATTATTATAATTGCAATGTGATTACCTTCAAAATGAATGGTCACATGTGGTCTTTATTTTGGCATTGCGAATATAAACTCGTAATGCATAGCTTCCCAATGCATAATATTGGGAATATTCGACATTGTGAATATCTGCCGCCATATTCACAAAAAATTGCAAATTCTCGAATAGCCAATATTTGTCAAATATATTCGCAATTTGAATATTCAAGCTCAACATTAGTTACTAGGCCCTTTGATCATGGGGGGAGATAGTGAATGGCTATGCATGTATACATTTCAGCTTATAATTAGTGATGAGCAGCGTAGGCAGTATTCGTATTCGCTAAATATCGAAAATATTCACAACAAATTTGTAAATTCGAGAAAATCTCCAATCATTATTACCTATAGTTTCATAGATATTTTCTCAACAAAATGTGGATATTCACAATATTTTTTACGTTCAACACTATGTACTGATGTATCTCAAATAGAAGATATAGAACTATATTCAAGATGTCCATGAATTCTTGAATAGAGATGGTTGAATTTTTTTTCAAAAATTCGATGATTTTGACGATTGCGAGTTAATTGCAAAGCCCCTGAACATGTTATCATAACCAAACTTGCTGGAGACGTAGAGAAGGGTTGGGGGTATACTACAAAAAAAAAAGTATGGCTCTAACACAAATAGTTTTTCTACAAATTAAGTTCAAAGTCAAGTAAACATTTCAAAAATCAGAATTTAGAAATTCATTTTGAACTTAATTTATGCAAAAACTACATGTGCTGGAGCAAAACTTCTCAAATGTACCCACAACCCTCCTCTACATCTCCAGCAATTTTGGTGATTATACCATTTACAGAGGCTTTGCTCACAAAGTCAGATAGTCGAAAAATTTGACCATCTCTATCTTGAAGAGCCGATATATTCAAATATTCGTGATAATTACTATTTCCCCAATGCCGACTTTAAGTTTCTCATTATTTCTCTTTACCCCTCCTCTGCTGCTTTGCTGGTATAAACATCAATTTGTATAAATCTTACAATGCAAATTCATTTTTTTTTCTAGAGATAAGGTATAAAAATAATAGTTATTTCTATATTTGTCCCTTCAGGTTGTGATTTGTAATTTCTGTGCCTTAGCATAGAAATATGTAATATCTAAATGTTTACCATTGTTACTGGGGGCAAGCATAGGGATTAAAGCTGAACTGTAAACTTACCTTTAGACTTCAATGTGGCATAGGCATTTCTCCTCTGAATTTTACCTTGGGTGCTCTTTATTTACAGTCTCCTAAGAAAGTGCACGCCTTAAAATTGTTAAAAAAAATAGGAAGACAAAGAATGTTGTTTAGCTTTTGGTAAGGCCAATTCTCACCAGTTCTCAACCTGTGGGTTGGTACCTCCTTGGGGGTTGAACGGCCATTTCACATGGATCGCGTGTTCACTGAAAGCATCAGAGCTGCTGCTAAAAAAAACAACAGCGCTGATGCCCACAAGTGGGGTGGGGAAGTTAGGCAGAAGATTAAAGCCCCCTTCCTACTAACTTAGGAGGGATAGGGCATTACTCGCCCTCATAAATTTCTAACCCTGCACATCATCATCAAGTGGGGTGGGAAAATATGAGAGAGGGAACATTAAACTTTCCTGATCATGCCGAAAGTGATGTTGTGGAGTGTCATTTCGAATTGGAATGCGGTGACACTCCTCATTGGCACTTTCATGTTCCAAATACAAGAAGGGAAAAGTGATGTCACTTCCGGGGGCGTGGATCTAAAAAGGTTGAGAATCGCTGTTCTACATCAAGAGAACCTACAGAGAACCACATAATCAGTTTGATAACCTGATTGGGTTGATATTTACTTGAATCTTGATCATGTCTCAGTTCTGCTACCTAAAACAGGATTATTAGTATTAACTTTTCTTTATATAGTACCAACATATTACACAGCGCTGTACAATAAATTAAAACTGAGATGACACACAGGTACAGCTTTTTTGAAAATTTTCAAAGTAGGAGCAAGTGTAATCGGACAAGGAAGAGAGTTCCTGAGAGTTAGGGCAGCTCTAGAGAAGTTTTGAAACTGCACATGTGATCTTCTGAATGGGATGTCATTAGTAGGTCACTGGAGGAACGGAGGTCGGAAACGTTAGTGGGAGAGGAGGTGTGGAGGTATCTTAAAGCAAGGCACAGAACTTTAATTTAGATTTTCTGGACAATTGAAATTCAGTGTAGAGATTTTTTAGAGAGGAGCAGCAGATGAGGAGCAGTTAGAGGAGTAAATCGTCTAGCAGCACCAGGATCAACCCATCAGAGCAGTACTAATTCTCTTTCAGGAAGAACTTGCCATCCCTATTGAGTGGAAAAGGAATAAACCAAGGAGAGAAACCTTCAGCCTTAAATGTTGCAATACAAACTCTTGTTGTGGTTAGAAATGTCTACAGCACAGGAAGTAAAGTAATATTTCAGCACTGGACTCAGATAAAGAAATAAACTGATGTGAACAAACTGCAGTCTTTAGCGGCGTTTAGCTTTTTTGCTCTCCTATATGGTGTGACCCATGCGACATCTCCTAGAAAAACGTCCAAAAATTCTTTCTTGGCTAATTCCTTGGGTCTTTCACTTTTTCTATGGCATCAAGCTCTGAGTGACAGTTGTGAATGGAGGAAGACTTAAGTAGCAGAGAAGCACCTGTTTATACTGCTCCTTGAATTTAAAGGTTTGCCGAAAGCAAACAAGCAGGTGAAGAGGTTGGGATGATGAAAGACAATGACCCATTACCAGGGACTTAATGGTGTTCTAAAGGAGATAAATGTCTTTGAAGTAGTACCCTTAAATTCTGTGACCTCCCCCGTGACCTTTCCTCCCATGTTTATAGCGCGTTGTTTAAATCCATCCTTTGCAAACTTAAATAATTCAAGCTACTGTGTCACTCATTTACCCCCGAGGATTACAATTGTATAAAGTCCAGAAAACAGGATGATGGATTTCAGATTGGTTCTTGAAAATATCAGTTTTATGCCTCAAAGATCATAAAAGCTCAATTCCTTGTTATTCTTTTAGAGTTATGGCATAATTTGTAGTGTGTGATATGGTGGCCGATGAGATCACATGACCAAGAGTTGGGGCAAATGTCTATCTGTCTTCACATAGATAGGGGGATTGATGCTGAATGGGCAGAGAGCTAAATAATATATTAATAAAATATATTCCAAATTATTTATTTTTCTGTCCATTCTAATTTTTATACAATCCTACCACATAGTGTTGACCTATTCTTAAGGACAACAGTCCTGATTTTTTTCTGCAACACTTTTAAGCAACACTGTAACACTTTTAAGCAACACTTAAGCTAGCCATACACACATTGATTCCTGAAAGAACGTTGTACGATTGATCAAGGTGTGCTTACGAATCGATGCCCACCACTTGGTGATTGATCCCTGGCCAATACTTTGGATGGGGATTGAGGGTCCTCATCCAAAGTACTGACAATTGAACAGGGATTTACCAACATGTTTGATCGACATTTCATTTAAAAGGGATCGATCGTTTAAGGTGGGCAGCATTCGATTCCCAAATGATCAATTGGAGCAAGCGCACATGGCATTGACCACATAACCCTGTAAGGCTTTTTTTCTCTGTGTTCACCTGTGGTTTCCTATGGGCTTTAAAGTGACTGTTTACACCATGGCGCATCATAGCTCGTACTGTGCCAAGCATAGTCATTGCTGCAAAGCTGGGCGTCACTGGCATGGACGCACCCAATGCTTTGCCAATTCTATTTATTAGGGTGTGTTAATACTGGGTAGCCGGTGAGCGCAAAGGCCCTGTGAAAGACCCAGCTATGAGTAGCCACTTCTCCAGCCTTTCTCACGTGGGAAGATATGTATGCTGCACAGCCACCCACCCTCGCACACAGCCTTCGATCGGCTCCCTGCTGGGGAAAGGGGCAGAGACTATCAAAGCTGTGTAAACTACACAGGCAAGGACCCCCTCCTCTGTCCAGCTCTCTTCATAGAACCCATCCAGTGTTGTGAGCTATTTTTGGTAGGACCCCAATGAACAGGAATCGATGTGCAAAGTGGTGCAACCTCGATTGCGATTGGCCCCACGATCGAGTGCAGTGTGGTGACATCACTGCACTGCGATCGTTTGCAAGTCAATTGCAAAGTTAATTGCCCATGTATGGGCTTCTTTAGTACCAAGAAATCAAATGGTGTGTGTGAGCTTTAGATAAAATAAAAGATTTCTGATGGGTTCCATTCCTACATAAGAAACTAAGTTAGCCTAATCTAATTTTTAATTTTTTTTAACAATACCTTGGATAGGCTGATTATTGTAAGTACCGTGTCAGTATTAATTGGTTTATCTTAACCCCTAAACCCCCCATATACCTTATAATCTTGCCATACAATTTCTGAACAATCAACTGTTGTTCTACCAAAACCAAGTAATATGAGGACCATTCCAAAACTTCCAATCACTATGTATTCTATCAGGGAGGACCCGGCACTACATAGTAGTCATATATAC
>CM070036.1:19806588-19817372 GCA_036250615.1 Ptychadena robeensis | reverse complement strand
ATCACTATGTATTCTATCAGGGAGGACCCGGCACTTCATAGTTGTTGGTAGATTTTATGGGAATTGTATGGAGTAATCTATGGGGGGGGCTTTAGACATTCAGAGCAGTTTGGTGTCCTCATCACACTAAAGCCCAGCACACACAGCTTCAGGAAGCCTGCCCGGGGCACAATTAAGTCGTCGCGCTGCAGACGAGCTTGCCCACTATCAAGCCGCAGCACCACTGCGGCTGCCAGCCCATCCAAAGTAATGGAAATTAAATAAGGTTTTGCAACATGTTAAATGCTGATCGACCAATCATTCCTGCTCGAAAAAGGGCACACACGGCTTGATGTGTTGGCAGATGCAAGCACAATTGAGGGCAGTGAACGCGCATAGTGCTTGATTGCGCTCAAATCTGTAACAAAATTGAGCCATGTATGCCCAGCTTTAAGCTAGCCATGCATGCATCAGGAATTAGGATGTGTGCCAATCACACATGGATTCCCAAAGCGATCGACCAGAAAAGAACAGTAAAGGCAGGTCATCATGTGTCAATCCCTCCAGGTGGACGCCTCCGTTTTGCAGAGAATTGACCCCCAAGCGAGTAGTGCGAACGTGCACAGCAGAAGATCATCTTCAAAATCGCTCTCGGATGTATACATGTACGGGGGCCCATACTGTGTCATTTTACAGATCTTCTTTGTCCTAGTCCTGTCCTAAAAAAGATTAACCATTAATGTTATAATGATTTGAGAGCTGGAATGCTTGAACAGTTAAGCAAATTAAGGTGGGTTTACACATGTAGATTTTTTCATTCGATCAACAAAGAACAAATGATTTTTTGGTTGACTGAATGGCCAATTTGTTCGATGTATACATTTTGTTTGACCTCAAACTAAAAAATAGTTTGAAAGGTCATTGAACATGTAAATTTTGAAAAAAGGCGTTGTAATTTCGAATGTATTTTCATTCGATATCGGCAATGGACGAACAAAAAAATCATTAAAGAAATGAACTAACGATGTTCGACATCTAACAAAAAAGTTAATTGTCATAAATAAAGTTTAAAGTCAGGTAAACATTCTGAAAATCAAAATTTCTACTTTGATTTTAAACTTAATTTATGCAAAAACTACATGTGCTAGAGCAAAACATTTAGCTCAAAAAGTCAGCTAGTCGAAAAATTCAAACATCTCTAATCCCAACCCAGAATATGGCTAAAAAGCTTCCAAAAACCCTACAGCTTGAACTAGGCAACTCGTGCCTGTTGAGTTTTTGGAGACTTTTTGTAAATTGGAGGCTTTTCATGGCCTCTTGTGGGTCTTCCATTCATCCCATTACAATAAGTATTCCACTTGTTGGAAGTGTCCATCTTGCAGTACACTACAGATGTTGCAAATGTTCGTCACGTCAGTAACATCATCTGCCGCAAATGTTTTCAAACTATAAATATATACATTGAATAGGCACGGAAACAGAACATAACAAACACATTGTTTTATTTCAGCCTTGCTGTGCGTGTCTTTCATGTGTGGGTTGCTGCACAGATGTGCTCTTGGTTCGGGCAGCACATGTTTAATTGCCTTTTCATGGTACAATGTCTGCCGGTGGCATAACACAACCTTATTTACAATGTGGAGGGGTCATGTACACAAAGGAAAATATGTTGCCAACATTGCCTTGCTAAAATACAGCTTTAAGGGCAATACTAAATGATTAATACATATCTGTATAAACAGCAGCAATATGTTCATATTTAAACAATCTGGACAATATTTCATGTCCTATTCACACTGCTGCTCCGCTCCGAGCACTGAAACTTTAATAAAACAAAACTGCACATGACTCAAAAGTACTGAAACTTTAATTAAAATGTTACATGGTACAAAGGATATAAATCCAATTAATGTGTCTTTGCATCCAACATTCTACCAACAAGATCAACAGAAATATCCTTTACAGCCTATTTATTATTAAAAGTGATCAATGAGATACTGCAACTTCCGAAATTTGAAATTAGCAATTCTATGCAGACTGAAAATGAGCCGATCAAACTCTGCAGATTCTGTGCTGGATTGACTCAATTTGCATTCTCATGTCGGTAATTCTGTAATTGCACTCACAGTGGATTTACATATTTTGCTGTTTTTAAGTATTCAGTTTTAGACTACAAGGACATTCTTGTTAACTTTCAAGAATAAATACCTTCAAAGGGTTCTTTCATTTTTAATCTTCTGCTTTTTAACCCCCCTAGTGGTCCGCCCATAACGCACTGCTGAAAATGGCGCGGTACGGGAGATCAAAGTACATTGTACTCTGCTTGTTTTCTCCTCCCCTGCACACATTGTCGGCATCATCGATGGGGAAATCTATGGCATTGCCTCTCCCCTTCGGCATCATAGTATTCATGACCGGGCAGTGTTGAGCTGCCTACCTCCCAACTGTTTCACCCCCATCCCATGAAATAAAACACCAGAGACTCAATTTCTTTAGAAAGGTATTTGTATTATTGAGTGGTATGTAAAAAAGGCCACAGCTTATTAAAACATGTAAAAAAAAACTCGACAGTGCCGCTCTAAATTAACATAAACTTTATTTTATATTTAAATAACTTTGCATAAATGTTAAATAACTTAACATATTTAAATCACTTTTTAACCAAAGCAAAAACCGTCCGTACCAGCCACCTGCCCTTTTAAATCCAGCACGGTGGGTACTTCCAAGTTTCAATATCCTGTTACTACAGGAAAACTATCACTGTAAACTTAATCATAACCATACAATTTTGATGACTGCCATCCCTAAATAAGCATGTCACCCTACTATCTTTAACTTAAAACCTCTCTCGGCACTGACGAGGACCCGCCCGCTGTGACAAGAATATAACAACATACAACAATAGCACAACAGACAAAGAAGGCAAAGCCCATCGGTGACATATCCCACAACAATCAGGGAGGGTGGGTGGGAGATTTCTTTCTGCAAAGAGGCCTCCCCTTCCGGTCCGCCCCTCCTTTTAAGCACTCTCCTCTGTTCCGCCCCCTATGCCTACGTCCTTACGTTGCCCCCACGCCCGGTCACGCAGTACTCCCGCCTACCCCTTCGGGTCCGGCTTGGCACTTCCAGTACCTGAATTGATCGGTGGGTCCGCCATTATTCAGAATCACCATGTGCTCATCGAACATAGGTGAGTATGCACGATCCCCGCTCGGACACAGTTTGTTTTTTTAAACAAACTTTAGACGAGCTGAGTTCCTCTCAACCACTAGGGAGGTTAATATTATATATTACTTAGTTACTAACTAAAGGCCCCCATACACGTTGAGATTTTTCGTTCAATCAACCTAGCCCAATCTAAGTTTTCTGATCTGAGAATCGGTGATCTTTCATACTGCCCACATAGAGAAATAGATATTTGATCAGTTTTAGTTCGCCTGACATGGGATTTAAGTATGCTAACTAGTTGAATCGAACCACAATTAGTCGCACACAACAAAACAATATGTGAGATATGTTCGATGACTACTTGACAATCAAAAATTTCCGTTATGTTCGATCATTTTTCGATCAAACTTTTGTCCAAATTTTGTCCAATTCCAATAAAGGTGATATCTGAACTTTTATAATCAATAGACCAAAAATACAGTTAAGTCAATAAATGTTTTAAATCTTTTTTTTTTTACATTTTGGATCTGTACTTTACCACAATCAATTTTAAACCAAACAACTCAGATGCCGTTGAACTGCAGAGTTTAAATTCAGTGGGTTAAACAAAATGAATAGAAACAAGGAACTCATTTTCTATTAAGCAGAGAAAAGGACTGGAAGAGGTTGGGGGGTGGGGGGGGTGGGGTGTTTGTATGTGGAAGATTTTGACAACATGCATTCAACCAAGCTCTCCATGCAGGTGAAACAAGCCATATTTTAAGCTACAATATTAGGAGTGGCAAAATCTACATTTTGATACATACTTTGAAAAAAAGCAATGGTGGCTGTAGGCAAGAATGACCATATAATTTCCATGGTGCAGAGAAACCCATTTTCAACATCCCAAAAAGTGAACAACACTCTCCAGGAGGTCGACCTTTTTATATCCAATTCTACCATAAAACGGCAGGTACAAAAGAGGGTGCAGTGTGAGGTGCTATCCACTCATAAGCCTCAAGAATAGAAAGTATAGAAACATATATGAAAGCCAACACAATTCTCTAAAATATTTTTTGGACAGATGAAACCAAGATCAACCTCTACCAGAACAATGGCAAAAAATATGTATGGAGAATAAGAACTGCACCTAACTGTACCTAACCCTACCCTCGCTCTACTTAGACCGTAAACATACATGTATGGTATGCGAAGACTATTGTAATCTAGCCATAGGCATTGGTCAAAGCTTATTGTAGATTTTATTTAAATCCTTTTGTCTTAACCTCCTGGGCTTCATGCCTGAACACAGTATGGTCACAGTTTGTTCTTAGAACAAAATGTAGGCATGCCGGGATCAGGCATATTCGCCAATCCTTTGCAAATTTGTAGCAATTCTGCATCCCTGCTGGCTTTTTGATCTTTTCTGGCCCCGTGTCTTCAGTTATGTTAAAGAAGCTTAAACCATAGACCTCCATGTTAATGGAGAGAGTGTCGCATTTTCCCGCTCACATGGCCAGCATCTCAATGGCGATATGTAGAGGGAAGGGCTGAGAGGAACGGCAGAGTACAGTTTACTCTGCCACGATCTCCCATACGGCTCCATTTCGCACCAAAAATTAATTTGCGAATTGGCTGTAATGCCAATGAGGTTAATACATGTATCCTAAGTAACAAAAATAAAATAAAAATGTTTCTATTACACAATTGTTGTCTTATATATGTGTGCTGCAATATCTTGCTAGCCATTTAAAGTTTCGCCTATGGGGGTACTCTTTCTTTGTTTTTGTGTAAACAATGGCAGTGATACAGTGTGATGGCTTGGGTGGTCATGGCTGCCAGTGGCACTGGGACACGAGTGTTTATTGATAATGTGATACAGGACAGTACCAGCTGAATGAACTCTGAGGTGTTCAGGGACATACTGTCTGCTTAAACTACTCTTACGTAAGTCACATTAATCGGGAGGTGTTTTTTAATACAGATGGACAATCACCCAAAACTTGAAGTCAAAGCAACCCTGGGTGTTATTAAAGCAAAGAAGTGGAGTATTCTTGAATGCCCTAGTCAGTCACTTCACCTGAACCCAATTGAGCTGCATTTCACTTGTTGAAGACTAAACGTTGGACAGAATGGCCCCAAAAACACACAGCAATGGCCTGGCAGAGTATGAATAAGGCGGAAACCCGGCATCTGATGATGTCCATGAGTTTAAGATTTCAGGTTGTCATTGCCAGCAAAAGATTTTTATTCAAGTATTAGAAACAAATATTTGTCCCATTGCTTATGAGCCCCTGAAGTGGTTCAACAAAATTCAAGTGGTTCAACTGAGTTCTTTGTGGATATGTACACAACCCAATTTAATAAAAAGTTGTCTCTATCCAAATAATTATGTATGTAAAAACTGTATGCATTTGCACTGTATCCATGCTTTCTGGGATGAGGATTCTGAGATAAGTATGAAGCACAATTGCTCTAGGTGATATTGTTACACAGGTAGCCCAGAGACATTGGTGACTGGAAAAAGTATGGTGAGACGATGTCCTGATCCTTGATAGTCTTTCCAATTCTGCCCAACACAATAAAATGGCCTCAGCTACACATAAAACAACAAAGCCATTAGACATACAATGCCGTGTCCAGGTCGACAAAGGCAGAGATAATCCTGGTTCTGTAATTCTGTGGTATATGCTCATCAGAACAGCAAAGCAGATCTGCACGGATGTAGCTAATGTATTATGACCGGAGTCGGTTGATGTTAGTTAACCTGTACGCTAGAAAAGAATTTGGTGATTAATTCTTTTGTCATATGTCACTATTTGTTAACACAACCTAAAGTAAAAAACATAAGTGATTTGTGTTGAATAAATGTCATTGAAATTCAAGAGAGATTTGAGCTCTTTTTATTTTTTTTATAATGGAGGAGTATGTGAAAAGCCAAACTCAAGGGCTTGGAATGCTAAACTAGTATTCTTAAAGAATGGATGGTTCTTAATGGATGGTTCCTACCAAGCAAAGGTGTATTTATGCCAGCATCACAGTTACATATAAGAAATTATATTTATGGGGACTAAGAGAAACCTTCATCAAATGATACCTCCCAATTAAAGAGACACTGGGCACACAGTATTTGCGTAAAGCAGGCAATTCAATTTTAAGACATTTATTTAAACATAAAGTTGAATTACCTTATTCACTCCATTTGATTACATAAGGTTTAAAAAAAAATTTTTTATCAACAGTTCACACTTACCATATTTTTCGAACTTTAAGACAAATTTTTTCACCCCCATAATCGGTTTTTGGAGCAGCATTTTCTCCAAAGTGGTGTGAATGCCAGACATCTTATATATACTAACTATTTTGGAGTTGAAGTGATACAATTTATTGGGTAAATGAAGTCATTGAAAATGCAAGTTATTCAAGATCTCTTCTTTAGGCTTTAATACTAATTTAAAATTTAGTGTTTGTCTATAAGGGCTTGTTTCCACAGGGCCCCATGGCCAAGTTGGCTTGATGCCTCCATGCCACTCAACCAGTGGTTTGCTTGTGGATTGTATTGCATTGGCAGTAATGCACCCTATTCTAATAAATAGGAATAATGCAGAAAAACCACGACCAATGCTTTTTGGGTAAGGCTTTTCTTTAGTCCATTGATGTGTCCATTTTGTTTTACAATATACAGTAAAGTTCTAACAGCCAATAACAATCCACCTGTCATCTGTTTGCGCAGTTAAAAAATGTAAACAAGCATCTGGGTGTTTTCTATACGCCTTGACATTTATCCCGTCCTTAATGTCAGCATCTGTTATTTCACATTACACTGCATGTCTCTGAATTTACATTACATAAAGTAAAATGTAGATCAATAAAGATGAAATGTTAAAACAATTTTTATTATTATTAAACGCACGGTCTTCTCAGGAGAGCGTATTTTGTCTGTGAAACTTTATCCATAAATGTAAGCCATACTCTGTACCAGAAAGAAATGATTAACAAAACACCCCTCTACTAGAACCGCTTGGACCCATTAATTCTTATCTCTAAGACTGCAAGTCATTCCAGATAAATTTTTTTAATTAAGCAGACCTCTGTAACCCTTCTTAATAAAAGAAAGCTGCACATATTTTGAAACATGCCTGAAGTCCTCGTGACAGAATTCCCAATAATTCAAAAAATTAGAACCTTGGATATCAGTCGATCTCCAAATATCTGAATAGCATCCAAGTGATAATGTAAAACCATCAGATGAGAGAATCTATTAAAATCCAAGACATTGAAAAGTCAAATTGCAGTTTGGTTATTTAAAACAGCTGCTGGAGAAAAGTCTTCTGCATACCTATATAATTAATCTAAGCTTTGTGACATACTAGATGACTGTGGTTTGGCGGCAATCCAAAGTTATGCCAACGTTCACAAATGGCTTACTTACAGAGGCAAACTAAAACTGACTTAGCTTCCTAGCTGGCAGTGAAAGAAACTGCCAACTGCCTATCACCGGCCCATCTCACCCAATCACTGTAATAAATATTTTTACACTTACATCTTTTTTTTTATTTCTGTGGCTGCATTTGAACATTAACTCTTTGTAAATTACATTGTACAGATCTGAGAACATAAGTTTGTAAACTGTCTTGTGTCCTTTTTTGATACTGCATTGTGTAGGTCTCATGAATGTCCATGGATTGATGGAGGTGAAAGTCCATGGATTGATGTAGGTGAATATCATCTCCTCTTGTATCCTAGTCTGTTCCTGTTCCTTTACTTGTGCTGCATTTTAACCCTTATTTTTTGTACAGCACTACATAATATGTTGGTGCTTAAAAGCAGGCCTACCACCTCCACATTTTCCTTCTATGATCGGCACCAATAGGGTAGATCGGAGGTCAACAGTAAAAAAAAAAGTACTTACCTGGTAAAACTATCAAAATGCATCGACACTCTGTTATGCACAGGAATCAACCAGACGACAGAGGCGGATGTTGATGCTTTAAACTCAAACTTGGAAAGTTTGAAATGAAAGTCTACGTATAGATGGAGCAGAACATGAATGTATATGGATAGATGGAACACCTGAGTAAAGAAAGAGGTTAACATCTATGGATGGATGGAGATGCCAGTCACAAATCCCAGTGACTGTCACCTGCTGTACAAACTACAATAAATGATGACTCAGCTATTGTTAGAAGGAGGTGAACATCAATGAAATGATGGAGGTGAACCTATATGGATAGATGGAGATAAACCTCTATGCATAGCTGGTGACAGTCTCAAATAGAGATGGTCGAATTTTTCGACTTGCAAACTTTGTGAGCTTATTGCAAAGCCCCTGAACATGTTATCATCACCAAACTTGCTGGAGATGTAGAGAAGGGTTTGAGGAACATTTAACAAAAAAAGTATGGCTCTACCACATTTCGTTTATGCATAATTTAAGTTCAAAGTTAAAGTCGAAATTCCGATTTTCGCATTTTTTTACTTGACTTTGAACTTAATTTGTGAAAAACCTATTTGTGTTAGAGACTTACTTTCTTTTTTGTAGTGTACCCCCAACCCTTCTCTACATCGCCAGCAAGTTTGGTGATGATATCATACTCAGGGGCTTTGCAATTAAGTAGAAACCGGCGAAATGGTCGAATTTTGGAAAAAAAATTCGACCATCTCTAGTCTCAAATCCCAGTGTTAACTGTTGTTAGTATATTTTGCTCACTCACAAAGTGCAGTTATCTGTTTGTCTCCCAAAATGTGATTCACATCTGACCACTGCATCCTAGTGCCCATCCAACTAGTGATCTAGCCAAAAAAGCTAGGAGGTAGACGGAGGTGGGAGTTCTGGTTGGCAAGGTTGGGGTATAGTGAAGGAGGGGGTTCAATTTGAACTATAAATTTAGAAATTATGGAATATATTATATAACAATATAATATACTGTATATATATATATTTAGATTTAAAGATTTAGATGGACTTTTCATAAGTTTGTCCCTAAAGACAATCAAGCTAATCTACTGCCTACACATTTGCGGCCTCATTATCTTTTGGGGATCGAATGGTAGGGACCATAATATTATGGAATCACTATATCCTATGTGCCATAAAAATGTGCCAAAGCAATTTGTATAATTTGTCATTTGGAGTATAATCAGCAATGTGGAGTTACTCATACCTACCTCTACTCTATATATGGAAATTACACAGTGACCTATGTATATGCAAACTGCTTGTTTTATTTATATGTTTCATTACATTTACAAGGAAACCTGAAAAACGAGCATGCCATAAAGGGATATTTTTGGTATATGTTTCATTTATAAAAATATGCTCCACATGTTCAAAACAATTCAGAAATGTTTACATCTCAGATGAAGAAAGGATTGCAGGACGGAGCAGGAATTTAGATACAATTATACTGTATAGGTACTTCAACAATGAAAGGCGATGCAAAACAAACATTTTTTTTAATATATCTTGCCAGTGTAAACATAATTTTATGGTATATGCATGAGATGGAAAGCATGTCATTACAAGTTAAACAACAGATGTTGAATGTTGTATATATGAGGTCCACCAGGTGTTTGTATATGTATCACCTTTGTAGGGGGAGTGACCAGACCCTTTCTCTGTGCCGTTCAATCTTATGGCAGTGTTTTTTTTTTTAAAAAGGACTTTGGTACCGTAGCTCACAAAATTTGGAATTTAAGTGATCCCCTTATTGGCTAATAGAGATGGCCGTACTGTTTGCATGGCAGACAGTCCACAGTGAACACGGCATATTCTATTTTTACCCTGCTTTCCACAAGGGCTGTTGTTCGACTCGCCCCCTTCACCGGTGTGGGCATTCTTCAGCCAACTGGATATTTTTTAGATACATGCATGGCTCCCCACTATCTGCTTATTGCAGATAAAAAAATTATGTAATGGCCTGCCCTATTTTACAGACGATCACAGAGAGTCATTTCTCCCGCGGCTGGGGGAGCGCATTGTCGGCTCTCAAGCTAAAAGCAGCCTGAGAACCGACAGTCTAAACTTAGCCTTTAGGTCCCCACACATGAGCTGTTGAAAGCAATCTGATGACATCATCACACTGCTCTTCATGGCTCAGATTATCGATGGGCACCCTTTGTGTGCCGGCCGTAAGTTTGGATGGGGACACCGGGACGTCCCCATTCAAGCTAATAGCATCGGCTAGAGACTTATGGACAGGTCTGTTCTCTGGCCAACCAAGCTTTGGGGGGACAGATATGTGGGTACCCGCAAAAGTGTGGTATTAGAGGAAATATCACAAATTTGTATTTATATTTGGTAAGAAATAAAGTTTTATTAATAAACAATGCAAGTGCAATACTGACTGTTGAAACAAGCAAAACTAAAATATACATTTGTGATATTTGTTTAGATCTTTATTGTATCACAAATGTTTATATTTTTTACTTGTTTTTTAACTAAAAATGCAGGTGGACTTTTGATGGAAATGTCCCGTTTCTCTGTGCACAAGCACAAAGTAGAAGGGGACATACAGTTTGTATTGATAGGGACCCCCTCCATCGATTTGATAATTGCACAGATCTATCAGCATTGTATAATAATAAAGTAAGACCTATTATAACACATTTATATGTTTTCCTTGATTTTTTTCGCATCTGGTCATCCCAAATGAGAG
>CM070036.1:19784085-19796091 GCA_036250615.1 Ptychadena robeensis | reverse complement strand
TTGGTAGACCATTATTTCACCTTAAAAGTCCACGGAGGGCTGGCCACCCCCCAATTTGGGATTAGTTCACCCATACTCCCCTTTTTCTAGCCATACATGGTTCAATTTGCAAAAAATCGATCATCAATTCGAAGTATTCGACCATTGAATCATACATCGATTGTAATTGAATTGAATGACACACCACAATGAGTGTTCGATCTTAAACATTTCCATTAATGCAACAGCAGCCTCAACCTAACCTATGCATAGTAATCATAGTGGTCTGACTACAGTCAAAGTGGCGACTGAACGGATCGGGGTTTATTACTTGGGCGGGAGTATGTAGTCTCTCTATGCAGTCTCCGCTGCATCATACCTTCACTACGATCACATTCAAGCGCACTAACTATTATGACAACTTAATTTTCATGGGTAAACATTTCCATTACTGCAACAGCAGTCTCAAGGTAACCTAACCTATGCATAGTAATCATAGTGGTCTGACTACAGTCAAAAAAAGCATACATACAAACATCCTATTCTGCCGACCAGTAGAGAGAACAGTATGCTAAGTGATTGGATCTAATCACAATTGGTTGGGACAAGGAATAGTATGTAATTTACACTCGATGTGGTAACAATCAATCAAAATTTTCCAACTGGTCTGATCAAATTTCGATCGAGCAAATTGACAATTTAAATAGAATTTAAACTATCGTTCAAAGTGGACATGATTCAATTTTCAATCGACCGACCAAAATAATCGATCGAATTACATCGATTGAACAGTCAATTGAACCATGTATGGCTAGCTTTAGACTGTGTCATATGACCTTTTAAGTTACATATACAGAAGTATAATAAGGTCATTAGATTATGAGCTCCCCTGAGACAGTTGGCGATATGACTATACACTCTGTAAAGTGAAGTGTAATATGTTGGGGCTGTATACTGTATTTTTAGTACTATAAATTGGGGGAAAATGTGTTAGTCTTATAGTGCAAAGGCGCAATCACCCATGGCCGAACAGAAGCTGGTGGTCATGCCTTTGCTCTCTGCCGGTCAAGTATAGTACTTGGCCAAGGAGGCAGAGGGAAGATCTGCCCATACTGGAGCCCAGCTGATAGCAGTATCAAAACCAAAGGAAAGAGCCGCCCTTGTGCTACCCAGCTCACATACAGAAGTCTTGCTAGTTGGGTCAGAGTCAGCATGGAGTTCTGACCAGCAGAATGGCAGTAGCCCAAAGTATTTTGGGGGGTCAAACCTTCCGTTGCATAAAATTGTGGTAAAAGAAAATACAGTAAATACGAGATAATAATAATTTTACTTCATTGTATACATTGGTCCCCAAAACATGTGTCCCTATTTGTCCTCTATTCTGTTCCTGTAACTTAAAATTTCCCAGTCCTAGTCATCACCAGGAAAAATAAACAGAGCTAATCTCCTTACCCAACACCCAGACAGTAATAATACGAGCCTGAAATGGCTTGTAACCCCTCACTTTTCTATCCAAAAAAAAAAAGGCTTAACCTCGGTCTGCATTTTGTCGCTACATACCATGTGTTAGTATATGCATGGGAAAAAATAACACAATATGTAATTGCAAAGCTAGGAAAGTTGTGCCAACCTTTACTTTACATTGAACAATGGCCGAAACATCAGCAGATCACAGGGTGCCTTTGCTGACTTTGGAATCTGTAGTAAGTAGTATATGTTTCCATGTACCGTTTCAGCAGTAACGTGTCCTGGAAATGATTGTATTCTGTTGCCAACTATGTGAATGGAGCGCAGTGATGAAATCTAGGAACTACTGAGGTAATTCAGCTGACCTACTTTCATGGGTGTAGTTCTCCTTTAATTTATTTTAAATGTTCCATTTGCACTTTCAGCAATCTCAGGACATTTTTCTTTGTGCTCACAGAGGAAGGGAAAAAATAGTTTACGTCTCGGTAGTCATATCTGCTTAGTGTTCAGATTCCTAAACCGCGTTGTGTCAGTGATCACTTTGCTGCATTGTTTCACGACAGACCACACACATTGGCTGCGTTTAGCCATAGCCGGCCATTGAGGCCTTTGGGACTATACACTATGGAGCTGAAATGGATGGTGATTGATCTCTTCCTACAAATGGCGGTTATGTGTCAACTTCTAATGCTGATATTCAAATTTCAGGATATAATTATGAAGCAGCGAATGTGACTTTCATTAAACATTCACTGGTGGTGAATCAGTACCTGGTATTTAAAACATACATACTGGTAAATTCACCTAGAGTGAATGTTTGGTTGAAATCAGACATACAGCCAGGCCAGGAGACAACAGACAGAAACCTAGGCAAGAGACTACATGACTGGATTAAGAAGGAGCTGGCATACTAAGGGTTAGCAAATCTTATAAGCATGCTTAGTTATGTTATAAAGCTATCTTGTTATGCTAGTATGTTATCATATTCTAGCTCTGGATTGGTTGAGTCAGTTGCTAGGAGGCTAGTTGCTGTGGTTTAGTGTGGAAGGAGAATTCGCCACACTTCACTCGGAGGATAGTCTGTGTCGGATGACTTCCCTCCCACAATTTTTCTTTGATTTATAAAACTTTGATTAATTCCTTTGCAGGTTTCAAAACTTGTCACGGCAGCTGCAGGGTTGTAAGGCCCTTGAAGGTGGTCTGGTCATGGAAAAGGTAATTGGATGGGACCTTTGTAGGTACAAAGTCCCACCCATTGTTAAGGTAAGGTGGTATCTGCATTTTTTTGTAATTGTCTCCGAGTCAGTGTAGTGCAGCTGGTGGCCGATGTATTGGGTGATGCAGATACAGGGTGCTGGATGATTGTTATATAGCTAATAAGGGGAGCACCCGTATTGTTAAAGTATGTGCCAACATCCCATACAAAAATTTCTCTTTCTTTTTCTTTTTCTTCCTTTTTTTTATCTTATCTTGGGGTACTATGAAACTAATCTCAACACACGGATTAATTTGCAGTGAAGGGTGCTCATCACAAGTAACAATGATATAATGCGGTGGAGGTCACAACCAATATACTTTGAGATATAACATAATGTATACTTATTGTTATAATATCCTTATAGGAATGTAACCCACACCTGGATTCACATACCCAGGGCTACATACCTTAGCTCAACATTTGGAAGGCTGGACTGATGTTGGGGACAACCAGGGGGGGACCACGCCTACTGTTCCCCGGGCCACACTTGCCCCGGCGCCGGTCATTCCCACCCCACGGGACGCCCAGTGCGGCTCCAAGGTCTGGATTCACCCAATCCTGTTAAGGTCCTTGGTTGGACCCTAGGTTTATATACTTAATACCTGTGAAATATAATAAATCTTTATCATGAACCCAATATATTGGGATGAATGCAATTATTATATTATGACCATTGTCAAACACTAATGTCCAATGATTTCTCCCTTACTCACAGTAAGAATACTTTACATGTTACTTACTCGTTAACTCCTGAAGAAGCAGCAATACGCTGCGAAACGCGCCAAGTGCGACATAAACTGTAATGTAGCAGCCCAAGTGTGGGCAATTCGTTCATATTTTGTAATGTATTTCCTCTTTTGATTATCTTGAATAAACACATATAATTTAAGACAAAATTTGACCTAAGTGTCGTTAATGTCTCGGTTATGAGGTTTTCCTTATCTGATCGATAGGATCCCCTCGGGTGCCTATTTGTGTATAGGAGTTTCCTATCTCAAATAACTTTTTCTAAATGGATGATTGTTATATATTATATTTGGTTTGTTATGTTTAAATTCTGTCTCAATTATTCCGGTTAGGTTTTTTGGTGAGTGAATGTTGTCGAACTATTCAGACAAAAGGGACAGCTATCTTTTATACCCTCCTAATGCTTGGAGTTGGGTTAACTTTCTTAACATTAAGTTATATCTACTGCATGTTTCTTATTCTCAAGTATTTTCTGCACTCTTTCCATAAATGCAGTAAATAAAACTACCGTAACTTTTCAATAAACTTTTTTGAATTCCCTTTCCCTCATGAAACATGGAGATAAAACGAGGGGAATATGTTTGTACTTCAAATCAGGACAACAGCCTAATGGTGGCCTTATAGGGTATTTTGATGGATGTGTATAAGGTTGTACTATGGAGCATGTGGACAGGCCTTAGAAAAGGATCCTGGGAGCCAATGACCAGATGACCTCGATAAAGGACAAGGCCTAGTGATGGTCCACTCCACAAGTTGGACCACCCAGCCCAGGTCTAATGACTCACTAGGTCTGGGTGATCCAACTTGTGGACCTTTTGACTGTAACTTGTCCCAGTGCAGCATTGTGACTCATGTGCAATGAGTCATACTCCTGCATTGGGACAATTTACAACAACAAAGACCACAAGTTTGACCACCCGGCCCTGACCTTGTGAGTCATGCTGCTGCATTGATACAAGTTAACTGTTGTACAACTCTCCTTATTTTGTTGTTTTGTCAAAATGATGATTGATATTTGTTAGTAGCATATGGTGGTATATGGCCAATGTGGTCAGGTAGTTAGGGCACTAGTACTGGGGAAACCACCAAAGCTGCAAGGGAGAGGGAAGTTACAATAACATGGAACTTTGGTCTGCGTTAAATGTTTTATTTTATTTGTTAAAAAATTATTGTTCATCTTCAAAGTTTGTCATTCAGTTGTTTAACAAATGTGAACAGATTATCTGTGAAAATATTTTTTATGTGCATAGGCTGAAATGAATGTGTAGGCCTAAGTGTAAATTCACACCTTTGCATCTGGGTAGCATATGTGTGCTTACAGGTATATGTGTATATGTACTATAGATGTATATACCTTTTCTATAAATCGTATATACATTATTTCAAGATCATTGATGGAAGCCACTAATGTGAATAAGTGTCACTTCAATATCTTTTAAAATCTATAATCTATTGCTCCAAGGGTGCAGACAGTTTCCCAAAGTGTAGGACATGAAGTAATGAGAAATCTCTCACATTACTCGGGGAATAATGGTGTATGAGTACCTTTCCCATGCAATGTAACTGGTAGTGTATCCCAATAATCGAGCTGTGTGACCTCACTTGGGACATTCACTTTGGTGTATGAACGTACCTTACTCTGGGAATAATGGTATATTAGTACATTTCCCATGCAATGTAACTGGTGTAGTATCTGGTATAGTATCTCAATAATAGGGGCATGATGTGTTGAATATCGGATAGACTAATTGGATGCATCTACCAGTCATATCCATCCCGGTTGACAATGACACCCAGGATATGCTATTTGAATAAATAAATACTGGACTTT
Source organism: Ptychadena robeensis (assembly GCA_036250615.1). Classification (NCBI taxonomy): domain Eukaryota; kingdom Metazoa; phylum Chordata; class Amphibia; order Anura; family Ptychadenidae; genus Ptychadena; species Ptychadena robeensis. Next base: position 19,790,809 of record CM070036.1, on the reverse strand, counting down.
TAATAATATACTTGAAGCTATTACTGGACTGATTTATGGACACTAGTCACGTTCATTCCACCAAGGAAGTGATATACTATTTGGTGGCCTTTAATGTCCAAATTTTGTGTATGGCAACAGATTATTGTAGCTGCTCCAACCACAGTTTCTCATATGCAGTTTGAGATGTTGGACGCTCAATGGGGAATGTGGTAATATTGTGTATAGAGCTGTGTGACCTCACATGGGACATTCACTATGTCCTGCTGGGGAGGGAATAGAGGATATGTTGGCAGTATGCAGATAAAACTGCGAATTGGTACAATTTTTTACCACCTCTATACCATGTCTATAATCCATTTAATAGTGGAGCAGATTTTATATGACTTTACTTCTACTAACTACAGTAAGTGTTATGAGGCTGTTGGTTTGATACCATATACAAGATCAATAAATTTTTTTTTACTTTCTACATTGTGTGTTTTACATGATAGCAATAAATTATTTAGATATAAAGCATTGCCAAAAACAAATAGCTGTATAATAGCAAATACAGTTGTGTTCAAAATTATTCAACCCCCAATGCTGTAAAGGGTTTTAGGGAATTCAGTGTACATTTGTAATTGTGTTCAGAATTAAATCTTACAAGGACTTTTTAAAGAACCAAATGCAACTAAAATGGCATCAATTGTTTTTGTAATACAGTATAAAAATTTTTGTAATTTCTTTATTGACACAATTATTCAACCTTCTAAAGACTACCACGCTTAAAGCCCCCCATACACCTTAAGATCGATCCATACAATCTCATTTAGATCTACCAACAACTGTGTAGTATAGTGGCCTCCCTGATAGAATACATAGTGATAAGGATTAGAAAGCTTCTCATATTACATGGTTTTGGTAGAACATAATTTGATTGTACAGAAGAGAGGAAGAACAAGGCCTATGAAGAAAAGAACACCTTGCCTACTGTGAAGCATGGCGGGGGGTCAATCATGCTTTGGGGCTGTTTTGCTTCTGCAGGTACAGGGAAGCTTCAGCGTGTGCAAGGTACCATGAATTCTCTTCAGTACCAGGACATATTGGAAGGACATGTGATGCAGTCTGTCACAAACCTGAGGCTTGGGAGACGGACCTTTCAACAGGACAATGATCCCAAGCATACCTACAAGCCCACTAGAACATGGTTGCAGATTAAAGGCTGGAACAATTTGGAGTGGCCATCGCAGTCACCAGACTTAAATCCAATAAGATACCCGTAGATCGCTGCAAGACACTTGTGTCAAGCTATGCTTCACGTGTAAAAGCTGTTATAACTGGAAAAGGATGTTGTACTAAGTACTAAGAATGAATGTCACTTGGGTGTTGAATAAAACTGATAATGATGTGAGCACAGAAAATACATTTGTGGTAATCTCATTATTAATGTTATGTTTTATTTGTCTGACTAACAAGCGCCTCGCTGATTTCATTGTAAACAAGATGACTGAAATTATCAAAATCAATGTCAAAATGGCCAAAACACTCAATTTCAGTGGGGGTTAAATAATTTTGAACACAACTGTAGCTGATTTAAAGATAAAATATAGGACACCTTTGCTATAACAACCAGTGCTGTCCATCACAGTGATTCCTTTCCGCCACTAGATGTTCACAGTCAGTAGTATCAAACTCAAATACACAGTGAGCCAAAACTAAAAACGTGAACAAAGTATGGCAACAACCTTAAGTTTTGTTTAAAATAAATTTGGAACAAGCAACATTTAATTCAATAACACCTGTGAAATCACATGAAAAAAAAGACACATCTTTGGCTTTAATCTCTTTAATAAAATTTAACTCACAGGACAAATATAATTATACTGTGGGCAAAATTGGGCCCCAGGGCCGGAGTCTGACACCCCCTGTTCTAAATCATCCAGGTCAACCGTCGGACATTACCATTAAGGTTCCATTTACATCTATTCATGTATTGCCATGCATTTTCAGCTAAACAATCCCTCTGAATACACTATGTTCTTGCTAGATATGTATTAATTGGCGTTACTGATTACAACATTACTGATGGCCATACACGCAAAGCCTGCCCAGTTCACCAGCAGGAAGAAGTTTATTATTCTTCCAGTGGCCGGATCAGATGCAGAACAATCCGGCCATAGGAAGAATCTTTTCACTAGAGACCTGATAGAGAATCCAGTCTTCTAGTGAAAATCGGCTCCAAAAACCGGTAGTGACGTCACAGCCAGTGATCGGAACCAGTTTCCTGTTTTCCTGATTTATATTTCCCACGAACAGGCGAAACTAATTTGAATCTCCCCGTGAACAGGCGGACATCTGACTTTTTAGAAAGACCAATTCGCCTTTTCGCGAACAGACTTGGCTGAGGTTCGGCCATCACTATCCAACATACATTAAAATGTGTAAACCCTCATTGCCTCTTTTTAGGGTGTCATAGACCCGGCACCTGTGCCCATGTATCAGGCAATTGGAATGTAGAAAATTTGATTCCACTTAAGTTTTAAATTTTACCAATTAAAATTCAATGCAATTGATAATTTTCCAGTTCTCATGCAAATGTTCGAATGTTTGAATTTTTCAATGATATTACATTATATGGAAAATATTACATTATATAATAAAAGACAGAGCAAGCTACCCCCAGAGGATAAGAGGGAAAACCTATAAAGTCATTGGACCAGCCAAGAGACCCATGGAAAAAAGGTTGTAAATCTAGAGGGAACCTGAGGTAGAGGAGTTTATAAACATCAGACTTCTGATTTAAATCCAGCAGATATCTTTAAATTTTGAGCTTTAAAACTACATCTATTGAATGTGACTCACAAACCTATTCATGTTTCTTTGTAATGAAATATACGGTACCAAGCTAATCTAGGGTTTAGCCTCCGTTACATAATTTCAAAATGACCCAACAAGAAAATTAACTAATCAAAGTCTAACAAAGCACACAGTGTCATCGAGCAGCTCGAAATATTGAAGCCATCTGCAAAGATCCCTAAGAAAGTTTGGAAAGTAGAGGAAAGCTGCAGGGTGTGGCTCCCCGGGACTCTAATATGCTTTGGCACGGAGCAGCCCATCTGGCAAACTTCACTCCGACAAAACTCAGTAACAGGTCACAATTCAGGTGCACTGGCAGATACGCCGCAGACGACTAGGAACATCTGCTCAGGCAAAACTGACTATAAGATTATTTGCCTACATGACTTACAACGTTTTAAGTGTCCTCTAGGGGGGCACGAGAACCGGGGAATATACAATAAAAAACACACTGTAAAGAATATCAAATTATAGCAAACCATTTTTTTCAAAAGCTGACAGCTCTGTATTTTTTTCATCCCCCCAGGCTAGGTCAAGTTCACCAATAAACATCTTACACACATAACAAAAACTTTCCGACATTTGCCAAACACAAATATTTTCTGGACGAATCACATGTTTTAACACTCATTTGGAAAATGTTTGGTTTTGATCAATGTGATTGTTTGTTTTAATTTTTTTTTGCAGGGTTTAGATTTTTTGGTATTTTTTTCTAAGAGGCTGCACCTGCAAATTGCACAAAGTTTGTTCTAACTTCTCATAAATACCTTGGTTACGAGGTGACTGAAACATATTTGATAAGTAGTGAAAGGATGTTTTTTCTGGTCTGAGGATAAAATACTTTATTCAGTTTGTAAGGTTTCTGTTTCTTTTCTTGTTGCGATCAAGGATGTATAACATGCAGATGTTGCCCTATGCATTTTGAGGTTGCTGTACAAAAGGGTGTAATGTTGGCTTTGGGAGATGTTATGATAAGTGGGTTTAGATGTTGTCAGTCTACATAATTTGTTCATTTACCATTTCTACAAATCTGATTTTCTGAACCTAGCAAGCAGCACCAAATATGATTCAAAATAAGCTGAAAGAACATTACCAGAAGCTAAATGATAGGATGGGCAATACTTCAGATACTTCAAATACTTTCCACTATTTGGGCCACATCTGGGCAGTAGAGATGATCACAAAATGTTTCAACTAATTTATCAGTGTTCTGCCCATCTACAGCTTTTTTTTAAAAAAGTGGTATGGGTAATCAAGACAGATTACAGTGTAATCTGTTTGAGTATTACCCCCCCCCCCTCCCCCCACCTGCACATTCCCAGTGTAATTGATGACACCAGAGGACCCTGAGTGCCTATGCCTGCGTTAAGAGGCAGATAAGATATGATGCCTCCACCTCCTTGTCATCATCGATGACGCTGAAGAGGTGGAGCCCGGAAGGAGTGGCCACAGTCAGATCACCGACTGCTGGCTCCCTGGAGAGGTAAGGCTTCATTTATATGATTGCTTTATAGGCATCTGTCAAATTGTAACTCTAAGGAGCAAACATCCTAAAACTGACCGCCAAATGCCTCTTGTCGCACTCTGCTTGGCAGATGCAGTTATCGTTCATTTGAAACCGCTTGTGTAAACGATTATGAAGCAAGCCTGAGTGAAACTCGGGTAAGTAATGTTTTTAAACAAACTCACCCTGAGCTATCTCAAGTTTAACACCCAGGAGGTTATTTATGAGTTAATTGCAAAGCCCCTGAACGTGGTATCATGGCTAAAACTGCTGGAGATGTAGAGGGTTGTGGCGAGTGACGGCCAAACTGTCTGCAAGGAATGCTCGCTTTTTCTCTCCTGGTGAACAACACGGGTGTTAGACTCTATTTGCTGGCTAGAAGAAGTTTAGTATTCTTCCACCGGCCGGATCAGTCGCAGAAAGATCTGGCCAGAGGAAGATATTTTTTACTAGAGACCCCAGTCCCTAGCGAGAAAACAGTTTTAAAAATCGGAAGTGACCTTAATGATATCACGTCCGGGAATAAGGAATTGTGCGTTCCATGGAACCAGAAGTTCCCCGCGAACAAGGGGATGTCAGACTTATCTAAAAAGACATGGCCGGTGTTCGGCCATCAATAGTTGTGGGAAATAACAGATTATAACTCTAGCACATGTAGTTCAAAGTAAATCCTTTCCTACTTCTCCAGTAATTTACTTAGGTAAAGTAAAGAAAAAAGTCTAAAGAAGAAAAAATTTATGGATATCAAATGCAAGAGGACAACTGCAAACAATGAAGTCATCTTTGGCATGTCCTTCTGTACAGGTTTCACCTCTTTTGTCAGAAGATTTAGAGCATAAACCATGTAAACCATATGAACACGTCAACCAATGTCAACAGTGCCCCAATAATGGCCTTTGAAGAACGAGGTGTAGGATGTTTCTGTTACTTATTTTGCAGCTAAAGAAAGTCCTATGTCTTCTCTCAGCAGTCTTTAGGTCTTCATAGGACACATAAGAAAAACCTAAATCCACAAGGAATAAGTTCAACCATTTTGTACATTGTACATGTTGGCATGGTTGGCACTGGTCTGCAGTTGGCCTTTGTCAAATGCTGCCCTGAGCATTGGAGTGAAAAAAAGAAATTTTGACTTTTTTCTGTTAAATATTTGGGAATATTGAGTCAGACTAGTGGCATCCATCAAAACATGTTTCTTCAAGATCTATGGGAATGGAGCTATTTTGTGACTAACATAGACTTATAGCAAATCTCCTGTTGGGGTTTTGGAAAGCTATTCAAGTCTTAAAGAGTTATTATAGATTTACTGTTAATTTTATTAACAAGAATTACACATTACCCCATGTACAGTTGTTCCATCCCCTCTGCATGTCGTTACCAAGGAAATATATCCCACTGCCATAATGTTGTGGGTGGCTGCAGAAGCAATTGATGATGTCATCTAATCCCCTGCTAACGATCAGCTAACTGTCTGTTGATTCCTCCTGATTAAACAGTGTGTGGCTGATTTGTTTGTGGAATTAGACTTACACGGTTCTGTTTTAATAAGTCTTCTTACTTTTTTCTAACAGTTTACTATATTCATAAAGTCTCTTTAATTGTCAGAATATTTCTACAAAGATAAAATCACAAAAATTGAGATGTATAGAAGTGTTGTGGGAGCATTACATGTTTTTACATAAAAAGCTGGCCATACACCTTTAGATCTCTCTGTCAGATATCCTTTAGATCTACCAACAACACTGTAGTATAGGGTCCTCTGTGACTGAACACAGGTAGACTTGATTGTTTAGAAAGTCCCTCATATTACATGGTTTTGGTAAAACAAAATGAGATGGGGACCCTAAGTTTAATGTTAAATAAAGGTAAAGAAAATCCTATGTTGATGCATGCCGCTGCTCTAGGTCAGTGGTGGGCAACTGAGTTGATATGGAGGGCCACAAATGCGGCCCTCGGCATCACTAAAGGGCCGCACATAAAATTTTCAATCTATACTGACTTGTAATGACTTTCAATGAAAAATTTTCAACACATACTTCGATTCGGCAGACAGTTGAGTACCTATGCCGTATGCATTAACATACGGCATAGTGACCTGGGTTCTAGGTCTATCACACTGGTTAACACACTGTGTATAAGTTACACAGGTAAACACTGTGTAGCACTGATATAGTGCTAATAATGTGCTCATGCTTAGGACCTTCTAATATCTAGAATTTCTTGTAATATCCCATGTCCATTACCATCCCTGGAAGTACCCCGAGTGTAGCTTGGGGTAAGTTTTTCTTACTTTACTACACCCTGGGATTCTTCATGGCAATTGTGAATATCAATGGACTTACTGATTGCTTCCATCACTGCCTCTTCAGCATCATCGGTGATGCCAGAGAGGGGAGATGGGGGGGG
>CM070036.1:19760539-19784075 GCA_036250615.1 Ptychadena robeensis | reverse complement strand
GGGGGGTGCCATTGACCTGCATGTTAATACAAGCAATGTCAGTTTTACAGTGAGTCATCAATGATGCTGGGGATGAGTAGAATGGAGAAGGGAAGGTGGGGAAAAAAAAGAAGAGTACTATGTACTCTGCTTTGATTGACAGTACCACAGGGAGGTAAAAAAAGTACTATACATCATTATTATATATTTCTGTGAAGGTTCTCATTCTAGGTCATAGAACATCTCATAGGTCAAAGTGAGGGACTTGTTGAAGTTTTGTCATTTTGTCATTCAATTGTCTCTGTCTAAATTTACAAAGCCAATACAGACAGTTGCAAAATACGACTAGTAGAATTAGGAGTTAATAGCAAAGCCTCTGAACATGGTATCACCACCAATGGGAATATGGTATCATCACCAAAAGAAGTATTGTTATAAAACATATAGTTTTTGCATATATTAAATTACAATTTAAGTCGACATTTTGAAAAATGTAAACCTTATTTTAAACTAAATTTATGCAAAAACTACATGTGCTAAAGCAATACTAATTTTTTTTAACATTGTTTCCACAATCCTTTCCTATATATTTAGATGTTGATGATGATACCATGTTCAATTAATTTCAATTAACTCACAAAAATTGATTGAATTTTTTTTTAAATTGATCTCTAAAAGCTATTTAGATATTAAAGATTTCTACCCGATTTCTACCTGACCACACTCACGGTGGTTGATTGGCTGAAAAGTGCCAAAAGTGTGGAAAGTGTTATTCGGCCTGAAATCGTCCGCCAATTCGATCTAAGCCATTACAGACATGTCCGTAATTTCTAAGATTGATGTAATTACTTTGGATTGGGACCAGCCAAAGTAAGGGTATGTCTCCACTGCGTTCTTGGTGGAGCCAATGCATATCAATGGAGCCAATGCATATCAATGGATTTACTGATTGCTTCCATGTTCTGTTCTCGTTCTGACAATCTGCTGGCCAGAAGGTAGTGCCAGAAGTGCCTTCTGCCCGGTCTCCATGCCATATTCCTTCTGACCATAGTATATTGACTGTGACAGAATTTCCATCTTATTTACCAAGCCCCTCTTTTTTGGAACTGCCTCACACACCCATACCACAGGTAGGTGAGAATATTACTTATGTGTTCTTTGCTACATTTTATATGACCTCGGGTGGCTGGGTAGATACTCCCTGGGGAACCCAGATTTTTATAAATTTCTCAGTTAACATATTAAGGGCATAATGTCCAGTACAATTAATACAAGTAACTAGAAAATGGGATCATGGAATGGATTATTATGTATTTAATTATGGTCATCCATATGACCTCGTAAACACACCCATAGTGGGACTGTTGTATTAATGCCTCTTCTTGTTCTCAGGATACAAGGCAGACCTAACTACAACTTCTAGGTGACTAATGAATCCAGGACACAACTTCTGATGAAGCCCTCTATGTTAGGGTGAAACGCGTTGAGTGAGAAATTAATACTTGTGACCATCTATTATGAAGCTTATATATATCTGTAAGATCTACTGTTAGGTTGAGAACCATCTCAAAAAAAATGTTATGTATATTTTGTTATTGTTTTATCATTCTTAATGAAACATGTCTCTTTTTTTAAACATTCCAATTGATTTATGTGCCGTGAAAGTCCCTGGGGTTAGCCACCCCAATTTTGGATTTGAGTGGTCTCTGTCTAAATTTAGTCTTCTTCTTTTAGTAGTGCCAGAAGGTAGTGCAGGAAGGTCAATCTCCGGCTCTGGATCAGCAGAACAAGAATAGCCGCGGCTGCAGACAGGTATGTGGATCCGTCCGGAGCTGAGAACTGGCACACAAAGGATGCTCAGACGATTTTTCCTCTGATTGACCACACGTGATTGACCGTGCATGATTGCACTCATTGCTCGTATGTGTATGGGGAGCTTTAGACATTGAAAACTGTACCCTTAACAGTATTGATAACCTCATAAAGAACCCTTGTATTAACACATAGTTGACCCCATACTTTGTAGTGCTACCGGTTTTATTCCTTCAAGAAATATGACGTCATTTGTTCATTAAGAAACCTTAGCATGACCTCTGCTTAATATTTTACTAAGAAAACAAATTAAACAGCAGATGAAAGAGCAAACCACTATGTACAAGCCTATAATTAAAAATGACACAGCTATCTGTAAACCTGAAGAAAACATTAGCTGAACCTTTGAGGGAACAAAGATGGCATGAATGGAATGGATAATATACACGGAGGCAGAAAGAACAGCAAAATGAGTCATATGTGGCAGGACATGATGAATGAGTTGCAAAATTATTAACTGCAAGTAACTGCAAAGTGATATTTAGGGCAAACACATGGAACGCTTCTGTATATAATGTATCGAAGGATGGAAATACAGGAGGTAATACGAGGTACTGGAGGATGACTGTAAACCGCTTGTTTGCTACGACTGACTGAATATGAACCGTAATTGTGTGGCAAACGCATCATGCCACGTCTCATGGCCTAATGGCAGTTATAGCTATGTGTTCACTTTAATGCCAAATCAGCAATATAACACTCTTCCAGGACTAGTGATGGCCGGACAGGCGGACAGTTCGGCCACCAGCAAGGCGGACAGTTAGGCCGCGAACCTGGATGTTCGCCCTCCTTCTATCCAGCGAGCTGTTCGACCTGCCGCGTTCGCCCTGCCACGTTCGCCGTTGAGAAGGAGCTTACTATTCTTCCTCCGACAGGATCAGGAGAAGCAAGATCCCGCCGGAGGAAGAATCTTTTCACTAGAAGACTGGGCATGAAGCCAGTCTCCTAATGAAAAACCGGCTCGTAAACAGGAAGTGACGTCAGTGACGTCACATCTGGTTACCGTAACCAGGAACTATGCGTTCCAAGTACGGGTTGTGACGTCACTGACATCATATCGGGTTTTCAGATTCAATTTAAATTTGTCCACGAACAGGCGGGCGGTGGACTTCTTTAAAAGTGTGATCCACCCGTTTGTGGACAGTCCTGGCCGAGGTTCAGACCATTTCTCCCGCTATGCCTTATATGCATGTGCATAGGGCTGCGCCCCCCCCCCCCCCCCCCCCCCCCCCCCCCCCCCCCGCCCCACGATGGTCCCTTGGAGGCCTCGGGCCTCCCTAACACAGACGCCTTCCCTGAGCAGATGAGCAGATATAGCATTATATTCAAGAATATATTCTCAATATTTTGACAATCAACACTACCGTATGAAAACTCAAGGCTTTTAAAATGCGAAAATTTGTATGACAAATCAAACTCGATTTAAATTTAATTTGACCATCTCTAGTCACAGCTGACATGTTCTGTTTCTGTTGGAATAACAACTTGCATAGGGCCCCCAAAAGGCTAGAAACAGCACTGCAATCTTCTTTATGTAACTATTCTTACAGTAAAGCTTTAGCTTTGATCTTCTGCTCATAAAAGGCAAAAATTAAAAGGTCTGGTAACCTCTGTGCGGAGGTGGCCATCTCAGTAGCTATTTTTGCTTCCTTATGCTCTGATGATTGCTGATGGAAAATGAGACAAAGCCGGAGAGATTGAGGAAGTAAGGATATACATTAAGACTAAAGCAATAGCAGCTATTTGCTTGCTGTACAGGTCCTCAGATACAGTTTTCTTTCCAGCAAGAAGAACACGAATTACCTGAAGCCGTTTATGGTCAGTTGGGAGTAGTTACTGGGTGGTATTTTTTTCAGCTACAATTTCTGAGGGGGTCACTGCTAGGGATGGTTGAAAAATAAGCAATGTGAAATTCTACGCTGAAATTTTAACTTTTTCAATGAAATTTGACATAGTCAAAGGGGCCATTATGACTTTTCAGTAAAAAAGAAATATCGAACCAAAAATTTCAACCTATAAATATGTTACATAGTGTTGATCACGAAAATATTGTAAATATCTGCACTTTTTATTGGGGAAATCTTGAATATTGTGCTATATCTTCATAATAGTGAGATTCTGGGAAAAAGTACCAGAAGTCATTTGTTACCACTCCTTGCACAAATCGGCACTTGCAATATATGCGCATATTGCAAAAGCAATGCATGGTACTTTCTCTAAAATCTCAAATATTCGTGATTACAAAAACATAGAACTATATTCAAGATTCTCACAAAATAAAAGTGCCGATATTTGCAATATTTTCAAGATCAACTCTATCACATGAAAACTCAAAGCTAATTTCGAAATTGATAAGTTCAAATTTCACATTAAAAACTTCTAACTCGAAATGTTTACTTTTAAGTAAAAGATTTGCAATAAAAATAAAAATTTCCCAATTGAAATTCGATCTGGAAAATTTAAATTTCATTTGAATCTAATTGACTTAATTTTGACCATCTCTAGACATAGTTCTGTTTCTGTTGGAGTAAGAAACATATACCATGTACTTACAAATTTTTTGGTAAGTGATTTTTCCAATTGCGATATGTTCAGAGCCTCTGTCCTTCCATAGGTATTTAGCAAAATAAGTCAAAAAGTCAAAAAACCTCTTCTCCATAGCTTTTCTAGGTTAGAGAATCATTATTGTTGACAATGCATTAGCACCCTCCCTAGTACAGGTTTCCTTCAAATAGCAGTTGTTCATGGTGCAGAGGTTAAAAACAATTGTTTCATTACCCATGTGCTTCTGAAAGACAAATAGTCATCCTATATCAACAATGGCCAGCTGGTGTGAAGATGTTTGATGGGTTGAGCTCCTTTATTGCTCTGCACAGTTTATCTTCAAAAGTGAATAGCAGATCTCCAAATTTCACAGTAGGAATGTACTATAGAGCTTAAAGCTCTGTACTTTATCACCCTTTACAAAATATCTTTAAACATTTTAAGTTAATTGTGTGATGTATAAAGAACATGATGAGAGCACTAATGATGACAGAAGGAGGTCTGCCATTTGGACAGGTTGAGGGGCTCTGGGAGGGCAAGCATGCAGACATTGAATAGAGCAGTACCCAACACTAGAGGGTTTCACTGATACAAAACAGCTTCTTGGGATTAGACATTTTGAATGGAGTCAATTAGCGTCAATGAAGCTGACAATGATGTCATTTATCTTTATACACACTACAGACAAGACGCTAAATTGGTCTTTTCAGCATTTCACAATGGTAACAATGTTGTACAAATACAACAGTTTTTTTTCTTCACCATGAATTACTTTTAACACAGTGGCATAAAGTGTATGTGTTGTAAAGAATAAATACTTTAGAACAGCTGGACACTTAAAGTTGAGCACCAGCGTAACAGCGAGTCTCATACAGTTTTATAGGCTTATCAACTGTACTACGTGCTTACTCTCACAGTGTGCATTAGAAACTGCAACATGTCAGATGCATCCCATTTCCTTTTCTAGGTGACAAAATTGTGGATCACCTACACCTTGCCTCCCCAGCCTTAAGGCTGTAATACCCAGCTCGATATTTGAGCCGATAGAGAGATCTCAGCAGTAGTGCGATTACATGTTTGCGCTACTGCCCGGCTTCCCCGATATCGGGAGCCAGCTGTCAGCTCTTCCTATACTTTGAATGGAAAAACCGCGGGTCCCCATTCAAAGTATAGGATATTGAAGAAGGTTTACCAACATGTTTGTAACCCATGAATGCTGTTTTTCAATGGCATTCACAGATAGATTTTTTGGCAGATTTCAGCACAGCTCAGTGCTGTGAACGCGGCCGTGAAGTCATGTGTATTCCCAGCTTTAATGTCACTGGCCAATCATTTATATTAAATGAAATTCAATCCTTTTAGTAATGATCCCTGAGCATTCATTGGTGGTCTGCATTCTGATAAAAAATCCGCTTAGGGCAGGGGTGGTCCTAGAGAGATCGATGCCCTGGGCACCCAGTCTGCCCTGGTTGACATCTCTCACTAGAGATGGTCGAATTTTTCGACTTGCTAACTTTGTGAGCTGATTGCAAAGCCCCTGAAAATGGTATCATCACCAAAATTGCTGGAGATGTAGAGAATGGTAGGAGGAACATTTGATGCTCTAACTCATGTAGTTTTTGCATAAATTTATGTTCAAATTTAAAGTAGAAATTCCGATTTTTGAAGAGAAAAAGAGAAAGAGTGTTAGAGACATACTTTCTTTTTTTAGTATACCCCCAACCCTTCTCTACATCTCCAGCAAGTTTGGTGTTGATAGCATGTTCAGGGGCTTTGCTTCGAAATCACTCCTGGGGGGAGGAGCAGAAAGCAGGGGGTGGGGTAAGTCTCCTCTACTCTTTCTCTCTCCCCAGGCAGCCGCACGGATAGTCAGGCATGCAGAAGGGGAGACATGTGGGCCTTGGACAAGATTTTTAATGTCCAGGTTCCACCTCTCAGCATAATACCACCCTGTGCAACCGCCAAATTGCCAATGACTAAAGCCACCACTGGCATAGGGAGCAGTGTTTAGTGTGAATATTCTAATTAGAGAGATCTTGAATATAGTGCAATATCTTCGTAATCGCGAATATTCAAAATTCTTTACATCAGTACCCGGGACTACCATGCATTGCGTTCACAATATGAGTATGTACAAGGGACAATTTGTGCAATGAAGGTAATAATGACTGGAGATCACAAATTCTCAAATTTATTTTGAATATTAGGCAAAAAAATTTGCAATATTTTACGAATACATATGTTACCTATGCTGCTCATGACTAATTGGAAGTATGGGCGGGTTGAACTTGCATAAAGGTCTTGGTCAAAATTGAAGACAGCCATTTTGACTGGTGATCAACCCTTCACTTCTTCCCCCTTTTGCTAGCTGGACTGGTGGGTTTGATCATTTTGGTTTCAGGGCATTTCAACATTGTATGTGGAGCTCTTAAGAGGGTCAATGACTGATGTGGTATTTGGTGTTTAAATGGTTCATTGGTAAATGGTTATCAAAGTACTCACTGAGTAAATTTGGGGGTGGTGGATGCTACATATGGTTATGGTTGTATAAGTTACATCATTTTGTGAACAGTTTTTTTGTTTCTTAGGGCTTGTTTCCATTGTACGTCGGGACCCCTACGCTAAGCGTATACGCTTAGCAGGGGTCCCGACGTATCCCACACACTCAGCCTGCCGGCGGATGGTCTGTTCACACATGCCCCGGTGTAAAGGCTGAACGTACTCGACTACGTTCAGCCTGACACTGGCGGATCGGCTCAACACAATTAACACAGACCCGTCCGCCGAGCAGGTAAGTCTATCTGTTACGTTGGGACCCCCCACTAAGCGTGTACGCTTAGCGGAGGGGTCCCAACGCAATGGAAACAAAGCCTTAGGTTGTTAGATGGATTTCCAACTTGTTTCTGCTAAATAGTTGCTATGTATTTTTGAGGTGGGTGGGGCAAGTGGGGGGTAACCTTTCAATGAACAATCTTCCCAAGGTCAGATATTTCATTTTGCTACCTTGTGTCAGATCTTCCATTTCTTTGTATTGAAATAGTAAGGTAAGCTTGAGGTGAGTAGGATATTAACCAGTTAGTCACTGATGATGCAAAAAAGTCAGCTTTGTTGCAAAAAGCTTAGAGGGTATCTAAAGATAAGACGTTCTTTTTAAGTAGGTTATTAATGGGTCTAAAACAAGGGATGCAATGACAACCAAAACATTTTATTTAAACATTAAATTATTATATTGTTATGTTATGGGCCGAATTGAAGGCAAAATTTTATCTGATTCCGTTTAAGCCTTCTACATTACAATGCCATTAACTGCAAATTGTATGCAAAGGGAAACTGCTCCGGTTATACTTGATTGGCTGAGTTACAGTCTATATAAAATGTGCATGCTAGTATAGAAATCATAGCATCTCATTGACCATCTCTACAGGTGACTGATTACAAATCAGACAGTTTCAGTATAATTCTACTCAGTCCTCAGGAAGACCCATGACCTATAGCAGTGGTTCCCAGACTGTGGGGGTAATCCAGGGGGGCGCGGGCCCTTATTCTTAACATGTGTTTGAATAAGAAGGAGGGGCTCAATAATGTTCCTAAATAGAAAAGCGGGGCCCTGCATGGAAAGTTTGGGAACCACTGACCTATAATCATCTATCATGGTGAGGGTCACTTATCTTGGATAACTTTTTGTGAATCAAAAAGTATTTGATTATTGGATGATTTTATTAACATTTTTAAATTGGCTGCTTGAATAAACCCATGTTTAAACCAGTAATATTTGACTACCATTTTTTCAGCCTTTAATACACTCGGGCTGAACCGAGAAATCAACTGAAGCGTCCTTTTTGGGACAAAGAAGCATGTTTAAAATAAACCCCAAGTTGCCAATCAGAGCTCCTTGCTTCAACTGGCAGAGAGTGAGCAAAAGGAGGTCTTCTCTCTGCTAATGTTCTGTGTTTATGTTAAGTCGGAGCTTTGTATGTCAGCCCAAGATGATGCTACACAACAAAAAAAACACACAAAAATCAGTTTATATCAAAGAAAAGTTTAATAATATGGTAATATTTTGAATAGCATCCAGTAAAATGTACGGTAAAATGGTTTTGAATATTCATTTTCCTCAGAATTCATTTCCGTTTGCAGATATTTGAAATATATTGAGGTAGACAATTACTCTTCAATCCAAAAGTGGCAAAGGAGACAAAGTATGAATAAAACGTAACACTAAACCACTGAATCTGAAATCTGATTAATGTTGAACCCTGTACAGCGCAATAATAAACTTACAAAAAAAAACAACAAACAAAAAAAAAACAATATTACAAATTTTAACATTTGAGTGCATATTAATATTATTATTTATAACTATAATTATTATTTTACATTAACCCTTCAGGTGCCAGTGGCCTACATCAGATCACATGACCTCCCTCAGAGGGATTTTTTTTTTTTTTTTACTTCTCTCACACGAAATGCAGTTGTTCACTTGGCCTAAAAAAAACAACAATTCTCTTTTAAATAAACAAATATTTACAACATTGTCATGAACAACAGTGCATTACGAGGAAAACATGTGCATTTTACATTATTGCCTTAGACATTCATATCCTATAGTTGTAGCACGTATGCCAGAATACAATTTGTAACTGGATATGAATGATACAGATGCGGTTTAAGGTTATTTCAACTCAGAAGTGCACTTGTTGGGCATATTTTTGCTACAAGTAAAGGTGTCCAGAATAATGGATGCTCATCCCCCGAATTTGATGACATAGAAGCTGGAAGACTCCTTTAGCTTGATTTGCAGATCAATCTTTGGGGTAGGGAGTCTATCCGGAATATTTAGGTTTAACATTAGGGAAAAAGAGGAGTATAAAAGTTCTCAACAAATGAGCTGTACATGTACATGAAAGAAGAGGGGCACAAGGAGCATAATCTAGTACAACACAGTTAAGTTATGTTATTGGTAAAAGAAAAAAGGTAATATAATGCAATCACAATAATAGAGGTACAATGCAGGTTTAACAGTGGTGATCTCTGTCTGATATAAGGGAGCAGGAGTTGCCATGTGTGTGTCTCTAGCCCTGAGGATACTGGGATAGATGCTGTGAGAGAGACACACACATGGCGACTCCGTCACCTGTATCGGAGGCAGTGATCACCACTGCTTGCTAAGCCTGCATTGTTCCTCCATTATTGGTATTGTTATTATTTCACATTTTTTTCAGCATTTATATTGCTTGTGTGTGAACTGCAAAACTATTTTTTTTTATTTATGTATATGAACATGTAGCAGTGTCTGCAGTCAGCTTTAAGCAGTCAAGGCCATTAAGGCCATCCTCATGGGCAGCCAGTCACCTATCTACTCCCAAATCTAACTAAGGTTGGGCCAATAAAAGTTACACCACACTTAGCCATGGCATCATCATACCTTATTAGCAATGTTCCCCCTTTAACTTTAAAGCATTATAATGAGAAGCAGGAGCATCAGTGCAAGGTTTTCCCATGTTTGGGTAGCATGTTGCATGAGTCTTAGTTATATTGCTAAGGGTTTATTAGGATGTTAGGGTTTGAGCTAGGATTTTCATGACATCAAAGTATCACTATTAGGCTTGTCCTTCAGTTGTAAGAAGGTATGTTGTGTAGTAGGCTCATCCCATGGAAGACATTTTAAAGACAAGAGGGCTTACCACCAATTACGTTACTTAAAAATATCTGTATACAGATTCAAGGGACATTTGCAATGACACTTAACCCTAAATTTCTAAATGTAAACACTTTGGTTACTGCATTTTGGTTACATTGCAGAGCTACATTGCAGAGCTGGGTGCCCCTCTGTCGTTCTTTTTGTCATTTTTTCATGGTGCTTTCCCACTTTTGCACAATTGTGCAAAGAGCTGAAAAATGCCAATACAAGTGCTCATCAGCTGCCAAAAAGAAAAAAAGTATATTTTTCAGAATTCTATTAAATGAGGCCTTGGTTATAGTTGTGTCTTTTATAGGACTGGTTCTATTTACAGCACCAGTTGAATGTATAGAATGAAATGCTGGCAGACACGAAGAACGGGAATGTGATTGCCGTAATACAGACACTTCTCATTAAAATGCTACAAGCTCTTAAATGAAACAATAAAGAAAAAAAACACATGTAGACAAGCCCTTTGTCATACTGTAAGTCATATACTGCTTTGAAGATCTCTTAAACTGAAATTTTGATTCCACCAAACCGGTAATTAGCATTTTGCACAAATCTCTCTCCTCTTTTTTTCTGCCTGAGGCTCTCATAGGCTAATAATCTTCCAGGAATGTCAGAAAGACAAGGAGCACGCTTCTACTATCCATGGGAAAACCTTAGATTGTGTAATGCAGAGCGGCCTGGTGTACAGTGTGGTGGCTATATGGAAAGTGCATTGACCTGTAGATACAAGACATTAAGTCTAAAACCAATATATTATACCAATAGGGTTGAGCGGCATATGCAGGTGTGCACATAAGTGGTACTCTGGTACTCAAAAGGGGCCCAAAACTAGCTATGCGTACCTGCATTATTGTTACACAGCTCATATGCGTATTAACAACTGGGAGGCGCTCTGTGTCTGGGCGGCCGCAGCTAAATGTTATATGTATACAATTTATGTCACTTGGATAACTGCTGGGAAACATGAATTACTATGAAAGGTTGCAGTTAGGGGTGTGATATTGGGAAAGAAAATTAATAATCCAAAAAAAAGATTGGACTTCTAAGGGTGGTGGTGATCTGGGGGATGAAAGTCAGAGAAGACATATGTGAGAATAAAAGCGGACAAGAGGAAAGCACTGTGTGACAGCTGTAATATTACTATGAAAAGATGACATTTGGTTAGTTACTAAGCTAGAAAATGTTAGGTTACTACTGAGGTATGAGATCTGAGGGTTCAAACGGGTTGTGAGAGTTACATTTGACCCAAAGCCAGCTGATGACTTGTGGTGACCAGCTAATCGGAGGATCAATCAGGAACAGGAATCAATAGGGCCATCTGCAGCAGAATCTACCATGCAGGAAGCTGATGCAGAGGACAATGAGGAAGACCACCCTATATATGGGGTGAGTACCAAACACCATCTCCTGGTACTTATCTGAAGAGCTCACTAAAAAAGTTATGTGCACCCCTGGGCATATGGTATATTCGAGTTCACGTAATTTCGTGAACATGTAAAGGAACATTCGAAATTTGATACGAAGTTACGAAATGTGTTCTATTGCCAAATACAGCTCCTCTTTTTCATTCGAATTTTGAATATTTGTGCTCAACACTAGACACCAATACTTGTTGTGGCTGCATTCATTTTCCAGGCTTCTCCTATTAACACCTGATGATTTCATGTCTTGTGGGGGGGGGGGGGGCAGCAATGTCACTCTTTATGCACCCCTTCCTGATCTCCCTATTATGACAGAGCTGTTTTGTAGTTCAGGTATTTTCTTTCACTTCTACAACAGATATAACAAGACACTTTTAATGCCTAAACTGCCCAAAAGAGAACAAATAAGTGAAGCTCCTTGTGTGGGTTTGCTGAGTCAGATGGATAATAAAGGAAAATGTAATCAGCTACCAATGATTATCACCATTATGGCTTATACTGCCTTAAAGTATGACCTGACACAGTTTACCTACATCTCTCGTCTCTCTGTCTCCCCCCCCCCCCCCCCCCCCTTCCTTCCTCCTCCTTTAGTTGTCATTGTACCCACTAAGTGACCTCTGCCTGTGAAGTGATGTGGATCATCCTTTGGATTACTCATCATGATAAGCAAAGTAGCTGGGAAAAGAAAAACTTTTTTATTGGGGGTCTGTATTCTCGTTGGCTGCTCCCATTACTCTCCGCATGCCAACCCATGAAAAGAAGAGACTATTGCTCTCCTGTAATCTTAAATGGGCTCAGTTTGAACAGGTGCCTGACACTGCATCTTGTGTACACTTCAAAAATCAACAGAAAAAAAAGAAAGCAGCAACATAATCCTTTTCTATCCAGACGTGACTCCCACCACTAGATCTGGATGGCGCGGGTTCCATCAGATTTTACGGAGGAAGAGGGATAACAAAGTACCACCATCAGACCCACTTCCACCTCCTCCTTTATCTTATGAGGAACATGAGACTTTTGTAGAGAACTCATTCTGAACCGTAATCATACAAGTAACCATCACAGCTCGAGTTCTCTTCTTTTCTTCGAGACCGATGCTGCCCGTAAGCTCATTTTGGGGGATTGGACAAATCTGTAAGAAAATATGACCTAGAGAAGGTGATCATGGTTTTCTTTGCTCACCCATGGATGGAAATGTGTAGCTTTATGGATAAAGAGTTTATGAAAAGCACAGTGCACACCAGGCGGTCATTGATCAGTGCCTTCCTTGCAGCATATGGTATATCCTGCTAGGGCAAAAGTAGGGGCAAGACATATGTTACCACTTCTCCACTGAAATTTTACACAACTCGGTCCTGGACCAGCCCGCTCTTGTCCCTTAGTTCTTTTTGTGTTTTCCATCCTATTCATTTTGATAAAACTGAAAACCACCAAACTAGCATCTGCTACCTGCAACCACAGGACTCTACCACCATGTCCTCATACTGTTTGTAGACAACGTTATTACCAGCGTCAATGTAAAGAATACTGATAGGAGTCAATTTGGTAGGAACACAACAGCTAGGAGGAGTAGATCCTGGGTCCATAGAATTCATTAAGGTCTGGATGATTGCATGGTTGGTGGGTTCTAGATGAGACCTCAAAGGAAAATCACAGACCCCCTCACAGTGATAGGCTTCATACTCTAAGGGAGCTATAATCCAGTCATCCCAGCCCAACTCCTTAAAGTTCACGTGGAGAGGCTTTTTGCTGCATCTAAGTCGAGATTTCCTTCCATGGCGCTTTCCATGACGACTGTTAAATGTCGTCCTTCTTTTTCTCTTGGTTTTAAATTGAAATCTGACCTCTTTTTCCAGGCCCTTGGAAGAATGGACCTGCTCTTTGAGCTCATTATAAAGGTTCTTCTTCTTGGATTTGGTGAACACCACAAGGAGAGCCTTCTCCTGCTGAGATCTGGGTTTTCTACCCAAACCTAAACTTTTTAGGTTTACTTCAAGTCCAGAGGTGGCTGAGGTGGCTTTTAACTCCAAGCAGAGTTGTTTTCTCATTTTTAAGCTATCCAGGCTCTTCCACACGTCAAACACTTCCCAACCTGGTGCAGTAGTTTTCCGCAGGTCCAGTGTTATGGAATCCCATGGGGTTTTAGAAGAGCAAGGCAAAACCTGCAGGTGGTACTGCCCCGAGGGGGCTTTTGCCATCTCCATGGGAGTTTTCCGAAAGATCCTTAGCTCAGCTCCTACCAGTACTTCTTTGTCTGACAGAGTTGATACATCAAACAAATACCTCTGTCTTCTAGCAGGAGAATGGGAAAGATCGTCTGCAAGATAAAAGGGAAGAAATGCTGTCAGTTTCACTTAACAGTCTGGAACGTGTCTTGTCTACCTGCAGTAACTACTAGGAACTTCAACTCCCTTCATCTAATTATTACTAAATATAGCTTAGTTGTCTTACTATATCAAAGAACAAGCTTTTATTACAGAGTCTGGGTGTTTAAAATAAAAAAAAGCAGGTTTTACGCTTAAACCATGTTCTCTGAGGGGCACAACCCCTGAGTTTAGAATTGCAATGAAACTAGGCCTTGGTTGGAATGTTGAGACTAGTAGTCTCACTAATACATAAGAAACATTATATATGACAGTTGTCATAGAAGATGTTGGGAACCTCATAATCAGATACATTGTTCTTTAAAGTATAATCAATCAATTACATGGCAAATTATGTTTTGGTTATTAATAAGCAGCCTGTGGATCTTTAAAACCTTAAAGCACACCTGAGCCCAGGCTATGAATACAAAATATTTGCATAATCCTAACAAGTACTAAAAGAGCTTCACAAAAAGCCACAAAGTCTCCAAAGGCAAGTTTCACTCTTAAGAACTTAACTTAAGAATACCAACTGGTTGATTACATTAGAGGCCTAATAGTCATGCAAGAATCATTCTTGTGAAAAAAACACAATGTGTGTTATTGACTGTGAAAATTATTTTGTTCCCACTATGCTGATAGATAAAGAGATGAGAGCTTGTTGTTAAGTATTTGTCATCGTATGTGGATCCTGTTGTGTTCTGTTGGCTAGGATACAAATTGTATCCTTCTTTAATCAATTAGTCAAGTCAACATGAATTGTCCTGTAGCAGATAAAATGCTAATAAATAGGCAGAACAAGGCATTGTTATGGCCACGTACATCTATTTGGAAACAAACTAAATATCTCACTAATGTAGGCCCTATGACCATTATAGGGGCCTACGTATTAGCTAGTCTGCAGCACCAAAGCCAACTCTAGAGGACGATATGCAAAGACATGAAGAGGAATCACGTCAAGCTGTTGACCAATATTGATCAAGTCTTTCAAGCATTGTGTATCAACATTGAAACAATTCCACCTGAAATCTGTTTGAAGAAAAACAACCTGAATGACTTGTACATGTATGTTGGGACCTTTAATTGATGGCATAGGTTTTGTGGATGCAAATGTGGGTGATGCTCTGCTCGTGGGTACTAGGCCTAAAGTAAAAAAAACACACACACATATATATATGGATGTTCTCCATGCTCTGAGACAGGAAGTCCAAGAAAATGTCTCCATTGTTTCTCAGGAATCATAAAAAAACAACATAGCAGCAGTTCTTCACTTTAACCTGTTGCTTTGCCCTTCACGCACAAAGCACAGGTTCATTTCAAGTCAATATAACAGTTAAGCTGCATTTTCCCCTTTTATGGACACTTAGCAGTGTCAACACAGGTGAACCTAATCCTCTGTGGCAGAGCACACATAATGGGCTCTCCCTTTCACATCAATGTGGACAGAGAGCTGCTGAATCCTGATAAAAGCACACAGCACATACCAATCCCAGAGGACGGGGGATGGGCTCTCCTAGTAAAATGTTTACAGCTCACAGTGTACAAATAAACCCATTCTACTTACACCTATGGATTTTATTATAGCAATGGACGAGTGCACACACAATAGCAGCACTCTGACCAGTCAATAGGAGGTCCAGTACACTGGGAGCCCAGCATTCATCCTGAAAGAATGTGTCTGGGTGTAGGGATGTCAAGTGAGATTAATGAACAGAGCTGAACCTCCACTGTGACCAAGGGAGGCCTCCCCCTGGACAGCACAGGGTTAACCTGTCTGCAATGTCACCGCTGAATGTGAATGATTTGCAGGACACAAAGGGGGGCAAGGCAGGGCGACGGTGGGAGTGCAGGGCAACCATCAACCCGCAATAATAAGTTTTTTTTTAATATGGATGGAGATGGGGAGCAAAATCTACAGATAGAAGGGGCGGGGGGGGGGGGATTCAATGGGCAGGATGAAATGATACAAATGGGTTGAAATACCAACTTGAGGGTGCCAGTCTTGGCAAGGCAACCCTAAATCCAATACAATCAAAAGAGCTCATATTTAATATTATTACAATTGGTTATGGATTTCAATAACATTATTGACTATAATTAATATCATAGTAATATAGAATAAATATTTTACTATTGTTATTGATAGCTAAATTGTTATAAAAGGGAATTTTCTTGGGTTTGTATCATTGTTGGGTTTTTTGAGTGGTTTGTATTAGCATAAATAATAAGATATGTCTGGCCAATTATAATTTTTTATAGTAACATTTACAATATTTATCATTTGTACCAATAAAAACCTGGTTTAAATATTTTTTGGTTTATTTTCTATTATTATTATTTATAGGATAATTATATTAACTTTGCAATCAATACTAGCAATTATATTGTGATTATTACCTGAAATACTAATATTTGTATGTGTTTATGTATTGTTGTATTCTTTGTCATGTGTTGTACTGTTCATCAATAGATTGTGAGCCCAATTGGTCCTCAACTTCTCGTGTGTCATTTAATGTTACCTGTGTGTTATCTTGTGTTGCATCTCAACTCCCAACTAATTTAATGTACAGTGCTGCATATTATGTTGGCGCTATATAAATAAACAGTTAAAAATTATAATAATTATTCTCTATGCTCTGCCTGCTGTTTCTATTATAATGACAATTTCCTTAATTCAAATAGTTTTTTTTATTTTCTCTTTGTGATATATATTAAAACATGTATTCTAACTATAATTGCTAGCATGTATTCTAACTATAATTGCTAGCATGTATTCTAACTATAATTGCTAATCTATGACATCAATTAAATGACCATCAATAAAAGTTTACACTCAACAATGTATGCAGCATGAGTCAGTCTGTAATAATCATTATAGAATAATTAATATATGGCCATCAAGAAATGTTACACACAAGAATGTATCCAGTGTAAATCTATAGTAAATACTTATCTATCACATACATGGAATGTCAATCAATAAATGTTACTCACAGCAATGTATCCAGTGTAAACCTATAATAAATACTTATCTTCCACATAAATGAAATGTCCATCAAAACATGTTTGCCCTTAACAATGCATCCAGTGTAAATCTATCTTTAACAATCATCATATAATAATAATTCATTAAATGCTGACTAATAAATGTTTACCCTCCACCATATATCCAGTATGAATCAATATGTTACAGTTATTATATAATAATGAATTAAATGTTCATCTATAAATCAATAAATCATACCCTCTTCAACCTATCCACTGTGAACCAATGTGTAACAATCATATACTAATGCATTCAATTCCCATCAATGACTCTATGCAGAATGGATCAGTCTGTAGTAATAATCATAATAATAATATTACAAAAAAATGCTGCAGAATCATGCTTAACTTCAAAAAGTATTCACTATGAATCAGTCTGTAATAACTATCACATCATAATAAATTAAATTGTCCATTAAAATATAATTCCCTCTTCAACCTATCTATTGTGAATCATTCTGTAACAATCAAAGACTAATAAATGAAATGTCCATCAATAACTATTACACTCTACAATGTATGCAGAATGAATCCATCTGTAATAATAACCATATAATATTTATACAATGTCACCACGTAATGCCATCTTAAACCTATCTAGTGTGAATCAATGAGTAATAATTATACATTGTTATTTATTATTAAAACAATTACATCATTAAATGCTCATCAATCAATGTTAAACTGAATAATATATCCAGTGTGAATCAGTCTGTAACAGGTATATAATAATAATAATAATAATCATCATCATCATCATCATGAATTAAAGGTTAATTAATAAATGTTACCCTCAACAATATATCCAGAGTAAATAAGTCTGTGATATAATAATCAATTATATTGTGATAAATGTTCACCAAAAAATAGTGCCATCTTTAGTCTTGTATGTGGCAATTGGTAAAAATCATTATATAACAATAATCATCATCATCTTAATTTATTAAATGCTGATTAATAAATGTTACCCTCAACAATGTATCCAGAGTGAATCAGTTTGTAATATTACCATAAAATAATCAATGAAATGTCCATCAATAAACAGTGCCATCTTTAACCGATCTAGTGTGGGTCAATTTCTAATAATCGTTAAATGACTATAATAATAATAATCATCATCATCATTAATTTAAGGCTGATTAATAAATGTTACCCTCAACAACATATCCAGTGTGAATCAATATGTTATAATAATATAATATAATAAACAATGAAATGTCCATCAATAAATAGTGCTATCAAGTGTGGATCAATTAGTAATAATTACATAATGCCAATAATATTAATAATATTTGATTAATTAAATACTCATCAATAAATGTTGATCTTAATAATCTATGCAGCATAAATCTGTAATAGGTATATAGTAGTAGTAATAATAATAATAATAATAATTATATCACCATCATCATAATTAATTAAAGGCTGATTAATAAATGTTACCCTCAATAATGTATACAAAGTAAATATTCTGTATCAAAAATCATGTAATAATCAATTAAATGTCCATCAATAGGTAGTGCCATCTTCAACCTATCTAGTGTGGATCCAATTGTAATTGTAAATAATAACAATAGTAATAATTTAAGGCGGATTAATAAATGTTATCCTCAACAATGTATCCAGAGTGAATCAATATGTAAAATAATAATAATATAATCAATCATATTATTAATCAATATATAGTGCAGTCAAGTGTGAATCAATTAGTAATCATTCTATTAATCATAATGACAATTGATTTATTAAACGCTTATCAATAAATGTTACACTCAATAATCTATCCAGGGTGGATCTGTAATAGATATATAATAATAATAGTAATAATAATAATAATATTAATATCACCACCATCATCATCAATTAAAGGCTGATTAATAAATCAACAATGTATCCAGAGTTAATCAGTCTGTAATAATAATCATATAATAATGAAATGTCCATCAATAGGTAGTGCCATCTTTAACCTATCAAGTGTGGATCAATTTGTAATAATAAGAAGCAGGGGTAAAAGAAGAAAAAAAAAGAATTATTATTGATGAATAATATGAATCAATCAGTAGTTGCTATACACGGATAAATGATTAATGATAAAATGTTGACCCCGAACAATGTCTACAGCATCAATCACCCTGTAATATAATAATACATGATATGTCCATCAATAAATCAATAAGTAATACTCAGTGTGGTCAATCCCTAATATTAATGAACTAATAATGAATTGCAATACATGCCCATCCAATGTGAATCAGTAATAAATGTATTATTTATCATCTAATATTGAATGACGGCTCTAATGATAACAAATAATAAATCCTCCTCGGGTCTCCTGTTAGGGAAGAATCCCCCCCCCCCCCCCCCCCCCCCCCCCCCCTCTCAGCTCTCAGAGGAGAAGTTCCATTCTGGAAACAGAACAAGCAGGTCAGTCCTGAACTTTCTCTGGGAAATCATTAGATCCCACTTTATAGCGCTGACCTATTTCACAGGAAACTCGAATAAACAAGACACAATAAATATATTGAACCGCATAAAATCGGCATCTAATAAACGATTCCCAAAGGGAAGAGAAGGCGAACTGATGATGAATGAAACCAGGATGGAGAAATCCGGTGCCGCCTGTGCAGTGCGATCCGGGGAGTGCTGCCAGCGCACTGCGATCCCGTGCGCGCTCCTGGTCAGTACCGGGCGCGTTCTCTCCTCTGCGGGGACACGCCGGGGAAACGCGTTTGTTTAGTCATTAGACAAGTATCGTAACTCGTTCCAGATGGAAAACATTTCAGCCGATCTATCCGCACGCATGTAAAATACACATCAAAACAAAGGCAGCCAAAAACCATTACCGGGGCTGAGATTGTGTACAGAGATCTATAGCACACAGCCATAGGGGGAAATATCACATAATAAACTACATCAAAATCACAGAAACCCATCATTAAAAAACATATTTGGAAGGGAGATTAACCATTAGTTGTTTTTATTTTTTTTATTTTAGATTGCAAGCTGTGCAGAACAGGTTTTAGGAATCAGACCATCACATGTTTGTAGCTGAATATATATATATATAGTTAGATTATATTTCTAATAATACAATTACTTATGAAAATAATGTTTAGGACTATTATGTCAATTGCCCTTGTCTAAGATAATTGACTAAAATTTGAAATATAAATATTTCAGATTTAGGCTATGTTCCCACAAAGGCGATTTATCGCCTCGCGCTCGGGATTTTACTCGTGGGTGGGTTTAAAAAAAATCGCCCCCATTAAAAGAAAACAAATTGCGTCCATTCATTCTCTTTTTCCATCGCGTCCAATCGCGGCCATCGGTTGAGTGGGGACAAACCCATTCAACTGAATGGATGAGATCAACGCCGATTTCCACACGCGAATAAAATTGCGAACAAAATTAAGAACATAGCCTTATGACACAAAATAACCAGGCATGATTAAAATAAATAAATATAATATCACACAGCAGACATTGCAATATTCTATGTAGAATTACCTACCCAGTAGTGTTGATCTTGAATATCCAATTCTCAAATGTTTTATTGCGAATATCGGCACTTCGAGAATTAATGAAGATCTCGAATATATTGCTATATATCGTAATCGGCATAGGCAATATTCAAATTTGCCAAATTTATCGAATAATTCTACTAATATTCATTTCGATATCCGCAAATATTCACGAAATTCAAGTGTATGGCCATGCATTGCGAAAATATATTAATCGCGATTATCTTTAAAAATAATGGTGACTAGTGTTGAGCTCGAATATTTGAATTGCAAATATATTCCATGAATATCGGCTATTCAAGAATTCACAAAATTCGAAAATGTGGTAAAAGATATTCTTTTCATATTTTTGCATATTCGCGATATTATGCACTGGGAATCTTATGGCTATACATTGCGATGCGAAAATAAATAAATCATGTCACCATTAGTGTTGAGCAGCATATGGTATATTTGAGTTCACGTAATTTCACAACCATGTAAAGGAACATTTGAAATTCGCAAAATTCGATTCAACTGTATTCTATTGCCTCACATTCGCAAAGATTCACGAACCAGCTTCTCTCCTTCATTTTGTGATCTCAGCCAGTACGAGCACTGTGTGTATTGTGCGTTTCCATTCGCAATATGCACACATATGCGCGATGTATGCCGGTAACAGTGTGGAAGCATAATATGATGAATATCCGCCATTGTGAATATTTGAGCGCACATTCGCGAAATATTGCAAATTCTCAATGTCGGATATTCGTCAAATATATTTGAATCTCAAATTTTCACGCCCAACACTAATAATTACTAGTTATTATTAATTTTTTAGGACAACGCAACTAACTTTGTTATCTCAAGTAAATTTCATTGCGCTGTCATTTCACCAACATAAAAAAAATGTTGGCATGGTTGATATCATTTTTAAAAAAGTTTTAGGTTTGTTAAAAAATTAAAAAAGCTTGTACGGTGTTGGCCATCAATGAATCAGAAATGTAGGCGTTCAAGTGATCCCCTTTGTTGGCTTAAGGTAAGCATACACATAGCGATCCCCCCTCCATAGATGAAGCTGACATTATCCTGCTGTAGCCGGCCCCTCAGCTGATCAGCCGTCACCCTTTGTGTGCCAACCATTAGTTTAAATGGGGACATTCAAAGTAATGGGATCAGCCGGGAATTTACTGCCATGTTGGATCGCACGGTGATTCAATTCCTTGTCAATCTCATCAGGTGGGCCCACCTGATTTTTGCTGGGCGGGAGCATGCACAGCGGTCGTTCGTGCTATGGGGGAATTAAGAATTCCATATGTCTCAGATCCCCTCTCCAGGCTTAACAAGGGATCTGAAACATCCCAAAAGTTATGAAATTCTGAATAACAACTGAGAGTTTTTTTATGTTGATCTGCCAGAACATTTAACTACCCGCCATATATTTGTGTAGGTCATTGGGCCACCAAAACAATCCCAAGTCATAAACTTCCCACAACCTGAAGCATCCTATAGTTTAAGACATTAGCAGTAGATCCTTTGGGCTTCAATTTGGGCTTCATGGACCAGATGTTTGCCAGCAGAAAGACCTAGCTACCTTCTTATGTTTCACCTTGGTCTAGTTCACATGCCAGTGAAGTCACTTCTGGTGATGGGCAGGGATCATCATCAGATCAGCTCTCTGATCAGCCACCATTTTTCAAAGCTCTTTTGCCGCCGACCGATTTGCGTCGGAGATCGCGGGTGCCCACATGGGGCAACAAATCCCTGTCGCCCCAAAACTCGGTCGGCCATGTCTGCAAATCTCTGGCCGATGCCATAATATGTTATAAATCTTCACTCAAAATATTGTGGGGATATTCATTTTTATATCCAAATGAAGGTACCTTGACTGCATGTCCCCCACTGCTATCCGACTTTTGTGATAACACAATAAATGGTGCCGCACTTTAAGGGTAGGATTTATACTTTCTATCTGTGGAACTACAAGGCCTAGACCAGTGATGGCGAACCAATGGCATGGGCACACAAGCTGTCAGTCAGCACAGGAAAGAACTGCATTCTTACTCAACCCTATTCTGTCTAATAAGAAAGTAGTTGTGTGTTAACGTGTTTCGTGTGTGTAAATGATTTGTGTGCATAGTTGTGTGTGTGTAATTCAGGTTATATCACCATGCCGGCACATTGAGATAAATAGGTGGGTTTGGGTTTCAGTTTGGGCACTCGGCCTCTAATAGGTTTGCCATCACTGGCTAAGACTCACCCAGTGTGGGACTGGAAGCTTGCTAGCATTGCCCTGGCATGGAAGTAGAAATGTGTTATTTCCCCTTTTGTCTCCGGTAATGACAGCTAAATTTCCAGCTTAACAGTTTTGCAGGTGCCAAGTGACACGGCGGCTCTGGCCAAGATGGTGTTATGCAATCTGTTCACCAGTAGCAAAGGATTGCTCCACCACTCTCACTGAAGCCCCCATTGGCTTCATAATGACAGTAGTCAAGCATATGATTCGAGCAGCAAGTAATGGGCGACTTTCATCCCACTTTCAAGCAGTATCAAAATTCCTGATGAATATGTTCAGATTACAGAAGCTGCACAAAGCTATCAGCCTCCATTGCCCCTGTTAGGGGAGAAGCTTTGTACAATCAGTGGCAGCTATATCCATGACATCTACCCACCAAGCCACATAATGTTTATAGACATAGTTATAGACATAGTTTTCTCCATATAAACACATTATATGTCTTGTTGGTCAATGTCATGGATATAGCTGCCACTGAGTGTTATTACAGGGGACCCATAGATTATCCAGAATGATACCCCACAGCCGTAGATTTCCAGTGACGGTGACAACACTGGGCCTTCTGGCAAGCATTGCAATACCAAGTCCAATAAGAATCAAATAAGAGCTCCTGCCCAGCACGGTGATGTTTTGGACCCTGGGAGAGCACCCATTAATATCACTGTTGTCTAAAGTCGGTAATGTTTTTTGTTTTTTTCAAAACATTGAGTTTTCATGTCTACCTTAAAATGCTTCCTGGACTCTGCAGGGCAATTTATATTATAATAATTAGTGATGAGCAGCATAGGCAATATTCGAATTCGTGATATTTCACGAATAATTCT
>CM070036.1:19745481-19760439 GCA_036250615.1 Ptychadena robeensis | reverse complement strand
GGGGGGGCAGCTAGGGAGGCAACTGAGATGGCTCTTGGAGCCCTCTATGTGAGAATCGCACAAGTCAGCAAAAGAGAGAGAGATCTGCTGAGCTCAGCTGCCTATTCGCTCTGCCTGCTGTCAGTTCTCTTTTCCCTCTGGAGATTGCACACAGTTCACCCACCCTCCCCTACCATTGCCAGCCAATGGCAACAAGAACAGCCTGATAGACAATCAGGAAGACAACCATGGGGGAACTTGCTTTAGACAGTAGGTAGAGTACATGTAATGCGTTTGTCTCTATGTGATGTTTATGTATGATTAGTGTGTGTATATATGATGCATGTCTTTGCATGATTGGTGTGTGTGAAAAAGGGAGTTCATTTTTCAAATAAAGTTTTAGGGCCATTTCACACTAGCTGCACTGCTGCTGTGGTGCGTTTTTTTTTTTACCATAACGGACGTGTTAGTGGTAATGCTACCATGGCTGTTACCTTTAATAAAAGCCCTGCGTTTCGGCATTGCGCTGGCCCTCATTCTGAACCTGTGTAGTGTGAATGGAGGTGAGGGATTCGATAATGTTCCTATATAGAAAAGGGGGGCCCTGCATGGAAGGTTTGTAAGCAACTGATTTATAGTAACACATAAGGTTCCCACACACACAACGTGTGCGCTCCCGGCGTCCCAATTGAAACTAACAGCCGGCGCATAAATGGTGCCCACCCATACTGTGAGCGATGGAGAGCAGCGTGATGATGTCATTCTTACTCTTCTTCTCCACCAAAAAACATAATGGCTTGGAGTAATACAGGCCGGATTGGGCATGGACCTCTTCACCTCCCTTGTCACAGTCTGTACCTGTGTATTAGCATGTGCTGCATGACAACCCTTATTTTATGTAAGTATTTAATGCTTTATAAATAAAAGTTAATAACAATATAAATCTGAAGAGTTGATCATGTGATTTATTGAAATTTGATATAGTAGTGATGGTCATGGGGTGCTTGGGAGTGCTAGTGGAAAAAGTTGTTGAGCGGGGTGGGGGTGTAATGTGCTAGTGGAGACATCACCACGTCCGTGTGGAGACATCACCACGTCCGTGTCGGAAGGCATGCAGAATATGCTTGTGGGGCAGAGCACCATGGACCTCTCAGGGGCCCCCCAGGGTCCCAGGCGCCTGCATACTCTGCATAGCCAGAGGGGCGGCCCTGCGCACATTGGCACTCTAAGCTTAAAGTAGCCTGTGTAAATCCTAGGACTGGATGAACAGTACAAATCCTGGAAGGAAGCGGCTCCTCTGTATGTATTCCATTTCTGGTTTTATCTGTTTGGCTGGAGTTCAGCTTTAATTTAGATAAAAGGTGGATGTACGATTAAGGTTTTTATGATATGGTGTTTTATGATGTGTAATCACTTTCCTAATAACTATAATAATATATCTATTTCTTATTAAGTGAATACGGCGAGTTAAACCATGCGGACGGAAAGAGTTTTCATTTAATATGAACTTCAGCATTTTCACGTAACAAATAAATGTAATCATTGCGTCCAATAAATATGTTATAATATGCTGTAACCGCAAGTAGTAGACTTCCCTAAATGATGGGGCTTTAGTGGTAAGCGTTGATATACACCCTCTGGGGTTCGGTGTAATTGCTCTGGGAGGAAGGGGGTATTTTGGACAAGTCACGTGATCCCCACGCATGGTGGCTGCAGAGGCTGTGGGGTCGTTGGAGCCCCTTTTTTTTCCGTAGAGCAGCAGATCAGGTACTGGGCTCCGGGCCAACTCATCAGAGTTCAAATCTTAACTCAAATTATTCCAAAACCGCACTTTCAGGAATGATTTGCCAGGAAAGGAAGCTGTTTGAAACCACATGTGAAGAAGTAGAGCAGAAATACTTGTGTTAACAGAGCCTGCGAACCATTCATATAATTCCGCCTCTAGACTAAGAAAACACACAAAGGTTGTTTCACAAGGAACTTTATCCATTAATATTTTGTTGTGGACACAGTGGTAAGCCAGACGTGACATCTGCTGGAGTTCCCATTACAGACCCCATGGATGTGCAGAAGACTCAGTCAACACTACTAGCAGAAGTTCAGTAATCCCAGATCCCCCCTAGATCTCATAGACCCCATGCAAGTGACTGTCTGTGCTATCCATTACCTGGATCTCCAGATCTCATAGATACCATGCAAGTAACTGTCTGTGCTATCCATGACCTGGATCTCCAGATCTCATAGATACCATGCATATAACTGTCTGTGCTATCCATAGCCCTGATCTGCAGATTTAATCGGTTCCATGCTAGAAACTGTCTGTGCTATCCATGACCTGGATCTCCAGATCTCATAGATCCCATGCAAGTTATTGTCTGTGCTATCCATGGCCCAGAACTCCAGATCTCATAGAACCCATGCAAGTTAAGCAGGGTACACACATGAACATATGGGCCAGATCGATGGCAGCTTTGGGCACCTTGAGTGCTCACGGCCGTCTATCTGCCCCATATCATATGCGGCCATCCCAGGTTTCGAGCTGGACCAATCAATCCCGCTGGGAAAACTGGGATACCGGTCATGACTGTTAATCATGGTCCATGTCCGTTGCTTTGCCTAGAGACCGCAGGTCTCCAGGCAAAGCACCGGCTGAGCTGGAGAGAGCAGAGCTATCTCTCCCCGGCTCCTCCGATATCTGACAGCAGCGTGATGATGTCATCATGCTGCTGCAGGGAACATCGGACGGCTCCAATATCGAGTGAATATACAAAATGTTCCAGCAAAGTAGGTAGGACTGGACCATGTAGTATTCACTCTATATTTCTCCAGCCAAAAGGTCAGTGCCAGGAGGGAGGTCTTCGCTGCAGGGCTGCATATGTTTATACACTAGCATTACCCATTAACTGAACATGCTCATCAACTAATGAAGAGACACATTTTACAATCTGGCACTGAACAACTTACCCATGAGCAGCTATTTACATATAGGAGCAGATATGAGTCGTTGTCACTAAATTGATTTACTGCAATGCAGGATGTTAATGTAAATACACAACTCATGCTATCTAGTTGTAAAATGTGTCTCTCCATAAGTTAGTCAGTGCGTTCAGAGAATGGGTACTGCTAGTGCAGATAAGATCTCTTCTTGGCAGTGGCTT
The DNA here is from genome assembly GCA_036250615.1 of Ptychadena robeensis. Classification (NCBI taxonomy): domain Eukaryota; kingdom Metazoa; phylum Chordata; class Amphibia; order Anura; family Ptychadenidae; genus Ptychadena; species Ptychadena robeensis. The sequence goes on along the minus strand of CM070036.1, from coordinate 19,757,302 downwards.
TTTGGCTTGGTTGGAGGGAATGAAACACATTTCTGCTTCTGGGATGCAGAGCTATTGCTCCGAGGATAGTTTGGACAAAAAAAAAGAAATCATGCGTGGACCATAGGTCGCATTTTACCATCTAAAAGTCAGAAAAATGCAATAACTATTTCTGCTGTACATGGCCCTGACACATCTCATATATCCCATGAAAGTGACTGTCTTTGCTATTCATGACCTTTGGTTAGCAACTGAAGAATGAAAGAAGCGTCTAAATAGCATTGGCAAGACACATAATTGTTATTTCACGCTCAATGGTGTACAGACCATTCACAGAGCCAACCGAATATCAACTGTGTAAAGATAGCGTTAGTCGATGAGATAAAGCTGTATTAAAGCCCTCCATACACCTAACAATCTTACCATACAATTTATATACAATCAACATTTGTTCTACCAAAACCATGTAATATAAGGATCTTTCTAAACCTTTCAATCACTATGTATTCTATCAGGGAGGACCCAGCACTACATAGTTGTTGGTAGATGTAATGGAAATTGTATGGAGTAATCTAAAGGTGTATGGGGGGCTTAGGTTGAACACCCAATCAGGACAGGATATTTTTAAGTTAAGGCCCCCACACACGTACCGAGTGAGGGCCGACAGAGCAGGTCCGATCAGCTCTGGAAAGCAGCGTGATGACGTCATCATGCTGCAGTCCCGAGCTGACAGCATCGACCAGCACACAAAGGGTGAGCTTCAATGAAGATGCCGGTCTTCATTGAAGTTAACGGCATCGGCCAGAGAATATCGGACATGTCCGTTCTCTGGCCGGCCGAGCTGTGGGGTGACAGGGAGCTGTCGCCCCATGTGGGCACCCCTGATCAGCGGCCGATTTTGCCGCTGACCGATGGCCGCGAGCGTGCACAATCGTCCGTCGCTCGGTGCATGTATGGCAGGCTTTAGATGATTGGGTATGCAAAAGACAATATAGATCTTTACGTATTCACTAATGTTCACTTTACCTTTATTAAGCTGACTACTAAAGAAGTAGAAGCTGTTCGGTTATGAGTGTAAATGTTCACTTTGCATGTCTAGAATATAATTAGAAAAGTAAATGTTAGAAAATAAGATAATGTTTTTTTTCAGGTGGGATACCCCATGTTGTAGGATAGAAATAAAAATCTATGGATCTATGTTAGCACATCATTGGCTGACTGAAGAAAACAAGGTTTTATATTATTTAATAAAAACAATAAATCCTGATTTTTCTATGTGAATAGCATCTACCCCTTAAGGTGACATTTCAATGAATGGTTTGCAACTCAGAATTTGCAGGTGGTCAGTGGGAGGCTTTCAATCAGCCCCAACAACCATAATTTTTTACCAATGGGCAATCATATCTGCCCCATGGTTGGAGTTCCTAGTTGATTGGGAACAGGAAATGAGAATTACCAACTGTGTAAACCTAGAAGTTTAGCAAAGCCCTATGGGGCTGAGAAATTGAGATCCTAAACTTAAGCTGAATGTAAATGGTCGGTTCATTGAACCTTGAGCATCCGGTGCTTGGCAGACTCATTGACAACTGCCCCCAAGTTACCCCAATAGGCAAACACCAAGACACCTCCTGACGAACACAACAATGTAAGAAATTATAATATAAAAAATTTAGGACCTGCTGAGTATTACATAGATCAATAATAACTCATATTCCATTTCTTTCTGTCTATGGTGTACACGCAAGGTGGACCATGATAAAAGCTGTCTGTGTTTACTGCTGTATGTGTGATTTCTCCTGACTTCCTGTCTTTGTGCAACATATAATAAAAGCCGAATATGCAGCAACTATATCACACTATTACTCTTGTGACATAGTCCTTGTATAGACAGCACATGCACTCTCCAAGCAGGGAGTTGTTGCCAGTACAATTACACTAGTTTGTATACAAACTATACACAAGTTTTAGGTATAGATACAATTTACTGTACATAACACACCAGTGACAGAAACACCACAACCACCCCATGCAGGGTACCTGCATGTGCATGTAAAACTGCATAGATATCCAATAAGAAATGTGTTACTGGGCATTTGAACTGGCAAGGCTGGCACAAGGCATTGTTATATCACTAAGCTTGTATGTTATTGACGGACATTGGAGCAATGATAGATCCTGCCAACAGTTCATCATAACCTCACCTGCCCTGAATATAGGAAACATATAATCAGAAGACAACTCTGCAATTTAATTGTCTTTGTTAAAAATGTATTACAATAGTTTTTCAGCACAAATCAAGCCTTCTTAAAACAGAAGGTATTAACACAGCCCAATCCAGCACAAATCCCAAAACTTTAGGTGGAAGCCTTCGTTTTGGGACAGTGGGCGGAGCCATGCAAATTATTCCTTTTCGCCCCATCAGCCAGATGCACATCCAGAAACCGCTGGTGTACAGTGCAAATATAGTTTTTCAGCAAATATTATGTTTGTTTTCCAGGTTGTGTAAAGAAATAAACCCACACCAATTATATGTACTGCAGGAAGAAACGTTATAGGCCACCTTCTAAAACAAATAATCATCAGCTCAGCATCAATAAAATCCCTGAACAAAGACCCATTAATTTGGGTCGTTCTATAAATGTTATCAATGTTCAGGGGTCGCGGGTCAAACTACTTAAAAATATATATCGGTCAAATCCATCTATAGGAAATGTATATATTTGGTTTAGTTTAAAGCAATGGAAATGAAGCATAAAAATGGAAAGAGACGCGATCAGTCAGGGTGGAAAATTTTTCCAATAGTACAAGCTATGGATGTCTTTGTATCTGATCGTATTTTGGAGCATGTGCACAGGTCTCTTCATAACATAAGGAATTGGTTTGGTAGTTCAATCAATCAACCATTGATCATTAAATTGCAAAAATCAATAAAAATGAAAATCAATTGAGCAAAAGCTCAATGCTAGCTTTATTTCATACTGTAAACCTCTAAGCTGCCAGGTAATTTAGAGACCTGACCAGTGTACCCTATGATAAGAATGTAGAAGGAATAACGGTGTACTATTAGTGTACCAGTGTACAGGTCACACAAAGTACAATATGATGTGCACATGTATAGATCTAATGAACCCGCTACCTGGCCCCCATACACCTTAAGCTAGGCATACACGGGCCGATGCCATTATCACACTGCTTTTAAGGCTTCCTCGATTAAATTGGAAATTGAGGCGTAGCATTTCTGTGCCTCCATGTCGTTTGATAATTTAGATCTGACCTCAAGCAGGATTTACCAACAAGTTTTGTCAATCAATCCCGCTCAAAGAAACTTATACACGGCTCATTTTTGTATTGATTCATGCACGATCAATCACCGTGATCATGCGTGGCAATCGATTGCGCTACAATCAATATAAAAATCGAGCCATGTTTGCCTTACGAGCCGTGTATGCTTTAAGCAGGGTACACACATGTAGATATGGGCCAGATCGATGGCCGATTCGAGCGCCGTGCGTGCTCACAGTCATCTATCTGGCCCATATCATTTGCAGTCATCTCTGTTTTCTGGGATATTGGACATGACCATTAATCACGGCCAATGTCCGTTGCTTTGCATAAAAAAAACCACGGGTCTCCATGCAAAGCATCGGCTGAGCTGGAGAGAGAGCAGAGCTGTGCAATCTATATGTATATTTGAAGGTGCACAAAATTATAATAATATGAACAATAATAATAATACTACAAGAAAAGGATAGATTTTCTGCGATGATATATTTTGAAAATTCGCGATATAATCTATTGGAAAGCTTATGGCCATGCATTGCGATTTTATATTCGGGATACAAAAATAAATACCACATGTGACCATTCATTTTAAAGGCAATCATGATTTTATTTCCACAATGCCTAAAATCACAGGTATGATCTGATGTAAGTTTGATCTGATCGATGGCAGTATGTACAGATTTCACAGTGTACACTGTAATCAGTGTTCAGTTGGTAGAGATATCTCTTTGTACGGTATTGCTAGGCATACACATGCCGATAAGCGGCCGATTTTTAATCTGACCGGCGGACGTGCGCGCTCGCGCCGTCAGTCAGGTTAAAAATCGGCCGCTAATCGGCATGTGCCCACATGGGGCGACAGATCCCTGTCGCCCCACAGCTCGGCCGGCCAGAGAACGGACATGTCCGATAATCTCTGGCCGGCGCGAGCCGATGGAAGCCGATGCCATAAGCTGCAATGAAGACGGCGTCTCCATGGCAGCTTATGGCCGGCACACAAAGGGTGCCCAGCCGATTGAAGGGGCCCCACAATGCAACGGGATGCTAACGTAATGACGTCATCACGTTAGCATCTCGGAACATATCGGAGTAGGTCGGTCTGACCTACTCGGTGTGTGTATGCCCAGCATATATCTGGTGCACAAAAGGAACAGATCTGACACAGTGCATATTAAGGTGGCCACACACGGGTCAGCATGATGACATCACGGATCCCCGAACGATCATTCATTGAATCAATGTTAACCTCTTTGTGCCATTGATTCCTGTTCAATACTGGCGATAGAACAGGAATTTACCAAAAAGAAAGGGTGGCCACATTCGATTCCCAAACAATTGAGTGTCACGAACTCGCATGGCGATTGATTGTTTGGAAATATAACAAAATTTCGATCCGTGAATGGGGGCCCTAAAGGTCCCATACACGTCTAGATTTTTCGTTTAATTAACTTGCAATCAATTTTTTTTGATTGATGGAAAATCTATGGCAGCCCACATGGTTAGATCGACCTAAAACTATTAAAATTGTGAAAAATTTGGATCGATTGTAAAGAAATTGAATTTAAAGCCCCCCCCCCCCATACACGTCTAGATTTTCTGTTCAATTAACTTAAAAAGATCAATTTGTTGAGGTCAGGGAAATTGGTGATTGATTGTAATGTATGGCAACTGTAGTAACAGATATTTGATCAAATTGTTTTGGATCGACTGAAAGCGGAATTGAATTAAGGTTCAATTTCATAACAACTGATAAAATTTTCCAGCATGTCTGATCATTTTGGAAAATTTTTCCAATTTTAATCGCTTAAGGTCGATCTAACCATGTGGGCTGCCAAAGATTTTCAGTCAATCAACAAAAAAATGTATTGAATTAAGTTGATTGAACGAAAAATCTAGACGTGTAGACGGGGCCTTTAGTTGTAACGCCACAAACAAATTGAATACAAAGTCAGAGGATAATTCAAAGTACAGAATTCCCTTTTTGCCCATCAAATAAAATGTAACTTATTTATACACTTTTCTCTGGCCAACCACAACACTACCCCATGCTGCTCATTCCTCTCTATGCTGGATAGTTGGCAGAGCCCATACAACGACCCACCTGGGACAATGGGACTTTCACTACCGAAATAGATAATGGTAAATGTTATTATCTTAAAAGAATTCTAATAATGTCATTAGGCAAATAGTTCAACAATTGTACTAACAGTTGTAAAGGTGGGTTTACACGTGTAGATTTTTTCTTCAATCAACTGCCAATTAAATTTTTTGTTCGATGTTGTCAAACATTGTTCATCCATTTATCACATGTAACAATATATTTTTTTGTTTGTCCATCACCGATATTGAATGAAAATACAGATAGAAATTTACCAACATGTTCGATGACCTTTCGGACGATTTTTTGTTCGAGGTCGAACAAAATTTATCCATTGTACAAATTGCCCATTCTACATTTTTGTTCAATCAACCAAAAAATCATTCACTCTTCATTGATCGAACGAAAAAATCTACATGTGTAAACCCACCTTTAAGCTGGCCATACACCTTTAGATTTCTCTGTCAGATTTCCTTTAGATCTCCCTTTGTTTTGCCCAAACCATGTAATATGAGGGACTTTCTAAACCATCAAGTCTTTCTGTGTTCAATTGCAGAGGAGCCTATACTACATAGATGTTGGTAGATCTAAAGGATATCCAACAGAGAGATCTAAAGGTGTATGGCCAGCTTTAGAGTCAGTATATAATAAGTAAAGCCTGCCATACACCCACGGATCGGTGGCCGATTTTGCCGCCGACTGATGGGCGTGCACGCTCCAGCAAAATTGGCCGCCGAGGGGGGGTGCCCACATGGGGCAACAGATCCCTGTCGCCCCACAGCTCGGCCGGCCAGAGAACGGACATGTCCGATGTTCTCTGGCCGATGCCATTAACTTCAATGAAGACCGGCATCTTCATTGAAGCTAACGGCCGGCACACAAAGGGTGCCTGCCGATGCTTACAGCTCGGAAATGCAGCGTGATGATGTAATCACGCTGCTTTCCAGAGCTGATCTTAGCAGCTCTGTCGGCCCCCACTCGCTGTGTGTGTGGGGCCCTTTAGTATATAATATATAAGTAGAATTACATCATCTTTCACATTTGCCTATTTACATTAAATCTGATATACTTACTAGGCTGAGAGTTCCTCCATCTCCCATTATCAGGATGGCTGTGGTCTTTTATCTATTGAGTGTCATAAGGGGGTCCCAGAGTCCAGACTGTCATGTGATCACAGTGCTCCCCTCTTGCTTTCACGCCCCCTTCTCCTGGCAGCCCCTAATTGTCCTGCTTTGCTCTGAAGTTCCATTGCTGGGGGTCGGGCCAGCAAGCCAGCACCATCTGCGTTTTAATGAGTTACTTCATGTGCCAACAGTAATTTTCTTACAATAAGCTAAAGTCCTGTCTGATCTTGTGACCATAACAAGGACAGCAAACTGATGTACAAACATGTTTTCCTCCCACCCCTTCTTTTTTTTTTTAAACGCTCGGAGAGAAGTAAACCAGCACTTAACTATTCCTACAATGATCTCATTAAATGTAACATGTAAAGGAAACTAAGCAGAACAAAGTCCCACGTATCTCCCAAATCAGTGTGGGGAACGAGAGCTCCATTAGGGAGAGGAGGGACAGACTGATGTTATGGCACAACGTCACTCATACCCCCTACAGCAATCCCAAGCAATACATGTACGAGTAGTACTAAAAGGAGACTTTTTTTAAAGCAATAGATTTCTTTTTTTGCTCATAGCACCAGGTGGGGCAGTACGATATCAGAGTCATCACTGATAAGTCAGAAAAGCCGGTTCTAATCTTTAAAACGTCTGTGAAGGTTCTCATTCAACCTGGTAATTGTATATCTGTAAAGTTTAATACAAATCAACCAGACTTGCTGTGTTTTGTTTCTTGAAGACTTATGCCTGGCATACACACGCCGATTAGCGGCCGATTTTTCCACTGACCGACGGGCGTGCGCGCTTGCGCCGCAAAATCGGCCGCCAATCGGCGTGTGCCCACATGGGGCGACAGATCCCTGTCGCCCCACAGCTCTGCCGGCCAGAGAACGGACATGTCGGATGTTGTCTGGCCGATGCCGGCCGATGGCCGAAGGTAATGGCTGGCACACAAAGGGTGTCCGGCCGATTAAAGCAGCCCCAGAATGCAACGTGATGACATCATCGCGTTGCATTCTGGGGCTCATCGGAGCTCGTCTGTCTGCACCCGTCTGTGGGTGTATGGCAGGCATAAAGCAGGGAACACAAGTATAGATATGGGCCCACTCGAAGGCCGCTTCGAGCACCGTGCTCACGGCTATCTATGCGGCCATCCCGGTTTTGGAGCGGGACTTTTGCTCCAAAACAGGGATATCGGACATGACCGTAAATACGACTGCAGACTGCTGGTTTCCAGGCAAAGCCTCAGCTGAGCTGGGGATAGCAGTGCTGTCTCTCCGGCTCTGCCGATATCTGACAGCAGGGCGATGACATCATCACACTGCTGCAGGGTACATCGGACGGCTCCAATATCGAGCCATCTGCACCCTGCTTTAAGCAGGGAACGCACGTATAGATATGGGTCAGATCGAAAGGACGTTTCGAGTGCCTTGCCACTCACGGCCATCTATCTGGATATCAGACATGACCTTAAACCACAGTCGATGTCCATTGCTTTGCATGGGGACCGCGGGTCTCCATGCAAAGCACTGCTGTGGCTCTAGCTCCTCCAACATTGGGCCTCGAATAACTCCTATAGCCCTATGTTCCCTGCTTTAATTCACACTCAGAATTGAGAAAGCCAGTCAGTTGACTTGCAAAACGTCTTCAAGAAACAAACAGAGCAAGTCCAGTTTATTCAAATTAAACACTACAGACAATCATTAAAACAAAAAGTTTAACAAAAAGATCTGTCTATAAACATTGTATTGCATTGGCTGAATATAAACATTGCATTGGCTGAAACTTTGAGGTGGTCAAAGCTCCTGAACAAGAGTCCCCATTACTTTGAATGGGGACATTGGGTCTCCATCCCATGTAATGGAGGGGCTGACAGCTGAGCTGCACACAGGCGTCTGTGGTAAGCTAGCTGCTGTGCAATTGTGAAGGGGCGGGGCCAGCACGTCTCTGTCAGGCTGTGTTCTGATTGGCTGCCTTTCTCCAGCTCCAGCCTTGTGTTGTGAGTGAATCTCTCACAACACAACACGGGCTGTGAGCTGGGGAGAACGGGTCCCCATTGAACGGGAATTGATGTGCCTATGTGGTGCACATTGGTTTCCGTTCAATTTATCCCCAATCAATCACAGCGCGGGGACGTCATCACGCTTTGATTGATCGGGGGTCGATTGCAAGGGAATCTACCCGTGTATGCCCAGCTTTAGTCTCTAGCACTTTTAGTAATGATAGCTTGTTCAATCAAAAATATCACCATCTCTACTACATTAAAGACTGTCATTACAGTTTAGTTTTAAGAAGACAGCCATAGTACCAACCTAGACTGAAATATCCATGTCCTTTTAAAATGTCATGTTCATTCATTTGCTGTCTTCTGGTCTGTGCTTAGACTCGAGAATTTACAAGGAACAATTAAATCTATTTAGTAAAAGTGTTTTTGCTTATCAGATTCTGACCACCATTGCATGTCTATGACTTGGGATTATTGACTTTGAAATAACTATAAATGACTTTCCCTTATCCTGTAAAAATAGACTTTAATGTAAAAAGGTACTCTTGGTACCCCAGGTAGGTGCTTAGATGTGTTGGGCAATGCCAAGGATCAGGTCTGTATATCATATCCTATCTATTAATATCACCATATGATATTGGGCCAATCAAGGCTGTTTTCAAGCAATTTGGGTGTTTAAGAGGAGCATAAATACATAATAATTCAACTTGTTATTAATAAAATCAAAATTATAAACTGCAAATATTAGCCATGTCAAGTTGATTTCCAAATAGTAGTGTTTTTTATTAGAGTCCCAAAAGTTCTCAAGCCAACATGAGAAAGGTAATATTAATCGAGCAAATGGTCAATGAAAGAACTGCACAATAATCTGACACATTTACTAGCCTCGAAAATAATGATGGTGTCTGCCACTATGGAAAAACCCCATCAGGAATTAGGGGTGGTGTCTGATAGCTTAGCTCATTAACAGTGAAACCCCCAGAGCCACTGGTAGATCCTGAGGCCAAAGTCCCTAATTATCAGCTTACACAGGTATACCAATGTCTTTCTATTTCTTAAATAACAGTTTTGGGTTTGACTAATGGCCCCTCTGGACCAGGAAAAGGTCACCATGGTGATGCCCAAATGACAACTCATCTTATTGAAAATAAGGTGAGTATAGGATGGCGAGGTTATTAAAAGAGTATATCAATATGTGTTACAACACACGGCTCGATATAGGAGCCGTTCAAGGTTCCCAGCAGCAGCGTGATGAGGTCATTGCGCTGCTGGCCAATATCGGAGGAGCTAGAGACACAGGTCATGTGCAATATCCTGCTCGAAAACAGGGATAGGCGCATATGATATCTTTACGTGTGTTCCCCACTTTAGTTTTCAAATGATACAGAAAAGCATCTAAAATCACCTGAACAAGAAACAGCTTTCTTATTTACAAAGCTGGGAGTTGATGGTGTTGCCAACCTGAGACTGCTTTGTTCCAAGGTCAAATGTTCATACAAGATTCAAACATGTACTGCCTAATGCATGTGGGCTATATAGACAAAGAAGTATCAATTCTGCACTATAAAAATTATTATCAGAGTCCTGAAGTTAATAGAGTGGATGAGCCATCCAAACCTAAAGATAATCTGAGGATCATCAGATAATTTTTTGAGATCACACAATTTTTTTCAAACTTCAAAGTAGAGAATCAACCAATGGATTGAAGACCTCTCAGGATGTCTCAAGACCAGAATCAATTATTGTATTCTTGCCTCTAGAGCAGGGGCTGGCCTTTTGCGGCTCTTCAGTCACCTTGCTATGGCTTTGCTTGAAAGCCTCTTGCCTCACTCCCACCAGCACATAGAAGAAAGAGAAAGCCACCTCAATCTGGTGTGGCTTTCCTTGCCATAAAAGGTTGGCGACTCCTGCTGTAGAGGTTGCTAAAGGTGGACAAAAGATCACATTTACCTATGAGGACTCAACATGATCAAAAGTTTAAGATGCCTTTCCAAATTCTTTGGTCATAATTTTTCCAACTTACTGCATCTATTATTCAAATTATCATTATCAAATGTAAAATAATACATGATGGTAATGACAAATTCTGCACACCTCCTACCTCCTAATAGCTCCATTAAGGCCCCCATACACGCGTCCGTTTCCCATCGGATTCCGGGACGATCGATTCCAGGCGCGTGCACGCGAAACGATCGTCCCGGAATCGCGTGAAGCCCACCTTGTCCGTCTGATCACGTCCGATCGTTCGGGGGCCCAGAATCGGATCGGACAGAGAACTAACATGTTGGTCTTTCTGATCCGATTCTGCACACATCAGGGGGAGTTGCCATTTGTGGAGTAAGCGATCGGACACGGAATCGTCCAGGAATCCGTGGGACAAGGTGGTATGTAGAGATCGGACACACTTCACACGGATCAATCGGACCTCCGATTCCCGCTGAGATCGCCGGAATCGATCGGATAGGTGATCGATCGCCCATGGAATCCGACTGTGTATGGCTAGCTTAACATATATAATGACTCATGTATCTATTAAACCTTGTACAACTAGGTAAACCACCCAACACCAACTGTTGTCTATGCAATGACTCAGGGGTCTATTACACCTAGTACAGGTAGGTATAATGGCAACACCAACTGTCTGGGAAAATCCAACCACTATGCTAATCATTATAAAGAATACAAAGTCAAGTGTGTACTTATTGTTAGTGATAATTCCCAAAGTGGCCCTTGGCAGCTCTTCTGCGCAATCAATCCCGTTCGATACTTAAGATGGGACCCTCGTTGGCAATGGAACATGTTGGTTCCCTGTTCGATTGAGTATTCAATCAATGCCGCTTGAAGAAAGGCTGGATGTAATCAATATAAGCACAATCGATCATTGTGAACGTGCACCGCAATCAATTGAACCTATTACAAAATCGTGCCATGTATGCCTAGCTTAAAATATGGTCTGCTGAGACAAGTCACAATAACCTATTAAGGTCTCATATTAACCTTGTGTTCTCTTCATGGTTACGAAATGGTGTACTGTACCTAAAGCTGAACTTCACTATATGCAAATATCGTGGCCATACATACATCAACATATGCTCAATCAATCTCAGATTCAATTAGCTTGTGCAATTTAAATATGGACTGTCAGTCTAAAATCAATCAATGGTACCTGCATGACCGGCGTGATTGAAAACGGATCGATTCCTTTGCTAACCCCTGTGCACATGCTCCATAGTACCATCAGATACAAATCCATCTAAATACCTAGAAAACCCACCATCGACCCACTAAAGCTGCCCATACACCTTTAGATCTGTCTGTCAGATATCCTTTAGATCTACCAACAAC
>CM070036.1:19719618-19745381 GCA_036250615.1 Ptychadena robeensis | reverse complement strand
CTTATTTTCCATCGAAAATCGTCGATTGAACGCTAAAATTGTACCATGTGTGGCTAGCTTTATTGTTTAGAAAGTCCCTCATATTAGATAGTTTTGTTAAAACAAAAGGAGATCTAAAGGAAATCTAAAGCCCCCCATACCCCTTTAGATTCCTCCATACAATTTCCATGAGACCTACCAACAACTATGTAGTGCTGGGTCCTCCCTGATAGAATACATAGTGATTGGAAGGTGTAGAAAGGTCCTCATATTACATGGTTTTGGTAGAAGAAAAGTTGGTTGTACAGAAATTGCATGGTAATTGTATAAGGTGTATGGGGGGCTTAACAGAGAAATCTATAGGTGTGTGGAGGCCCTAACATTTACCAACTGATCAATAGATTTTATGTTCCATCATTTTTTGTTGAACAATTTTGTCTAAAGTCTGACCTGCAGTCCTGATGGCAATGGTCACTGGAACAAAGAAAGAGGTCTCCCAAATGGAGACAGAGACATCAACACAAATGCTTAGAAAGCTTAAACCATTTTCTTCTCTAGTTCAATTAAAAGAGATCTAAATGAAAAAAAAACATAAAAATTTAGTTTTTAGATACTTTTTAGCAATTGGTGTGAAGTATCTCAGTAACATTCAAGGAGGGTGGTGGTGGTGGTGGTGGTTGAAATTGGCAAGACCTCTTCATACAGCCGCTTCTTTAGGTATCTCTGTAGTTTGCTTACATGAGAACATAGATTATATACATAAACCTGAAAACCAAAGAAAATCCTCCTGTAGCTGGAACACCCTAGTATATGCAGCAGATATAATGTTTATGTTCAGATAACTTTCACATGCAACTGACCCATTTCCATCCACGGCCAAAGAATGCTCATTCAGGCCATCAAAAAAAATGCACAGGGGCTTTTATCTCATTCTGAAAAAAGAAACCTATCTAATTGAGTCGTTTTTTTTGGAGGCTAATCTGTCTACAAACGGATTGACAGCCAACCTCTCCCTGTGAAGCTCCCATCCAGGAAAGAGGCATCCTAGCCTCACCAATTAGCTGGGAGGTGGGCAGTAAGAAGCCAGGACTTCACAGGAGCGGAAGTCCTCTTGAAGTTCTTGGGGACGTGCCATAGGCTGGTCATCCCCTTCATCACGGAAGACTAGACAATATTTGATATGTTATGACATGAACACTCAATTAGATCATGAGTTCAAATAGTCCAATCAGTGGCTTGATGCTAAGCAAAACTCAGAAGGTCCAGGACGAGGTCACAGCCTGTGACACATCACATCACAATCAAGGAGTTAAAATAAGGCTTTGGCTCAAGGGTCGTGGTCACCAAGGAGAGGGATTCTCCTATGGAGCACGACATGTTCTACCTTGTGGAGAAAACCTAATTCTCTTAATTCTTAAGTCTAGAAAGAACATTTTAAGATTGTTTTGGCCTACACAAAGAAATGTGTTTTAAAAGAACTGTTCCATGATGTTTCATATAAAGATATATATAAAGCGGTTCAGTGACTTTACATAACGTTCCAAAAATACATGTAATGGCTTTAGTACATTTACAAAACTGTACGAAAATATAATTTCAATATTCTAAGGCATCTCATAACCCATTGAAGACATCTAAAAGATCTATGACATTTCACAATGTTCTATGAAGGCATCTAGTAGTTCCCTGACCTTACATAATGCTCCATAAAGACATTTTTTTGGTTTTATTACATTTATTAAACTGTATGAAAAGATCATTTCAACATTCTATGACACCTCATGACCAATTGGGGACAGCTAAGGGTTCTATGTTGTTTTATAATTCTATGGCATTTCACAATGTTCTATAAAGACATCTTGAAGCCCAATGAGGTTTCACAAGATGTATGAAAATAAAATGTAACCATTCTATGACACTTCATAACATATTGAAGATATCTAAGAGCTCCAGGTTCATAAACTTCTATGAAGACATATAACACTTCAGTGTTGTTTTATAATAGTTAATGAAGATATCTAAGAGCCCTACAACATCTCATAATGTTCTATGAAGACAACTTATTCCGAGATCTTACATAAGGTTCCATAAATACATATTTTAGATTCATCACATTTTATATAAAAACAGTTTCAACATTCTAATTCATAACCCATTGAAGACATCTAAAGCTGACCATACACCTTTAGATCTCTCTGTCAGATATCCTTTAGATCTACCAACAGCTATGCAGTATAGGGTCCTCTGTGATTGAACACAGGTAGAGTTGATGATTTAAGCCTGCTATACACGCACCGATTGGCGGCCAATTTTTCCAGCTGACCAATGGGCGTGGGCGTTCGCGGCCATCGGTCGGTGGCAAAATCAGCCGCCGATCGGGGGTGCCCACATGGGGCGACAGATCCACATGGGGCCCCACAGCTCAGCCGGCCAGAGAACGGGCAAGTCCGATATTCTCTGGCCGATGCCGGCCGATGCCGTTAACTTCTATGAAGACCGGCATCTTCATTTTCATTCATCTTCAACGGCCGGCACACAAAGGGTACCGGCAGATGCTGTCATCTCTGGAAAGCAGCATGACATCATCACGCTACTTTTCAGAGATGATCTGACCGGCTCTGTCGGCCCCCACTCGGTGCGTGGGGGTCTTTAGAACAGTGGTGGGCAACTGTGTTGATATGGAGGGCCTCACAAAAGGGCCGAACATAAAATTTTCAATCAATACTGACTTGTTTTCTAATGAAGAAATTACAGCAGGCGCAGTTAGAAGACATTATTTTTAATTTTTAAATAACAAAAACTTGTTTTAAATGAAACTGCAAGCATTAGGAAATGCTGTAGTGTGGTAATGCACATTTTGTGTCATATATATCATCAAAGGTTATGTGCCTCATAGATATCATCAAAGCCTCAAAGAAGATCCTGGAAGAAGATGGTTCAGCGGGACAGGTGGGTTCCTATGCCCTATGCATTAACAGTTAGGTTTCGGGCAGCAAGTGGAGCCGCAGGTTGGGCACCTGGGGTTTAGAAAGTCCCTCATATTACATGGTTTTGGTAAAACAAAAGGAGATCTAAAGGAAATCTGACAGAGAAATCTAAAGGTGTATGGGGCCAACAGCATAACCTTCTATGAAGACATCCTACACTTTCATGTTTATAATGTTCCAATGAAGACATCTAAGAGCCCTATGGAATTTCCCAACGTTCTATAAAGACATCTAGAAGCTCTAGGATGTTTCACAATGTTACATAAAAACGTATTATGACTGTAAATATCTATGAAAATATTTCCACTTTCTATGATAGGTCATAACCTATTGAAGACATAAACATCTCTATAATCTTTCATAATGTACATTGTAGACATCTGGTAGTTCTATGTTCCATAGTGTGCCATAAAGACCTATTTTGGGTCTATCATGTTTGTAAAGATGTCTGGTTTGTTTTTTTTATTATATTTTTATTTTACCTTTTATAGATATCTAACAGCTCTATGAGGACTCATAACCTTCTATGCAGACATATTAGACTTCTATTATGTTGTATAAAGTACTATGAAGGCATCTTGAAACCCTATGACTTTTCATGAAGTTGTATGTAAAGATGTATGAAAATACCATCTGAACATTCTCTGACATTGTATTACCTATGTAACACATCTAACAGCTCTATTAGGTTTCATAACTTTCTATTCAGACATATTACACTTTTATAATATTGTATAATGTACTATGAGGGCATCTACAACCCCCATGGCATTCCACAAAGCTGTATGTAAAGATGTATGAAAATAACATTTTAACATTCTATGACATTGTATTGCCTATTGAGGACATCTAACAGCTCTATGAGGGTTCATAACCTTCTATGCAGACATATTACACTTCTATTATGTTATATAAAGTACTGTGAAGGCATCTAGAAGCCCTATGACTTTTCAGGAAGTTGTATGTAAAGATGTATGAAAATAACATTTTAACATTCTATTACATAACCTATTGAAGACATCTAAAAGCTCTTTTTTTGTATATGGTATTGTATAACCTATTGAATATATCTAAGAAAATATTTCTACTTTCTAAAGCCCTCCATACACCTTAAGATCGATCCATACAATCTCCAGTAGTTCTACCAACAACTGTAGTATAGTGGCCTCCGTGATGGAATACATAGTGATTGGAAGGATTAGAAAGGTCCTCATATTTGTTTGTACAGAAATTGTATGGAAAGATTGTAAGGTGTATGGGGGGCTTATGACAGTTCACAACGTATTAAAGCCATTAACATCTCTATAACCTTTCATAATTAACAATGTAGACATCTTGTAGTTCTATGTTACATAGTGTTCCATAAAGTTCTATTTTGGGTCTATTATGTTTGTAAAGATGTCTGTTTTTTTTTTTGCATTCTATGGCATTGTATAACCTATTATAGATATCTAACAGCTCTATGGGGGTTCATTACCTTCTATGCAGACATACTACACTTTTATAATGATGTAAATTGTACTATGAAGGCATCTAAAACCTCTATATTTCCCAAAGCTGTATGCAGAGATGTATGAAAATAACATTTTAACATTCTATGACATTGTATTGCCTATTTACAGACATCTAACAGCTCTATGTGGGTTTATAACCTTCTATGCAGACATATTACACTTCTATTATGTTATATAAAGTACTGTGAAGGCATCTAGAAGCCCTAGGACTTTTCAGGAAGTTGTATGTAAAGATGTATGAAAATAACATTTTAACATTCTATGACATTGTATTACCGATTGAAGACATCTAATAGCACTGTGAGGGTTCATGATTTTTTTTTGTATTCTATGGTATTGTATAACCTATTTAATATATCTAAGAAAACATTTCTACATTCTCTGACAGTTCATAACTTATTGAAGACATTAACATCTCTATAACCTTTCATAATGTACAATGTAGACATGTTACATAGTGTTCCATAAACAACTATTTTAGGTCATTCATGTTTGTAAAGTACTACCAGGGCATCTAGAAGCCCTATGACTTTTCAGGAAAGTGTATGTAAAGATGTATGAAAATTAAATATTAACATTCTATGACATTGTATTACCTTTTGAAGACATCTAAGAGTTCTATGGGGTTCACAAACTTCTATGCAGACATATTACACTTCTATTATGTTATATGTATATAAATGTATATAAAGCACTATATATAAAGCACTGCCTATTGAAGACATCTAACTGCTCTATGAGGGTTCATAAGGTTCTCTTAATACATTTTACAGTTCTATAACATGTATAAAGCTGTGTAGACTGACAATTTGAAACCTCCTCTGACATTTAAAAACTTACAGAAGATAACAGCTCTGTGATGTCATATAACGCTCTGACATTGACCAATGGCAATGCTCTATGAAACATCAATATCAAATTTAATGCATTTAATGATGTCTCTATACACTATCAGTTCCTCACAGTTCTGCTATATTTATATTTTAATAAGCAGGTCGTAGCCATTAAAATTTGTATAACGTAAACTTGTCAGACATTTGAGTTTGAAAACTTTGTATGAATAAAAAAAACTTCATCTTTGTAAGACGTTTTAAGCTTTCCCACTTTCTATACAAGACATCGTGTTAAACCACTTCAAAACGTTCTACAAAACATACGTTTTACTTTGTCATGAAAGTGTTATATCATTTTTATTTTTCCTTACATAACAGGAAAAAAATAAGTTCATCTTTCCACGATCTTACATAATCCAATTAAGGCTTTTGGTAGCTATGTGGGGTTTAAAAAAAAGACAGTTTATCAATGATGTAGAAAATAAATAAAGAAAGAAAAAGTAATGTTCTCATAACGTTCTCTTAAATACATTGAATTTAAACATATATACAGTTTTTCTAGTTCAATTACTAGTTATATTAAGGCTCACACTGTTCCATTAAAAACAATGCCCTATTAAATTTGGTAACGTTCTATAAAAAGAAACCTCAACCTCCTATGAGGTTTCACAACTTCATGAAAACAAAAATATAACATTCACAGCCCTGTAAAAATAACAGCGTTGTATGAGGTTGCACAACAGTCTAACCCCCCCCCCCCCCCCCCCCCCCCCCCCCCCAAACGCTCGATGGAAAAAAAATAATTTACTACCCGAATACTTCTAACATCTTTCCGATCTAAGTTGGTTGGTAAGTTAAGGGTTAAATATGTATATATTACTAGATCTAAGCTGATTGGTAAGTTACATGGGAATATATATATTACTAGACATACTCTGATAAGTTGGTAAGTTAAAGGTTAACAATATATCTTACTAAAATTGGTAAGTTAAATTATATAAAAAAATCTTATTAGATCCAAGCTGATTGGTAAGTTAAGGGTTAAATATATATATGAATAGATCCAAGCTGATTGGTAAGTTAAAGGTTAAATATTTATATATTACTGGATCTAAGCTAGGTTTGTTAAAGGTTAAAAAATATATCTCACTAGATCTAAGCTGATTGGTAAGTTAAAGGACAATATATATTACTACATCCAAGCTGATTGGTAAGTTAAGGGTTAAATATATATATATATATATATATATATATATATATATATATATAAAACAAAATCTAAGCAGATTGGTAAGTTAAAAGACAATGAATATATATTTAAAGCTGACTGGTAAGTTAAAGGTTAAATAAATACAAATAAATATAAATATAATTAGTACGTGACGGGTTAAATGTATATAATACTAGATGCAAGCTGATTGGAAAGTTAAATGGTATAATATATATATAGTACTAGTTCCAAGCTGATTGGTAAGTTAAAGGTTAAATATATATCTATAGAACTAAGCTGATTAGTACGTGAGGGGTTAAATGTATATATTACTAGATCCAAGCTGATTGGTACGTTAAAGGATAAATATATATATATTACTAGATCCAAGCTGATTGGTAAGTTTAAAAACCCTCACAAACACACACAAACTAATATAAAAGGAGGATGTTGAGTCTTGAAGTCCTTTGATTGCAGCACGAATCTCCCATTATTGTAGTCTCAGCCTTGCAAGATAATGGCTGTCTTCCAGCACATCACAAAGCAAGCCCTTTGGGCAAACAAGTCTTAACTGAGTTGTTTTTTTTCTTCCTTTAAATGGAAACTGAGACTAAATAACCAGCTCATATAACTACAAAGAAACCATGTGGCTTTTTTTAAAAGCAGAGTTTTGTCCTAAAAATCAACATAAAATATAAGTAAGTTAATTTGCTCTCCGGAGCTTTCAGCAGCTAATGAACCCCACTGACACAGCCCAGCTTGCTGCACCTAAACCATCAGGGGGGTACAGGGCAGCTCCTATGGTGAGCTGGGTGGGGGGACTTTGCTGTGGAGGAGAGGGGCAGGCAAAGAATTTACAACTTACATTAAAGCTCTGTTAATTAGTCTGCCTAGAACGACTTTGCAGGGAACACACACACAAAAAAGAAAAGAATAAATACAAATCAATGTATAGTGTGGCTGGTGTCACATTTTACGAGTGCGATTAGAAAATCATAAAATAAAATCGCTCCTACGATTCATTTTAATGCAAAACGCAGAGCGATCTATAAATCTGAATTGTCGCATTTCGGATCGTCCTGTGGGTACTCTATGGAGTTGTATACATTTAACACGCTGAATTGTACATAAATCACACTTGTAATGCTGTGCAGGCACAACTTACACATACAAAGCCAAGCAAGGTTTCATTCCCTACAAGGAGAGCTCACAATGTCACTTCCAGAGAGCAAATTCGAGGTATTTTGACGGAATGAACTTCCTTTTGTAAATATTGTGATGAAAAGTTACAATAGCTGAGCCTTGTTTTTATAGGTGAAATAAATTTCCGTGTTTTCTATAAAAAGCTAACTTAACCAAATGTACCCCTTCATTTTACAAGTTAACACTCAATATATCCAAAAATAACGAATAAATTATAGGAATTAAGATACATTTTTGTTAAAGCAAATTTGTATTCATTTGATTTACAGCACAAGATTGGAATAGAATTGTCGCATCATTATTTTTTAGTAAATCGGCTTCTGGACACCGATGCTCCTCTCCCCATCACCTCTGGGATACCCAGATTTATGATCCTGATATTACACAGCCTCCTCTTTCCTGTAGCTGTTTCTCCCATAATCTTCATTAACTCACTGATAAGATACCGTCAAGTTGGCAAATGTTTGTTCTTATTCGATGCGAACTTCTTATTTGTTTTAAAGCCGGACTAGATAAAAAAATAAGGCTTCTCTGGGCTCCATCAGGATAAGAGCGAAGTACAAAACAATCAGCTTCACCCTCCCCTCCAAAGTCATTGTTTGTGGTTATCAGGCGATGCTGGGGACACAGTACAGTCCTCCTTCTGGGGGGATGAACAATCATATAATGCTGATTGCATTATCCTCCATGTAATGACAGCATGGGGAAGTATAGGCTGCTAGTAGGCAGGCTTGCTGGGATTTGTAGTGTCATCATTACACAGCTGTCAAAGGCTGAACAAAGCAGTGTTGGGGTTGCATTATATAGGTTTATTAGAGAATTTCAACATTACATTGTGTGAAATGCTCCTATATATTGGTACTATACATTATAGGTCACATTACCTTCCCTTAGGAATATGCAGTACTGCATTGTATCAGCTACTCCCCTTTATAACTATTAAATATGATCGCAACTATTCCGTTATATCACATTACACTGTATTAAATATTCCTTAATAACCACAGAAAATCACTGATCTCTAATCAGTAGTCAGTGGGGGGAACCCCTGTACAATATCACCCCACCTTCCCCATCCCATCCCCAATTCATCAAATGACAGAGTTCGACTGCAGCTTGGTAGATATAGGACTCCTGTACAAATCCCCAAATCAGCTAATGCCAGAGTTCCACTGTGGGTAGATAGATATGGGATAGATAGATAGATAGATAGATAGATAGATAGATAGATAGATAGATAGATAGATAGATAGATAGATAGATAGATAGATAGATAGATAGATAGATAGATAGATAGATAGATAGATAGATAGATAGATAGATAGATAGATAGATAGATAGATAGATAGATAGATACTATAGGATTCACACTTGGAGCAAAGGATCAGCATGACATAGACTGATAGCTCTGGAGCTGCAGCACAGGGTCTATGGCTGAAATAAAAGCTCTGAATGTATATATTGATTCTATATAACACTACAGCTGTACATATTGGCACAGTGACTGTTGTGGTGCAGACTGTCACTTCCCAGTAACAGCAATGACCAGGTTATATCATTTGCAGCCAGGGTTTGATCCCCCTGCTGTCATGTCAGCATAGAGGAAATGCAGGGATCTGTAGTCCTTCTCATCTGATGCACATCCCCAGGGCTATAATAATATGTTAGTTACTGTTCATTTGGCATGATTTTATATTCAATAATCACACAGCCAAGCTACCATCCCAATCCTATGCAACATCAATAGTGACGTATATTGAACTATCTGCAAACTCTACTGGCAGCCTAGTTGGTACTAAAGTAAAGTTGAATGGCACAGGTCTGCCATTGTGACAACCAGTACTCAGGGTGTGCCCTGGCATTACATAGGAACAGAGGTTCCCTTCACCGACATGTAAGTGGGCACAGCATCCACCTCACCCACAATGACAGCAGAAATGCTCCATACACATGATAGCTCAGCTAGCTGTTGGCTTACCCCGGGACTTGTCCACAAAGCTGGTGATTGTGTTGGCAGACTTGGATGACTGAAAGAAGCTGGCATTGATCCCAAGTTTTTCAGCCGTGGAGAAAGTTTTGTAAATGGACATCATGTATTCGTGGGGCACCACTGGCACTGCCCGGGTCAGCTCCCGGCTGTCTGCTGTCAGAGCTTTGCCCTCTCTGCGATGCCTTCTCACCCCCCTGGGCACCTGGCTGCCAGGGATGGATGCCTGCTGGAAACAGGGTAGATCCCACAGAAAGAAGCAGAGGAGGAGAGCCGCAGGGAGGGCTTTATCCATTGCAGCGGACCGAGCAGAGAACTCCACCAGAAGACAGGGAACACGCTTCTCCTCCACCGAATCTCACTCACACTCTGCTGTATGGGACGGTGACGAGCGGCACGCCCCCGAGTGCACGCCCCACACTGCGCGCCCCAGACCCGGAGCTGCCACTGTACGGGCACAACATGCCAGGGGGGCAAAGTCTGCAGGTGTCATAAGATCTCATGATCTGGTACCGTCCACACTGCTACTGATCTGGTGCAGTATAGAGAACACCTCATCTCTAATGCCTAACTCCAAAAGATCAATCGGTGAATCGATGTACACCACTCTGGGTGCTCGATCCCTGGCCAATACTTGGTTGGGATCGAAGGTCCCCATCCAAAGAAAGAGCGATCGAACAGGGTTTAACCAACATGTCAAGGTGGGCAGCGTTTGATTCCCGAATGATCAATTGCCACGAACATGCACGAAGAACAATCGTTCGGGAATCAAACACAACGTGTATGGGTACCTTGAGGGCAAAATGCGCTATGAGTATTACGCTGCATTTGCGTTTCCAATTAAAGTGTTTGGAAGCTTAGAGCAGCCGGTGTGTACTGCGTAATGTGTTTCAGCCTTCTGGAAGGTACAAGGCTTTTTCAGAATAGATGAAAGGTGAAAGAAACTTTGTTAACCTCCCTAGCGTACTGCTGAGGTCCAGATTTCTGTACCAAAAGTGCACCATAGGCTTCAATGGTAAATTTTTCTTTATGTTGTAGGCCTGTAACTTCCCAAAATATGTCCGTACAAGGGTCTAATAGACATCCTGAATATAATAATGTTTTTAATAAATATAATTAAAAAAACACAGAAATCAGGGTACAAAGCTTTGCTGCTATGTACTAAACATCACCCAAATAAAGTCTCTGGTGTCCCAGATGTGCCTATTTGCAGTTAACCCTATCTAACCTGATGTGATGAGATCACACCAGGGAAGAGAGGGTTACTGCAAATGGGCACATCTGGGGCACCAGAGACTTTATTTGGGCGATGTTTATTACAGAGATGCACATTGAAAGCAGTATTCTTCATAGAAAACTGCTTTCGTGCAATTTACTTTCAAATTTCCCGCCGCCTCCCCGATGTCATCACGTCACTCAGAGGGGGGGGTGGAGGAGCTGGCAGCATGCCACATCGGGGACACCGGGACAGCGCAAAACTATAAGTATGCGCTGCCAGAGCCCCGATGTGTACTGGACGGCACCATCTCATCCAATGCTATAGTACAAGTAGCAGCGCTGGACGAGATGCTACCGTCCTGACCGCTAGGGCAGTTTAACAATTTCAAATAGTTTCTAGTTCAATCCTAGTACCGTGCTTACCAAATATCACAATGATCAAATGCTCAACGACCAAAGCCAACTCTTCTGTTTATTCTTCTTATACTCAGCCATACACGGTTCAATTTACAGCTCGACCGAAAATGATTCCTTTTTACCACCACACATTGTCATCAATTTCATGTTCAATTTGGATCGCTTTTGGTTCATCTGATAAAAACAAATTGATTTTCAAACATTAAACTTAAGACAGGCATGTCCAAATTCAGGCCCAGGGGGCAAATGAGGCCCATGTCAGGGTACAGACGGCTCGATGTTCCCTGCAGCAGCGTGATGACGTCATTACGCTGCTGTCAGATATTGGCGGAGCTGGGGAGACAGCTCAGCTGAAGCTTTGCGGTTTCCATGCAAAGCAACAGACATATTCTGTATTTACGGTCATGTCCGATATGGCTGTTTTCGAGTGGGATTGATTTGTCCTGCTCGAAAACAGCGATGGGGGCAGATTATATCGGTCAGATAGATGGCCGTGAGCGTGCACAGCGCTCGAAGCGGCCATCGATTTGACCCATATCTCCACGTCTGTACCCTGCTTTAGTGCGGGGGTCCCGACAGAGCTCCTACTCATTACCTGCCTGGTGGATCCTCTGTTCGCAGATGCAGTGGTTAATGTAGTGCAGTACCTTGACCCCTGCATCGGTGGATGTGTGATCAGAGGATTCGCCGGGCAGGTAGAGTGTATGTGATCCGTCGGGACCCCACCAAGCACTGCTTTTAACATAGGGGTCCCGAGATACAGCCTTAATGTCAACGCTGTGCTCTGCATTGATTTTAATGAAACACAAGCTGACGGATGACACCAACGGATGTGTGGACACATTCATTGACTTTCAATGGATGCGTCACGTCAAACGCAGGGTTTTAATGCATAGTGAAGTCAAGGCCTTAGATTCCATTGGCCCGCAGCCTCAGCCATGAAATCAATGATATGCAGAGGCGATCCTCGCTGGGGTGACTACTAGAGGAGGGGTGACACCAAACTTCCCAACCAGCATCATTCTCAATCCATAAAACAACTACAAAGCGAACCAAATCTGATCTTATGTGGCATTTAAGCTGGGCATACACAGCTCGATTTTGTAATAGATTTGAAGTACAATTTAGCGCCTTGTGCGTTCCCGGCGTCTGATTTTGCTCGGATCTATTGCAAAATTTGAGCCATTCAGGCTTCCTTCTTCGAGCGGGATCCGTTAAACAGGGGTCAAACATGTTTGGAAAAAACCATATTCGTTTCCTTAAGGCCCCATAACACGTTCGGATTCCCACCGTATTCGCACGATCGATTCCGTCGCGTGCACGTGGCGAAACAATCGTGCCGGAATCTCATGCCCAGCCCACCTTGTCCAATCGATCAGGTCCGATCGTTCGGGGGCTCCAGAATCGGATCCGACAGATAACCACATGTTTGTCTGTCTGATCCCGATTGTGCCAAGACAGGGGAGTTGCCCATTTGTGAGGTGGACAATCGGACCCGGAATCGTCCCGGCATCCATTGGCCACGGTGTGTGCAGGCGATGGATACTCTTAATGCCAATTGATCACACCTGCGATTCCCAGCAAATCGCGGAATCGGCGGGTGAGTGATCCATTGGCCCTGCAATTCTACACGTGTATGGCTAGCTTTTACGTTTCCATTACATGTAGTGGCAATATTGATGACGCAGCAGTGCGTCTGCGCCTGGATAAAGATCATTGCGCTGCACACGGCTGGGCATCGGTCACAAAGGGATCTACCCGTGTATGCCCAGCATAATACAAAACAATTTTTGAAAACCTGCATCCTTACATTTTCCCAACATTTCACCTGTCAGTTTGTCATTTCAACGCCCTGAAAGCAGATCCAGTGTAAAAAGCCAGACAGACTGTCACAATGAAATACAAGCTTTTATTGGCTGTTATATAAATAAATGAGAACATTGTTCCTAGAAGTCACTGTGTGTCTGACAAGCTCAGGACCTTTCCCCGTGACTTCCACACTCAGATGGGACAACTCCAATCATCAGCTCAGGAATTCGCACGCTGTGATTTGCAATTCATATAATCACCGGCTTGCAAGCTCTTGTACAAGCTCACCCTGTACCACCGGTACTCAGGTCAAAGTGGACCTATCATTAAAATTCCCCCGTCACATGAATCAACGGGGCATGTCATCATTACTAATTCACGACAAATCTTAATTAGAAAGTATGGATTACATAAATTACAATGTTGTACTCATCTTCTTCATGGCTCCATTTAGCATAGGCAAAGATGCCATGGACCCGAAAGAAAGGGCTGCAGGCGCTTTGTTATGCATTGGATCCAATGTCAAGTGGAAGACCACCTTGCTTCAATGTGTATTTACCTCCCTGGTGGTCCCATCTGGTCTGTTTTAAATGCCCCCACACGTAGCGAGTGGGGGCCAACAGATGAGCAGTGGAGTGCAACGTGATGGCATCATCACGCTGCTCTTCATCGCTTAGAGTATCGGCGGGCACCCTTTGTGTGTGCTGTGGGCTGTTAGTTTGGATTGGGTTGCCGGTCCACATTCAAACTAATGGCATCGGCCAGAGATTTAGGGATGTGTCCGTGATTTACAGAGATGTCTGTTCTCTGGCCGACCAAGCTGTCTAGGCTATGTGGGCACCCGTGATCTGCATCCGATATTACCACCAACCAAAAAATCATCCACGGCTCGGTACGTGTGTGGGGGCCTTTAGTGTGCACATAATGGTACAATAAGGCAGTATTTACACTTTTGCTTTCTGTATAACAGACAGTAGGTATCAGCCCGAAAAGCGCCTGACACCCCTCGCCAAAAACACACAATTCCTTCAGTATTGGTCGGGTGCCTGAAAAGCAACCAGGGGATGCCTCATGATGCGTGCCAACTTTGACCCCCCCACATCCCCACATCATCAATGACACAGAGAATGTAAGGACTTGGGACACCTATGCCAGGATAGCTTACCTGATCCTGAACAGCCAGCAGGCTGGTTGTCCCTGGGAAGCCTATGCTTGTCGGATAATACAGGCAAATGGCACAAGCAGCCTCCTCGTCCTGAGCATCAGTAATGACATCGGGAACGTGGAGACTGTAATTTACGACATCCGGCATCCCAGGAGCAACTAGTAGAGATAGTCGAATCTTTCGACTAGCTGACTTTGTGAGCTGATAACAAAGCCTGTGAAAATTATATCATCACCCAAATTGCTGAAGATGTAGAGAAGGGTTGTGGGAACATTGGAAATAAAAGTTTAGCTCTTGCACATGTAGTTTTTGCATAAATTAAGTTTAAAATCAAAGTTGACTTCCAAAATTTTGTCTTGACTTTGAACTTCATTTATGCAAAAACTATTTGTGTTAGAGACATACTTTTTTTCAGTATACCCCCAATCCTTCTTTACATCTCCAGCAAGTTTGGTGATGATACCATGCTCAGAGGCTTTGCAAATTAACTCTTTTTCAAAAATTCGACCATCTCTAGCAACCAGGAAAAAGCGTTCATTGCAGGACGCCCCTGGATCAGGTAAGTTATCCTGAATGTGGCTCGGGGGTTAACAAATTGACACCTACCACCATCGGGAATACCAGGGAGGTTAATGTGGTAAAAAGTGTGTTATGTTGTGTTGCATCTCAACTCTAATGTATTGTACAGCGCTGCGTAATATGCTGGCACTATATAAATAAATGATACTAATAATAATAATAATTAAAGGGTCATTAAAACTTAATGGAAAAAAATATACACTTGTACTGGTGTAATGTGTATTCTTTCCACTTAAAAAGAAGTTTTAATATGTGCACTGGGGTTGTTTGACTGTTGTTCATGCGCACCCCATAGAATTGTTTTGCTCATGCAAGTAACTCATACAAGTGCTCATGGGACATTTAGTACCAGGGAAAGAGCCCTTGTATAGCCTGGAGAGCCCACTTCCCATACAGACAGAGGAAGGAACATAGAATAAAAGTAATGAAGGGATGAATAGAAGTTTTATGAATAAGGTTATGTCTATTTCTAAATATTATTTGTAGGTTGGAATAATTATTATCTTTTACATATGAGAAAGGAAGGAAAAAACATGGAAAACCATGTAAGGGTCATCTATTATATCTTAACATGGTCTATTGGTACCACACCTCCAGTTTACATGTATAATAACGAAAGGGAAATGGGAAAAGGAAAGTAAACAACCAATAATTTTACATATGAGACTTGATTTAGGTACAACAGGGTACAGCATAAATGGCCTAATTGATAAGCTTATTACACTCCTCGTGTTCACTTACAGGGCTGGGTTGATGGGGCCTTCCGGGGGCCTTACTCTATTTTCTTTGGCCTAACCGTAGTGCTCCTATGAGAACGTATATTGACAGAAACAACGCTGCTAAAGACAATCTTCTGATGTAAAATACCTCCTGAAGAAGCATTGTATGCGAAACGCTTCGAGGATAATTTACATACATACAGCAATTGATCGATGTGACGATATCATGAGCGTGCAATGTACAAGATTTCTTTGAGGACCTTAGTCCTATACGTAACTATACTGCAGCTATACTTTTTACCTACAATTACCTGTTTTGAATGCCTTGAAATTCCCTGTGCCACCCTCGATTCCCTAGACTTAGGGTGGGTGAAACTTGTGTATTTGTGTGGAGTCTAATAACCCTTTAATGTGGTGCGGAAATGTACCACGCCTCCGGACCAGTCCTAACACATTGACCTCTTTTATACGCAAATCTAATACTGTGTAAAAGCAACTCTGTAGCTTTGAAAGGAAAAAAAGATAAAAAGGATTTGCTGGTTTGATAAGTGGTTTGACCAGCACTGTGTCATGTGGCCATGTTGTGGCAAGTTGGAGGAACCACAGAACCCAGTGGGGAACCAGAAAAGCAATGCTATGGAAATATGGGTTTCTGAATATGTTCTGGCTTCAAACTTCTCTCTCTTCCTTGCATTCAGTTTCAGCAGCAAAAAGCAGAGATGAAGCAAAGACAGCCGTATTGCAGAACAGAGTAACTTTACGAGACAGAAATCTATTAACTTTATCATTTTATTTAAGAAATTAAGCGGTATATTGGCGTATTACGGAGTATTGCATAAAATAAATAGCTTTCTAAATTGAAATTGCCCTACATCAGTATTGTGATGTAAAAATACAGAATTTAAACTGTTTTTTATAGCTCTTCCACACTACACATGCTACATTATGCTGCCAGCAATGTACACGTGCGCTAAGCATTGTACCTAGGTTTCCCATAGGAAACCTGTGTTAAGGCCCCCATACACCAAGCAGGGGCCGACAGACGAGCGGTGGAGTGCAGCGGGCACCCTATCGGCGGGCACCCTTGGTGTGCCGGCCATTAGTTTGGACAGGGATGCCGGTCCCCATTCAAATTAGTGGCATCAGCCAGAGATTATGGACATGTCCATTCTCTGTCCGACCGAGCTTTTGGGCAACAGGGATCTGTCTCCTCATGTGGGCAGCAAAATCGGCCACCACTCGTTGCGTCTCGCTCGTGTATGGTGGCCTTTAGTATACATCATGCCATGTGCTGCACTAGGTTATAATGCACTGCACGCATACAATATGTAGTGCCCAATGCATCATGCTTCCAGCACAACAAAGAGTGTGGAGTGTGGATAGCCATAAAAGTTTTCCAAGTCTACAGTAAAGTGTAACCTTGGCCAAACCTTGTTTTATTTAGATACACAAGGAAAACAGGGGATGTGTGCCCAATAACTCAATGTATAATATAGCCAACACATTTCTATGATCTGCCTCCGCTTCCTTAGACATAAGAATCTGTATTATGTGTTATGTAAAAATGTATAAAATTCACTTCACATGAAAAGATAATATGATATGAAAAATGTACTGTACAGTTCACCATTGATTTATACATTAGATTGGTTGTAAGTTAAGACTACCATTCAAGGTGACATGTTGGGAAGGAGAGTCCTCTTCCATAAGAACATCAGGAATCTGGCTCTCTGGTGTCCTTTCGCTGCTTGGAAGAGTCTGTAGACTTTTGTATATCGGTGAGATGGTGCATTATGACTTGTTGTACTTATTAGTGCCCAGGTGCCCAACCTGCGGCCCGGGGGCAGCATGCGGCCCTTTGGGTGTTCTTTAGCGGCCATCTTCAGTCCCCCACAGTCCACTCTGGACTATGTGTAATCGAGACATGGATTTTACCAACCGATTGAGGAAGCATTCAACACATGCCTACCACTACAGCAATTACGCTCAAATTCGATGATTAACAGAGATCGATTGAGTACTCACCGTGTTGTACATTTATAAAAAGATCGAGGTTCAACAAATCGATTTTCAATATAAAAATTTAACTATTCAATCTAATGGAATATCGATTCTCTTGAAATCTTATGTGTATTCCCACCTTAATTATATTTTGGCCATTTTAATGCATTGTCTGATATTAAGTCCTCAAAGATGTAGATTAATGCTTCTCTGACATTCTTTGTTCACAACCATGCAAGTTTTGGTCATAATTCTGGTTGTAACGCAAGAATTTGGTTGTAAGTTAAAACTAACATTTTGGCTGTAACTCAAGTTGGTCTTAAGTCAAGCCGGTTCTAACTATGTATATGCTGGTCTTGAGTTCTTCCTGTACTGTAAGCCCTGATTAGAGATGGCCGAACTGTCCGCAATGGATGTTCGCCCTCCTTCTCGCCGGCGAGCAGTGCGGGTGTTCAACCCACCCCGTTCACCGGCAAGAAGAAGATCTCTATTCTTCCTCCGGCAGGATCAGAACCTGCGAGATCGAGCCAGAGGAAGAATCTTTTCACTAAAAGACCGGGCATAAAGCCGGTCTCCTAGTGAAAAACCGGCTTGGGAACAGGAAGTGACGTCAGTGACGTCACATCCGGCTCCCTTAACCAGGAACTATGCGTTCCAGGGGTTTTTTCTAATTCAAATTCCCCACCTAGAGGGAATCTGTCCGCGAACAGGCGGACGTCTTTAAAAGTCCAACCCGCCCGTTCGCGGACAGTCCTGGCCGATGTTCGGCCATCACTAGCCCTGATGAAGGGGGACCACTGTTTCCCTTGAAATGCACTGGTTGTGTATACCTCTGTGGCATATTCATTGCACAATAATATTAAAAAGTATTACAAAAACATTTTAGACTTGGAAGTTTGATCTTCTTTAAGATTTGTGGTTTCATAATATGATTGTTTGAGACAATCATCTCCATCAACATTTTATTTAACGAGTTAAGCCAAAGATATTAGATGGCAAAAAGAATTGGGGCCAGTTGTATTGAGTTCAAACTGCCTACAGACATCAAAAGCTGGCCATAGACGTTATACTTGCGGACAGTTTTGCCGCAGAATGATTGCTGTGCATGCTCATGACAATTGATCTGCCACAAAATCGACCAGTCCCCTGCCGGCACACAAAGGGTGATGACATTATCACGCGCAGTTGATCTGCAGCAAAATCGAAAAGAAAATGAGACGTTTTTAGTTGAATGCTCATGGAATTTCAACTTGTTATATTTGTGGCTCAATTGGAAGACCCCTGCATAAGGTATCATCACCAAGATGTAGAGAAGGGTTGTGGAAACTTTACAAAATGGAAAGGATTGCTCTAGCACATGTTGTTTTTGCATAAATTAGAGGTTAAATTCAAATTTTTTGCTTGACTTTGGACTACTTGACTTTCAGGGCCACGAGACTGCGTTGCTGGCATTTGCAAGCCCCCCTCTTCTTCTCTTTATGTTGCGCCTGTGCAGTTTGCAAAACAAGACGGACTGCATTGAAATAACCTTTGTTATCACCTGTTTTCACCTCAGCCTCTGTTTTACCATCCATGCCAGGTTTTTCTGTCCACCTGCTGCAGGCATGGGGAGATCTAGAGTGCATTCACAGGTGGTCCACTGAACCTGTTATTGGCCTCTGGCATCTCCTCCCCTATATAAACCTGGATGGTGCATGGCTGTCCTGCACGTGATAGCGTCAGTTTACCAGGACTGCTGGGGTCCTTGCTTTATGTTCATTGCTCTGTTCATTGGACTGTATTCCTGTGTATGGCCCTTGCAGTGTACCTAAACTACTAGAGAGAAGAGACAGTGATCAGTTCCACTGGGATGGAGGAACTGTAGAGACTAGTTCCTACACAGCCCCGGAAGTGACCCAATAAAGAGGGGTTTTAAGAGGCATAGAGTCATTCATAGATAAAAGAAACATTTATTACATCCATATAAAAATATGTCCAATTACACAAATAATGCCATAGGGGTCAGAGCCACGCCATACACTGGGATGACCCCCTAAAACCACAAATAACAGTAGATCCGTCAGTGTACAAAGAGCTATAACTGTTGGTTCAAGTATAGATTCTCTCCGACATGTTTCGCCCTTTGGGCTTCCTCAGGGAGATTGAATTTATAATATGACATGTTCATTAAATAGTCTCATGATTGGGTGTTACATACATGATATGCAAAGTATTCAGTCTCCTGATTAGACATACATAATATAAGATAACTGGAATCAAAACAATCAAAGGAGAAATCCGAATTGAAAAATTAGATAAGTGACAAGATAGTATGTAATATTTGTACAGAGATCTAATATAGTCACTGGTTAAATACATACTTAATCTCAAAGATACACCTGTTCAATCTATCCAAATCCTAAAGATAATACATGAAACAATATACACAGACCTACTGCTCTGGGATTGATTTAGGTGAAATATTTAGGAGTACACGTGTCCATAGTGTTGTGGTAAACAATCAACATAAAAAAACATTCAGTTTAAACTCACCGGTATTATGTACAGACAGTTGGCTGTCATCCCTTTCCTCCCCCCTCCCTAATGGTGTACTGCCCTGTCTCCCTTTCCCTCAGTAAGTGGCCATCTCTAGGTGTTTCGTAGAGACCGAATTAAGGTCCCTGGCATCCCCAGCTTAGGAGCTCCTATACTGGAGCCCCCTGCTGGGAGGCCCCTATACCTCGTTATACTGCCTATGCCCCACTTGGAGTCTCTTGCCACGCTCCTCCACCGCATTCTGATTCGCCGTACTGTACTGTACGTACTGTACATAATACCGGTGAGTTTAAACGGAATGTTTTTTTATGTTGATTGTTTCTCTCCACTTTGCCTGTCCTTTTTCCCCCTCACTTGTGGCTCTTAGTCATTGAGGGAGAGGGGTGGGTGGGGTACCTGTGAGGCGAGGCCAATGGGATGGAGAGTGTTTGGGAGGGGATTGGACTAAGTCTGTCCCCTTCTGACACTACCCTCTTGGCTCTCGCGTTGAGGCGTCCGTGCGTCGCCATGGAAGCCGTGTTGATTATGCCGTTGCGGGGGGCTTGGTCCCAGGCTCCCATGGCGACGGCGGGGGATAAAGGGGGCAGGTGTTGTGCATTGGTCACGGCGGATGGGACAGACAGTAGGCGTGTGCGTTCCCAATAGGGATGCGATCTATCCACACAGGTAGGTATGGCGGTTGCCTCTGGTACATGGGGGGTTCACCCTAATAGGGATAATAGATTGTTTTTGTTTGAATTGTTACACACTATATTTTTGACCGACTCAAGGGGGTCACTGCATAACACTGTTTTTAGGTATTTAGATTGACACACATGCTTAAGATTTACATCCACACACATTTATAGCACCACACATTATACTGACTATAGCTGTTCACATAACTTGTAGATGGTCACACATAACACATAGGGATGGACCGAACTGTTCGCCGGAGGGTGTTCGACCCGTCCTGTTCGCCGGCCAGAAGAAGATCTAAATTCTTCCTCCGGCAGGATCAAAACCTGCGAGATCGTGCCGGAGGAAGAATCTCTTCACTACAAGACCGGGCATGAAGCCGGTCTTGTAGTGAAGATTCCGGCTCAGAGTAGGAAGTGACGTCAGTGACGTCACATCCGGCTCCCGCAACCAGGAACGATGCGTTCCAGGATGCGTTCCATGGACCGGATGAGTGTCACTGACGTCACATCCGGTTTTTCCGATTCAAATTCCCCGCCCAGAGGCGGGGAATTTAAATGTGTCCGCGAACAGGGCGGACGGCGGACATCTTTAAAAGTTCGACCCGCCCTGTTCGCGGACACTCCGGGCTGGTGTTCGCCCATCTCTAATAACACATTCGCTACACGGCCTCACAGCACACAGCATATCCATACTCGGTTCATGCACATTTCCTTTTGTATTTCAATTGTTTAGCACACACATTGATTGCTTTCTCACATTTTAGTTAGTTTGCTAGCAATGGAAAACATTGAATTCTCCTGAAGAAGCCAATCGGCGAAATGCATCGAGAAAATGTATTCCCAATCTCGCACAATGTGATTGCTCTGTATATGTAGAACCTCGGTGTGAGATACATGTTTGTAACATTTTATCTTATTGATACATTATGTTTATTTATTAAATTGATGACATTGTAACATTTCTGTTATTGAGAATATTACTGAATTACTTAACACTGCCTAAAAAAATGGTGTAACGCTAAACACATGACTACCATGTATACAATCAGGTGCCGTTAAAGTCCCCACAAAGTCCCTAATCCTCGTTTGGGGTAGTGGAGGGGTTGATGCATAGAGCATTTGTCTTCCTCACACCCCAAACAATTTTCTTTCAAATATGAATTTGGGATGTGGCACACATACTATAAATGGGAAGCTAGTTACTATGGAACAAAATGTCATATTATGGATTCAATCTCCCTGAGGAAGCCCAAAGGGCAAAACATGTCGGAGAGAACTGTCGGTACTTGAACCAACAGTTATAGCTCTTTGTACACCGACGGATCTACTGTTATTTGTGGTTTTAGGGGGTCATCCCAGTGTATGGTGTGGCTCTGACCCCTATGGCATTATTTGTGTAATTGGACATATTTTTATATGGATGTAATAAATGTTTCTTTTATCTATGAATGACTCTATGCCTCTTAAAACCCCTCTTTATTGGGTCACTTCCGGGGCTGTGTAGGAACTAGTCTCTACAGTTCCTCCCTCCCAGTGAAACTGATCACTGTCTCTTCTCTCATATTGTCCTAGGGGTGAGGCAAATTTACCACACAGGTCCTGGTTTTCCTTCCCCTCTACATATCTTCCTTCTTACTAGTACCTAAACTACTATTCTGTTAAATCTGTACCCTCTCCTTAGAGGTTCCAGGGGGGTTCATCAGTTTCAGCTCTCAGGATGGATATCTTGTGCTCATAGTTAATGGGGGGCAATGAAAGTCAGGTAGACATGTTGTGTCTCCTGCCCAAGTGGGAACTAGGCTATAGTCGAAGACTGCAGAGGAGATTGGGGTATTCTACCTGACCTGCAGATTGGTAATGCCCTGTTTTGCCAAATCGGCTGCCGATCGGGGATGCCTGTTGCCCAAAAGTTTGGTCGGCCAGAGAACGGACATGTCCGTAAATCTCTGACCGATGCCATTAATTTCAATGGGGACCGGCGTCCCCATTGATACTAACGGCCGACACACAAAGGGCGCCCGCCGATGCTGTGAGCGATGGAGAGCAGCATAATGATGTCATCACGCTGCATTCTACTGCTCATCTGTTGGCCCCCACTCGATACGTGTGTGGGGGCTTTAATGCTCTCCTGGACATAGGTCATACTTACATAGTACCTTCCCAACCATATTCATTAGGCGTCTGCCCACTGCTCTAATGATAACAATCAGCTTTATTGTCTACATTTATGACTTTTTTCTAGGTCTTGCTACCAGCTAGGTCAGACAATAATAACATCAATGGGTAGCCATAGACCCAGACCCTTCTTTGGTGCAATAAATGTGAGACTGTCCAGAGGTAAAGACATTAAAATGATTTCATTTAACTAGAGTATGCATTTGCACATCACTACCCTGAGCCCATGGGTGGCACATGTACGCACTGTATGGGGTGCACTTTGCTGGAAAAACAGGTTAATTGAAGTGACCGCAGTATGCTCATGTGCTCTCACAAGTGGCTTTTGTCCTAACTAATGTCGAAGGAAACCTTTCACATGGTAATGAATTTGTAGGGCTGTGAAGCGGCCCAGCCATAGATAGATTACAAGGTCTCCCGTAAAGTCTGAAACAGCCTTAGTTCCTCCCTGACCACCATTAGCTGATCTGTCACAGGAGACGGATCTGGTTTTCTTTAAGATCTGCCACTGTTGTTTTCTTTATATACAGCCACTGTTGGGTTCAAGTGAGCACTAGATGGATTCTAAATGAAGGAACCTTTCAAAACAAATTCTTTAGAGTTAAACCACTGTCCACCTGGGAAATAAGTCATTTAAAACCTTTCGACTGTGCGCGGTAAATACGTTTCAACTGTCCGCAGTTTTGATAGTGTATGCTAATTGCTCATGACTGAAAGAAAAATGATTACACAAAGACCAAAGGGACAGAAATATGAGTGATAGTGATGAGCGGCATAGAAAATATTCGAATTTGATATATTTCGCGAATAATTCTACTAATATTGGATTCGATGTTTGTAAATACGAATCATTACGAAGCATTAATTAGAAAATCAATATTAATTAGTGATTGTCATGAGATTGTGGGATTTCAAAAAATTTCAGCTTGACTTTGATCTTTTTTTTTTATGTTCCCACTACATTTCACTACACCTCAAGTATTTTAGGTAATGATGCCATATTCAGGGGCTTTGCAAATGAATTTCAAAGTCTGTTAGTCAATATTTAAAAAAAAAAAATTGTAAATTACACCAAAGCACTCCATTCCGAATAAATATCAATTGTAATGGTTGATAGGGGCATATTGGTAAAACAGGTATACAGAGAATCAAATTCAACGTTCTGTGCCTTGCTTTTAAATCACTCCACACCTCCTGTCCTCCTTAAATCTCCAACCTGGTACACAAATACACCCCTAACCGCCTCCTCCGCTCCTCCAGTGACCTTCTAATGACATCCCCACTCATAACCTCATCACACGCAAGGCTTCAGGACTTCTCTAGGGTCGCTCCTACTCTCTGGAACTCTCTCCCTCGTCCCATTAGACTTGCTCCTACTTCTGGCACTTTTAAAAAAGCCCTAAAAACCCACCTCTTCAGTTTGGCCTATCCATCTTCTCACCCCTAACATCACCACCATGCCAGTCCCCCCTAACTTCTGTATACCTTGTTCCCCAACCTATTAGATTGTAAGCCGGTCCGGGTACTCTACTCCTCCTATGTCACACCTGTACCTGTGTGTTATTGTATCTACACTCTAATGTATTGTACGCTGCGTAATATGTTGGCGCTATATAAATAAATGATAATAATAATAATAACAGGTAAAAGGACAATCTGCATGGCCAACATTAGACATCTGATAGTGTAGAGCAGTACAGTGACATGATTAAATAGGGGATACCCTATTAGACACATTTTGCCTCCAAAAAGGGCTTCTTCAAAAGCAGCACTGTGTATATTTAGTAGTGATGATCACGAATATTCGGATTCCAAATATTAATCGCAAATATCGGCAATTCGGAAATTCGCAAAGATGGTGAATATATTACCGAATATTCGCAATTCCGGATATTCGGTATTTTTTTTCCATTACACACGCCTCTCAATGCAAGTGGACAAATGGGAAGGCTGCAACAAGAGCTTAGCAACACTCCCTGCGACCATCAACAGTTTTTAAATCCAATATTGGGGTGATCGGCACTTTAGAAAATTCGCGAAAATCACTTAGATGGCGTCCAAAATTCACAATTTTTTTCAACACGCCCCTCAATGCAAGTTAAACATATATTCGCGAATATATCAAATTCGCGAAATTCGCATCAAACTGACGATATTCGCAATAAGAAGAATATTGCCGAATGCGGATATTTTCCGAATGTTTTCCTAAAAATTCGCGGCATGCCGCGAATACGAATGTTGCCTATGCCGCTCATCACTAATATTTAGAAATTTTTTTGTATCATTAGTTAAAAGTGCATTAACCGTATTACTCATTGCTCCTTTGGGACTTTCCTTTATTTGACTTGTGAATTGTGACATTGGTATTTACTTAGAAAATACCCCAATATACTTAATCCTTTTACCTTTTTAATTTAATTATGAGTTATTAAATTTCAACATCCACAGCTAAAACATAAGTTTTCATCTAACAATACACTTTGTGGTTCTTTTAAACTGGGATTCAGAGACCCTTAAATCTCACACATAGATATGGGCAAGATCGAGCACACACACACGGCCATCTATCTGGCAAATATCTCATGCGGCCATCCCTGTTTTTGGACCAATCAACCCCACTCGAAAACAGGGATATTGGACATGACTGTAAACCATGGGGTCTCCATGCAAAGCATCGTCGGGGATGGAGACACAGCAGTAGAGATGTCCCGAACTGTTCGCCGCCGAACTGTTCGCGGCGAATATCGCATGT
>CM070036.1:19684468-19708581 GCA_036250615.1 Ptychadena robeensis | reverse complement strand
GCACTACATAGTAGTTGGTAGATCTAATGGAAATTGTATGGAGTGATCTAAACGTGTATGGGGGGCTTAAGTTTTGGCTTTTCACAATCCAGCAACCAAAAAACCATAGCACACGTTGAGAGGTACATATTTACCCCACAAATATCTTTCCTTAGCAGGGAAGAGCTTTTTGACTCTTTATTTTGGAAATCAGCCAAGCATGGCTTGGGTATAAGTCTTTCTATCATCATAGCCATTTGCTCTTCAAACTTTTCTAAAGGTAGCCATAGACACACACCAACCTTTACGTGATAGATCTTTCATTCAACTGTGCAATTTTAATATCAACTGTCAGTCACATGTCAAATTTTTATTCTGAACAGAAAATATGGATTGTGTAGTTGTCCAGTTTTACACTCATCCCCACTTTAGCCTAAATATTGTGCATCTTATCCTTTGTTTCAAATCACGCAAATGTATTTCAGATCACCTTTATTTCTGGCTCATCACAATGCTGTGCACCGGACACCCAACATAACATGTCATTATACTGCTGATATCTCTGTACAGTTGTCAGGAGCGTTGTTAAATGTCTTTTTACCATGTGATCACTATACAACAAACGATAACAAATCGAGTGATCACTATAGAAACATATTAATAGTTGCTGTGTTTTCCCTCCATGCCGTTGTGTTGTTCAGCGACAGGTGAGAGGGACAAAGAGAGAAAACACATTTTTGTTTTGCTTTAATGATAACCTGTTTGACCCCTTTCCTGATAAGTATATATATATATATATATATATATATATATATATACACATACACACACACACTATACACACACACTCATTCTAATATTAGTATATTAATATATAAAAATTAGGACTCTGTGTAAACTGTATAGGCAAATCATTTAAACCCAACATTTTATTGAAAAGTACAAAAAACTATATTTCAAATGTTGCCCCATTCTTCCCTTCTTGTATTTCTTTGGTTCAACAGCACAAGAGTCCTCTCTTATGTGTTGCAATTCATTACATATTAAATGACAAAAGATATACATTTTTTCTATTTTCACTTCAAAACACTAAAAAATTCAAGCTGCAATATCCCCAATACTACCAAAAGAAAGCCCTATGTAATACTATATTTCTTTAAATAGACTTAAACAATTAAAGTTAGAAAAACAAATTGAATAACAGAAATGTTGGGTCTCAAGTGGTTAACAAAACCAAAAATATTTGGTTAAAAACTAACTCAACGAAATTTTTAAATAAAGAATTCCTGGGAGAAAGAATTTAAATGTGATCAGGCAACTCAAATAGATGTCAATAAAACATAATCATAAACAGTTCATCAATAATATTGGGCGATTGAACACTAAAACAATGAAAAAAGTATATACAATGAACAAAAATATATATTGCAACACTCCCATTTGCTCATATTGCTCCCATTTTCCATGAGCTAAACTCAAAGTTTTGAAACATATTTACATACACAAAAGACCCATTACTCTCAAATATTTTCCATTTCAGAGATAATTAATCCCACCTCACAGGTGTGGCATACCAAGGTGCTGATAAGACAGCAGAAATATTACACATGTGTGCCTTAGACTGCCCACAATAAAGGCCACGCTGAAATGTGCAGTTTGATCAAACAGCACAATGCCACAGATGTCACAACCTTTGAGGGAGCATGCAACTGGCATGCTGTCTGCGAGAATGTCGGTTGAGATAGATGTCTGTTTTTTGGAGCTAGCAAAAAACATATATAAAGGTGGCCATGAGTAAACTAATATAATCGCCGAACGGCTATGTATTAAAATTAAATATATAGCCGCTCGGCCACCGTTGACTGGGTGCAACTCTTTGTATTTTTCGAATTTTATATGTTGGGATGATGGCAATGCCTTATGAAATGTTATGGCAACTTGTTTTATGTTTTATAAAATGTGTCTCTCCATAAGTTGGTCAGTGTGTTCAGAGAATGGGTAGTGCTAGTGCTCATACAGCTGAGATCTCCCTCTTGGCAGCTGCCTTTTGGCTTGGCTGGATGATGGAATCGAACAAGTTCTAGCCTCAGAGGCAGAGCTATTGCTACTGGATGTTTTAAACTTTTTACATATTGGAACCATAAAGGTGGGTTAAGGTGGGTTTTCACATGTAGATTTTTTCTTCAATCAACTGCCAATTAGATTTTTTGTTCGATGTCGTTGTCAAACATTGTATGTTCATTTATCGAATGTAACATTAGATTTTTTGCTCGTCCATCGCCGATATCGAATGGAAATACATTCGAAATGACGACAGATGAAAATTTACCAACATGTTCGATGACCTTTCAAACGATTTTTTGTTCGAGGTTGAACAAAATGTATCCATCCAACAAACCGGCCATTCTAGATTTTTGTTCAATCAACCAAAAAATCGTTCCTTCTTCGTTGATCAAAGAAAAAAATCTACACGTGTAAACCCACATTAAGATGCACAGACATTTTTCCAAGGATTTTAAGGGGGAAAAAGTGCACTTTTAGTCTGAAAAATACTATGCTATGAGGCAGGGTAATGAACCAGGACACAGACAACGATGGTAATTAAACAGGTTAACTTAATTTGCACCAAGGTCAAGAACAAGTAACAATAGGACTTCCCTCCGCAAGGTGGAGTGCGTGTAAAATTAGTGAAACATGCAAACTTGTCTCTCAATGCAGTGTCTCTGTCTCCGAGGATGCCCTTACTCGAACAGGAACCTGTAGGGGCCCGGTCCTCTCACCTCACCGGTAGCCAGGGACCAACCCAATCCGCCGTATCAGCTGGTGGCTGAAACTTTGACAAAAGCTGGGGCTCATCCTTCGGGCTGTTTTGCCCTGGAGCCACCCGCACGCTACTAACTCTCTCCACAACCAGGTCTGAACACATTACAAATTCTTGGTAGTTAAACGTTCTCTGACAGGATGTACAGGTACTTTCTTATATTACCTAGCACATTAAAGAGATATAACAAAACACTTTCAATATTGTAATTTATAGAAGGAAAATAAGAGGAGGGAATAAGAGAAGTCCATTTCTAAGGTTTCCATACTATGAAGGAGTGAAATATAAAGAAGCAAACCCAACTCTCAAATTCTTTCCTAATTCCAGACTTAAATGAGTGGGATGCTCCAGCGGGGGGCCCACTTACCATCTCCTGACTACGGCACATATCAGAATATACAGCAGCCTGGAGACCACAATACATGAACGCATTTGTCAACAGCACAAATGTTATAATGAAGAATACATCCGATCGTTGGCAGTAGGATGTTTAGAACAAGCGTTTACAGACTGTCAAGATGTGTTTACTGCTTTTCAGGATGGAAGAGACATCTGAATCCAATAAACACTGTTAATGAATTCTTCTTTGTGCGTATGAATAATGTTAATAATGCGGCCCGAGCAGATGTAAACACATGCATGTAGTTATTCTTTATTTCCTTAGATATGGCTGTAAACTGACTCCCTTTGTGTTCATTCACCAGTCCGTTTTTTTTTTCTTTTCCATTTCAAATGACAAACAAAGTTACAAGCGCTGGGACAGAAGTAATAAGGATGCAAATTGTCACAATGGACCACGCCATTTGAATAATATTAAACATATGTTTCCTTTACAGAATGCCTCTGCTGTGTTTTTATTTACATGAAGCATAGGAGACCAGAGACTCCTTATTTCATGGATATAGAATTTATTACTGTAAAACGATCTCAGAGCTCTGCCTTCTCTAGTGTGTTATGGATTCCTGAAACATACCAAAAAAAACCATTACATTCACCATATACAGAAACATCAAAACGGCTTGCTTAACAGGACACAAAACTTTCCTAAGAATAGAGCAGATCCGTTTATTATTGCTACTCTTCCATTTTAGAGTTCGGCAAGGTACGGTTTATTAAAATTAGCCAAAAAGCAGGGTTGTTATTCCTGTTAAACATGGCAGCAACTCTGCACTATGGTTATAGCCTATGATTGTCAGTGTATGTGGAATCATCCCATGGGGCACCTACTTTATTGTCAATGTATGATGTTTGTACCACTTTTTGGATTTATTAAAATTTGAATTGAAACTTCCACGGAATGCCATAGCATTATCACTGCTCATTACTAGAGATCTTACCGAAATTTCCAAATGTTTCTTTGGGAGTTCATTGAAAAGTTGGGTTGGATTTTTGGATAATTGTACTACGAGGCAAGCCAAGGGTAGTGAACCAGGACACAGACAGCGATGGTAATTAAACAGGTTAACTTTATTTGCAATGCAGCGAAGAACAAGTAATGATAGGACTTTCGTCCACAAAGTGAAGTTCGTGTGAAATTAGTGAAACAGGAAAACTTGTCTCTCAATGCAGTGATAGTCTCTGGCTCCGAGGATGCCCTGACTCCAGCAGGAACCTATAGGGACCTGGTCCAATTCCTCTCACCTCACCCAGGGGCCGACCCAATCCACCATATTCAGCTGGTTGCTGAACCTTTGACAAAAAACTGGGGCTCACCTTTCTGGAACACGTAGGCTTGTTAGGTTGGGTTGGACTTTTGGATAATTGAGTCATTATGTGAGTGTTCGTCTCTGTGTATCAGGTAACTTTAGCAAGACAGGCTAATAGAGTATACATCGTGTAATAGAGTATACATCAGGGCCTTTTATCCCGCTATGCCAAACGCCATCGCATGCCCTTCCCACATCTGAACAGCGTGAGCTGCCAGCGAAGGGGTGGGGTGATGTTGGGGCAAGGAGAAGAAGAGGAAGAAAGATCGGCGTGCATGTGTCCCTTTTCTCCTTCCCCCTCCAGCACTGCCACACCCAACCCCCCCCTCATTGGCAGCTCGCGGTGTTCAGATCTACACAGGGGGTAAAGCACGACGGCCGTTCTAATAACTAATAACACATCCACCAATAGCAACCAACAAAACAGAGACAACCCATGCTATAGTTCTATCCAGCAAGTTGAGATGACACTGTGCACTGATAAATGTTATTTGGGCCTGTAGAACATGGCAGAAGGTACGAAAGTGAAGCCAAGCTTAGTTTAGGTCTGCTTTATGTCCTTGTGGTCGGTTACTAGATGGGTCAGTTCATATGAAAAAACGATTAAAGCCGTTTTTTTAAAATAACAAATAAACAATCCTCACCTTTTCCTGTCTTGATTGGGGCAGATCGATACCTGATGCTAAAAAGCACATACTTACATTCATCTCTTCTTTGCTGCTGGTGCCACCATCCTTCTCTCTCCAATTCAACTATTCAAAGTGGCCGTCAGAGCCACTTACCATTCTCCAAGTCCCCACTTCCACCTTCAGTGGTTGTGACAGAGCAGAGACTAGCAAAAGGGATTATCATGTAGTTTCCATCCTA
Source organism: Ptychadena robeensis (assembly GCA_036250615.1). NCBI lineage: Eukaryota > Metazoa > Chordata > Amphibia > Anura > Ptychadenidae > Ptychadena > Ptychadena robeensis. The sequence continues at coordinate 19,703,208 of CM070036.1, read as the reverse complement.
CTTAACCCCTCCAGTGATGTGGTGGAATACTGGCTTGGGAAGTTGACGTCTACCTTCCCAAGTCTTCCAGTGTTGTGCCACTGGAACAAGGTTATCAGGGTTTTTTTAACCACTGCACTGCCCTGTTATTGGCATTTCTGTTGGCATGGCAGGTGATGGCGATGCCCACTGACTCTGATTTGACATAAAGAACAAAATGCAGGTGACCCCAAACACCCAGCATTTGAAGCAACAGGCCTTAATGTGACTTATTTCAGCGTATCCACCCAATGTTAAATTCCCCTAGCATTGGCTGAAATTATTTCGTAATGAATAAGTATATCTGAAATAAACGTGAACTATAGGGCAGCTTAAGCTCCTCTCAGCCAGCAAAACCTGCGAAGCTGAAATGTAAACATGAAATAATAGGAGGTGCGTCCACGGGGACTCAGATATACAGCATGAGCAGATGTTACATATTAGCTGGAGTTTTCGAAAGGTTAATCTGCATGATATGAGCGCTGCTTACCATGAAGTGTCTAGTACAAGTGCAGTGTGACCTGCTCCGACTGTGAGCTCACAAGTGCTACACATTACATGCTGAGGACCATCTTATAGATATCTGGAGGAGGTCACACCCAGAAATCAGTTCACTCATAGCTTGTACAACTAAAGACAACACTCCAAGCCATACTCACGCTGACACAGTGCCTCTAAAAATGTGTGTTTATTAACTCTACATTCGTCCTGAGAAATGGTGTCCTACTTATTAAGAATGACAAGCTCTCCTGGGAAAATATTCTCCTGCAAGAGAACCCATGAAAGATAGAGCAATATTGTCAAATTGGTCTTCCCTATTTTGCTTAACTGGATCATGTCTTGCAATGTCCTAACATCAAATCAATACTTATTCATCAGCTGATCAAGATGAGTAATTTGTTTCTCCATGAGTTCCTTAGCTTTCCTAGAAGCCATCCTTACTGCTCCTCAAGGCCTACTACATGCAACAAGATGAGATCGCTGTGTGCTCAATTATAAGGAGCCCAAAATTCTTAACTGACCCCTTTACAGACCCCTGAAACCACTTTGTGGCCCCCTAGAGGACCACAGATCCCAGTATAAGACCCACTCGTATAAGTAAATTAGAAGAGAGAAATGTTCAGCACAGACAAGTACAGATGGTCAAATATGTTCGACTAGCTGGCTTTGTGAGTTTATTGCAAAGCCCCTGAATGTACTATCATCACAAAAATTGCTGGAGATGCAGAGATTGTAGAAACATTTAAAAATTTTTTTTTTAGCATATGTAGTTTTGCATAAATTAAAGCGGACCTACCACCAGAAATCTATGTTTTCATGAATGGCACTAGAAGTGACAATTATAGGGAGGAATGCAGTGAAAAAAAAAACGTACCTTTAAGAAGATAATCCCACAGCTCTTCTCACTTCCTGTTTCACTTTAGGCAGAGAAAGGCAGCACGTCACAGGGAGCTTGGTTTTCTCAGTGATCTTCTTTGAAAATTCCCATAGAAGATCACTGAATGCCCCCCAATTAGCCACCTGCGATATTGCACCCCCAGTTTCATGTGTTGCCTTCAGCAAACCAGGAAGTGAGCAGAGCTGTGGGGTTATCTTCTTAAATTGGTCATTACAGGTAATTATTTTTTTTTTACTGCATTCCTCCCTATTATTGGCACTTCTAGTGCCGTTCATAAAAACATAGATTTCTGGTGGTAGGTCCACTTAAAGTTCAAAGCCGAACTTTCAACCTTAGAAATTTTAACTTGATTTTGAACTCAATTTATGCAAAAGCTATTTGTGTTAGAGCAATACCTTCTCTGTATCTCCAGCAAGTGTAGTGTTGATATCTTACTCAGGGGCTTTGCAATTAAAGCAGTTTTAAACACAAAATAAAAGACCAACGTACATTAAACAGACACAATACTCACCTGTCAGCAGTTCAGATGCTGTAAAACTGCTATAAAAAAAACATACTTACCTTCCTCACAGTCATTTCTGATGCCAGCATCTTAGATCCTGGAGAAGCTACTTCCCCCATCATTGCCTCCCCCTGCTCCCCTCCACTCCACCTCCACTTCTTTAGAGACTAGGCTGTTTCCTCTCTGTCACAGCTGGAGAGTTCCATGGGGGGGAGGCGGACGAGTTCTTACATGGTAGGGATGTCCCAAATCCCATTGTGGCTGCCTCGGCTCGACGTAAGGCAGTTGGAGGGGAGCACTCGGAACAAGTTTTTTTATTTACAATTGCTGCAGCCAATACTGGTGAGTGGCCTACCAGGTGGTAACTTACGAAGTCAAACTTTTTTTGGGAAAATTCAACCATCTCTACTGACAAGTAGCCAAAGTTCATTGGAAATTAGCACTCATGATTTCATGTCTATTACCCTGCGGATGTAAGTTCAATTAATACATTACACCTGTATAATATGGTATATAAATATGAGCCATTACATTATTTATAAGTATTATGGTTATTTATAAGGCCCTCCTGGGCGCTATGCCCATAGCCAGTTCGGGCGCAGTTCGATCGTGAAACAAACTGCTCCCGGGATTGGTCACAAACGCCACCTCTCCTCTCTTTTCCAGACCCGTGTCTTCAGCATCATCTGTGACGCCAAAGGGGGCGGGGGCAGCGCCATAGACCTCCATGATAATGGAGGGGGCGCCGCTCTCCTTCCCACACCCCGCCGGAGTCTATTTGACACAGGCGGTGTGTAGACGGCTGGTCAGAGTCACAGTGTAAAGTCACAGTGTACTCCGCCACGATTGCGGGGGGAAATGGCGCGAAAAGCCCATAACGCCCAGAGGGTTAAGGAACCCTTCATACACTGTTAGTGTATACTTCACTAGAGTTATTGCCAAAACATTAGTCCACCAAAAACCGCCATTCATCATGGTTTCACCTTCATTACCTAGTGGATGTAGATTCAAATTAACAATAAATATAATACGCCTGTTATATGTCCGTGAAGGTTCTCATCCATCCAGGTCATTGTATATCTATGGTAATTAATTCAAATCAACTAGACTTGCTGTGTTTATTTCTTGAAGAAGTTTTGCTAGTCATCCGACTAGCATTCTCAATTCAGAGTGACAGGATCTTACTGCAAATATATGCTCTGGGGTATAGCTCCAATCCACATAATCCACAAATAGCTTCAATGCACAAAATACTGGTTTACACAATCCATAAATTCATAAACCCAGTTGCTTTGAAATAAACACTACAGACATACGCTTGTTATAGTATGCTCTATAAACAGGGGTGAACATAACTTTTTTAGTGAGCTCCTCAGAGCGAAGATGGTGTTTGGTACTCACCCCACATGTAGGGTTGTTTTCCTCACTGTCTCCCTCACAGCCCCCTCACTGTCCTCTGCATCAGCTTCCTGCATGGTAGATTCTGCTGCAGATGGTCCTCACTGTTCCTTATTTAGCCTCTGATTGGCTGTCTCCATCCACAGGTCACCAGCTGGGTTTGGGTCAAATGTAACTCATTTGAACCCCCAGATCTCAGTAGTACAACCCTGACATTTTCTGGCTTAGTAACTAAACCCTGCAGTCCAAATGTCACCCTTTCATAGTCATATTTCAACTGTCACACAGTGCTTTTCTCTTGTCAGGTTTTACCCTTACATATGCCTATTCTGATTTTCACCATCAGATCTCCAACACCCTTAGAAGTCCAATCTTTTTTTGGGATTTTAATTTACATTCACAATTTCACTCCCCTAACTGCAACCTTTTATAGTTATTCATGTTTCCCTGCAGTTATCCAAGTGACATTTATAATTGTATACATTTACATTTAGCTGCGGCCGCCCAGACACGGAGCGCCTCCAAGTTGTTAGTTCACATATGAGCTATATAACAAGAAAGCTAGTTCTTGTCCCCTTTTGAGTAACAGAGTACCACTTATGTGCACCCCTGAACATAAATGTGGGATTACAGTAGCCATTACATTATTTGCAAGTATTATGGGTAGTTTTTGGGCTTTAGAAATTAAAGAACCCTCCAGACTCCAGATTGTTAGCATATACTTCACTACGCTTATCACCAAAACATTAGTCAGTGCAAGATTCATCAATGTTCAGTTGCACAACAAGCCATCTGTGTAGTTCTTACAATCCTATTTAAACAATCATACAATTTTGTAGGATTGGCTCTTTTTTTAAAAATGAGGTCAAACTCAATCAGCACAGATATGTCAACAAACCATAGATCTACAACAGTACAGCCAGTAATAACTTTGGTTGTTTGCTTTAGATTATGTTCTTACCAAGTCTAACTACCTGATGGCCAATCAAAAGTACATATTTACACCTGATAACAACTAATTCCAGGCTACCTATACATCAGAGGTAAGCTACTACAAGAATTATGTGTATTAGCATTTCCTATAGAATGTCAACATGAAGCGGACCACAAAATAGTACGGTGAGTTTCTCACAAAAAATAAAAGAAACGGACAAAAAAAATCATTGCTCATCGAAGCATAGTACTCCTTTGACATGGCTAACCATACCTTGATAAACAGTATAGTACAAACACTGAAAATAGTGTATGAAAGATAAATGAATAAAATATGAGATAACATAGGGCAACGTGACAAGGCAGATTATAATAAAGAGGACCTGTACCTTGAGAGCAGTCCCCCCAAAACAGGTAAGCAGATGGCAATGGACTGGGAGACGGACTTTACTTCTTTATGTTACAGGTGCCAGCTTTCTGGATAAAACAACAGGCAGGGAGATGCTTGCACTGCAGCTTTCTCTCCAGCAAGAAAAACAGTGAGGATCACAGTAGCAATATCGATGTCTCTTGCCAGATTGTTAGCGACTAGATGTAAAATGTTTGAGTGGCTACAATGATCTCCTACTTATAAGAAGTCCAATATATCTGGGGAGGCAAAAGTTAGGTTTCGCATGCTACTTTTTAAATGTAATAATCATTTCTAGTAATTCCATAGTAATTCAAGCTATTCTGAAGGCTATGGAATCAGAGGCACTGAACACATGCACTTCTGCACATGCAGTCTTGCTAGTCTCGCTGTAACCCTGGCAAGTTCCTTCCTTACAATATGCCATGTGGTATATAATATTTGAATACCCTAGCTCCCAGGTGCCCAACGTGTGGCCCTTTGGGTGTTCTTTGGCGGCCCTCCTCAGTCTTCCACTTCAGGCCCCTGAAACTTAACTATTAATGCTCTGCTGAATCGAAGGTTATGTGCCCCATCGATACAATGAATGGCTTTGAAACACATAACCTTTGACATGACATACATGACACAAAATGTACCATACTACAGTGTTCCCTAACACAAACATTTAAAACAAAGTTTGTTATTTAAAAAAATTTAACATAATGTCTTCTAGATAGGCCTGCTTTTTTTCCCTAGTATAGTAGTCAGTATAGATTGAAAATGTTATGTGCGGCCCTTAAAGCTAGCCACACACGGTTCGATTTTGGTTCAATCAATGCTCGATTAAATGAATTTTTTCAGCGATTGAACGAAAATCGAGAAATGCCCACATGGTACGATCGATGATAATTGTTCGATGAAGGCAGAAAAATTGATTGAATTTTGATCGGACATGTTAGAAAATCTTTGTCCATTGTGCCAAAATCGTTTTATAATCGTGGATGTTTGTGGTGTTTTTCCTGGATCGATTAGATTCGATATGATAACATAGACCACTTCAATCTGAACTTCAATTGTTTCCAGAACAAAATCGACGATTTTAGTAACATTTTGGAATCGAAATCTCACCACAATCACAAACTCAATGTGGGGTGTATGTTGATGCGATTAAGATCGATTTTCGATTAGACGATTGAATTCCTCGATCTAATCGAGCATCGATTGAACCAAAATTGAACCGTGTGTGGCTAGCTTTAGTGATGCAGAGGGCCGCACTTGTGGCCCTCCATATCAACTCAGTTGCCCACCACTGCCCTAGCTGGTGCATTTCCTGCAATTTTTTGACTAAAGGTGGCCATACACTGTTTGATATCTCCATTCGATTGACTTAAAACTAAACATTTTTTACGTCAATTGATCGTAAATTGCTTTCCAAACACCTAGTATGATTGACCAAAAAATCCGCCCATGGTGGCGACATACATATGTCCAGCACATGGAATCAGCAGTGGACAGAAGTCCTTAAGGCTCCTTTACGCGACAATTAGCGCAACCGAACAGCAAACGCCTGTGCTTTCTGTCTGCTTTCAGGCTTTTCATCCGATATACCTGTCACAGGGTCGTTATATAAATGACCTGCAAGCGTCTGCACAAGTTAACAGGCACTCGCAGACAGGAGCTCCCAGTCGTTTGCCGCGTGCAATCTTTGGTCCCAGAGATAAAGGCAAACACTACAGCTGGTGGAGGTAAGCAATCCTGAGTTTACCAATAATAGTAATAAAAATCGATCCCAAGCTACACTCAAAAATACCGTAAGGGAGGTTAATGAAGAAAATTGGACTTAAAACTGATGATTTGATGGGTATCTTAAGCTCCTGCATAGATTGTAACCTTGTTTTATGATGTTTGAGGTATTTCACATTCTTGCCACCAAGCTCGTTCTTTGCAGGAGACATTTGCTAAGGAAAACAAAGTTCCTGTATTATATTTCCTTGTCATAAATTGTCAGTCAATTGAACCTTTAAATTATTGCCAGTCCTGGAAGAATGTACAGTAGTTTAAGTATTCTCGTTGTGTGTTACTATATCTGACATGTTAGGTTTGGAGTGGTTCAATTCAAAAATATTGAAGTGAAGATAAAAACTAAGCAAATATTTTACTGATAACCTACGGTGAAATATTAAACAGTGAAACGTACGGCCGTTTTACCACCTTTTGCACTATGATACCTGGGTTTCCTTGGAAGCATACAATAAAGATTATGCCGCATTCGGTTATCACCTTACTCTAGTTCTCAGGTACTATACATGGAGGCCAAAAATTATTCCCCCCCCCCATCACTTCAGGAATAGGGCGCGCTCCCACCAATGTTGTGACTTATGACCAGCGCAGGGAATCAGCAGTGGATACAAGCCTTTAGGGCATGTTTACGCAAACAAATTAGTGCAACCGAATAGCAAACACCACAAGAGGAGTCCTTCGGTCAGTTTTCAGGGCCTTATGAAGTTAGAAAAAAAACTCCTAATTTCTCCAGCAAAATGACCATCACCAAGTGTTTGTTATTTCGGAAACAAAAATCAATGTCCGTTAAGTTTAATTAGGATATTTTATTGACACACTGAGTTGAAACAATAAAAGGGCAAAAATAAGACATCTAAAATGATTAGCCCCCTGGCCACCTCCCTAGCAATCTGTCCATACATTGCACTCTGCATAAAATTCCCCTCATGCCCCGGCCCCTGTCCACGTCGCGACATAGTGACTGATGCCCTATCCATTAACATGGTCTATGGCGCGGCCCCATCTGCCCCTTCTGCGTCAATGATGATACCGAAGGGGCAGCGCCGGAACCCCACAAATGCTGCTTTTCAGGGGTATATTGGGTTCTCCCAATCACCGCTCCTCTGGCATTTGGGATGAACCCAAACAGTGGTCGAACTGGGTTCGTCTCAAACGCTAGGGAGGTTAATATTGTCCCTTTTCTGAGCCAAAACAATCTCTAAGGCAGGGAACACATGGCTCAATATAGGAGCCGTTCGAGGTTCCCTGCAGCAGTGCAATGACGTCATCGTGATACTGTGTCTCCAGCTCAGCCAACCACCCCGTGGTCTCCATGTAAAGAAATGGACATCAACCGTGATTTACGGTCATGTCCGATATCCCTGTATTCGAGCGGGATTGATTGGTCCCACAGGGATAGCCGCATTAGATATGGGCCAGATAGATGGCGGTGTGCATGCGCCATCAAGTTTGCCATCGATCTGGCCCATATCTTACGTGTGTTCCCTGCTTCAGAGTAGTTCTTTACTAGGTTGGCACAGGTCTCCTGAGGGATTTTGGCCCATTCTTCCATCGCAAGTTAGCTTGCTGGTCCATATTGCATGGCGTATGATCATGGACATTTAAGCACCAGCCACAGATTCTCAATAGGATTGAGGTTATTTATAAGGGGGCTAATATTTTTGGCCCTTAACTGTATAACTCTTATAGACTACACAGTAACTCCAAAACACAAAAACTGAGTCAAATTCACCTCTATTTCTTTCATATTGTTTGTGAAGGTTCTTATTAATTCAGGTCATAGCATATCTGCAGTATAAAGTCTAAAGAGTTAGACTTAAGGTATCTAAGCTGTACATACAAAAAATATTAATGGTTAAAAACGTTTATACATGGTTACTACTGCTTTACATAAAACATCCCTTTTCAACAGAGTACCATAGTTTTTAAGTTTCATATAATGAACATGTCAAAGGGAGCCTAGAGTTCCATCTGCTGGCTGGAAACAGGTAGACGTTTTTTAAAATATTACTTTTTAAAACAACTCTATTGGGTATTTTGTTTTTTCCTGACTTTTAAATATAATAATAAATATAAAAAGTTTTAGTCCCTTCAAAATAGATCATGTTTTATTAGTAAGATTTTCCATAGATATTTTTTTTATAGATTTCATGGATAGTCCCTTTATAGCCACTATATTTTCCTCCATAGTTCATCTATAGCCATTATATAGTCCCTGTAATGTTCATCTATAGTCATCTATATAGTCCCTCCATAGTCCATCTATAGCCATTATATAGTCCTTGTAATGTTCATCTATAGCCATTATATAGTCCTTGTAATGTTCATCTATATAGTCCCTCCATAGTTCATCTATAGCCATTATATAGTCCCTGTAATGTTCATCTATAGTCATCTATATAGTCCCTCCATAGTCCATCTATAGCCAATATATAGTCCTTGTATAGTGCTTCTATAGCCTACATAGTCCCTCTATAGACTACATAGCCCCGTGGGCGTTTCCACTTACGTTCCACCTCTGGCTCAATTAATGGGCTATGGCTGAAGGGTCACATGGGATCAGGAATCCTGCTGCTCCTAGGATGACTGTATTATACAATGACATACAGACTGTTGGTTGTCTGGCAATAAGGAATGTTAAAAGAACATCCAAAAAGTTGAAAGACATCCCAGAAATTGAAGGAAGTTTCTTACATTACTTACATAATATCATAAGACGTTAACATCAACATGGTTTAAGGGTTCATTCACACTATACGCCATTAGTGCTATGGTATGCAGGTTTCCATTACACTTATGCACACAAGGGTTAGCGTTCAAATACACTATTGGAATTGGTAATACAGCGTGTTCAATGCATGAAGTGTGTACTGTGCAAAGCAAACCCACAAAATTAAAATGAATATTCCACACTTTTGGAAAGTGGGTGGAGCCATACAAATCAATCCAACACCCTTTTGGCCACATGCACATCTAGGCCCTAATATAATTTTTTAATGAACAGTTTTCAGCTTAATTAAGCTTCTTGGCCATCATCTGGTATGGTAACTATGCTTGTTGAGTAGGGCTTGGGACCTCAACTAGGTAGGTTGGAAGACTTTTCGATTCCTTTAGTTCCTTTGCACCTAAACCTATGATCATACTGCTTGATTCTGGCCTTAAGCCTTGCACAAGGACCAGGACAGTCAAATGTTTCCTATGTTTAGAAGCAGTTCAAAGCCAGTTACAAACTAAATTGTGGATCTTATGTAAGGTGAGCTAACGGAGTACCAAGTCAAATATTGGGGAATATTTGTCTATCTCTTGGGATTTTGTTATCAGTGTTATATATGTATTATCTAGTCTTGGCAGGTGTGGTATTTAGTATTCAATTACAATTTGAGTATATCTTTTATGGGCCCATTCTGCCAATCTAAATACATATCCTTTCTGAAAATTCTGAACTTTGGGTCTTAAGCTGGCCATACACCTTCAGATTTCTCTGTCAGCTTTCCTTCAGATCAGATCTGATCTACCAGCAACCATGTAGTATAGTGTCCTCCCTGATAGAATACATAGTGATTGGAAGGTGTAGAAAGGTCCTCATATTACATGGTTTTGGTAAAACAAAATCTGATCTGAAGAAAATCTAACAGAGAAATCTGAAGGTGTATGGCCAGCTTCACTCCTCTATTTCTTGCAGTGTAATAACCAACTAGGCAATGATTCCAAGATCAGGGTGCCAGGCCTAGAGCCATCTACCTTAAAAAAAATCATCAGTTTTCATATTTCATGTTTCTGTCCTCATAGGTTCACTTTACAGGAAAAACAGTCAAGGGGATTTCATGTGACAGGCAAACAGCTGCAGGTCTCGGCACGTGCCGATGGACCACAGGAGATTGCAGCTGCTTCAGTACAGGATTTCTGTGAAATGAAATGAGACCTTATTTTAAAAAGGTCAAAATGAACAATGTCAAAGGGATATTTTATTATTTGGGACTGATTAACAATGGGGGCTGCCAATTCTTTCATATACTACTCTGGCTTTTTCCAAAACCACTTCATAAAATATTTACTGTACCCTATTCAGGTGAAGGCCTCCATAATCAAAAATCTAATATTAATAATAAGTGTGGTTGGCCTGTAAGTAGAACCATATTTACAGTTTCATAGGCCTAGGAACAAATCTGAGTCAGACATTTATTTTGTAGGTGTATGGTGAATTCATGTAAACATGCAGAGTGAGTTTATTTGACTCATGTAACTCTACAAACTCATAGAAAATGTTCACACTTAGGTATTGAAGGACACAATAGGATATGTTAGTCCTTTTTTTTAGATATTGGCTATTTAAATGAGTATCCTTTTGAGTAAATTTTACTTCCTGGGTTTTCCTAATATTTCCATGAGGAACGCCTTCTCACCTTCTCTGTATAATTATGACCATCAAGAAATCATAGGATTACAGCTGAATGAACCTCACAAAATATCCTATAGACGCCCATCATGCAACTTCAGGTACTTCTATTTCCTATATTAAGTAAATTGAATATTTGAAAATTAATAACTGCATTTTTTAAAATTGAAGCTCCCATCCCCACAGTCTAGTGCAGAGGTACCCAAACAGTTTTGCTGGTGAATCTCAAAGCCATTGGAAGTATATCATGGACCTTATTCCCTCCTTTTTTGGGGGCTCAGCTATATTCACTGAAGCGGCAGTTGGAGGATAATTTTGACTTACTCATTTTAAAAGTAACTCGCAAGCCCCAAAAAGTGTGGGCCTCCCTGGTCTAGTGCATTAGAAGAAGAGGAGCTACAAGAGTTAGAAGGTTGAAAGAATAAAGCAGGAAACACATGGCTCGATGTTGGAGCCGTTTGAGGTTCCCTGCAGAAGCGTAATGATGTCATCACGATGCTGTCAGAAGAGGACCTGTATCTCCAGCTCAGCCAATACTTTGCATGGAGACCCCGCAGTCCCCATGCAAAGCAATGGACATTGACCATGGTTTACGGTCATGTGTGATCAGTGTTTTCGAGTGGGATTGATTGGTCCCACTCGAAAACAGGGATGGCCCCAAATGATATGGGCCAGATAGATAGCTGTGAGTGTGCACAGCGCTTGAAGCAGCCATCGATCTGGCCCATATCTACACATGTGTTCCTAGCTTAAAGCAGGGTACAGACGGCTCGATAATCGAGCCGCCCGATGTACCCTGCAGCAGCGTGATGACGTCATCACGCTGCTGTCAGATATCGGAGCAGCCGGGGAGAGCAGAAATGTCTCTCCCCAGCTTCTCTTTCTCAGCTGAGCTTTGTCTGGAGACCCAGGCAAAGCATCGGACATCCCCGTATTAACGGTCATGTCCGAAAAAGCTGTTTTCAAGCAGAATTGATTTGTCCCGCTCGAAAACAGCGATGGGGGCATATTATATGGGTCAGATAGATGGCCGTGAGCACGCACAACGCTTGAAATGGCCATCGATTTGACCCATATCTCCACGTCTGTACCCTGCTCAAGTCTCAGACTTGGAACCAATCATTGACATGATGTTTATTTTTCACAGTGTTAACAGGAAATGGACTTAGTTTACTCAAACTAACACCAAAAATGGAAATGGAAAAATGCAGACCCTTTTTTTCTGTCATCCCAAAAAATTTTTGCTCTTCAGGGTCATCCACAAATGGATTAGATCTATAAATCCAATAAATGAGTATTAATATGTTCCATCATGTCTAACTAAAGCCTTCTTTTCCTTGTCAAATTTTTTACCTATCATTTGTGTTATATATCATATTAGTAAATTTAGTAAAAAAAATGTTACAGGTTAAAAAAAATATTTATACCGTTAAATCTGAATTTGAAGGAGATTAATCAGATGCCAATTAGCTCTGTTTTTGAACCCTGCAACAACATGATGATTGTGAAGGTAAACTCCTTCCCTGCCCCTTTGCACAGCGATATTAATAGAAGATGGTAAGTAGCTGAATTTACAGGGAGATTACATGTAGGTTAATCTTTTTGTATACTTGGTTTTCCACAAAAATGCTCACTGTAAACATTAACACTGTCTGTCTGTTTGAAAGGATAAAACCCGGCTTTAACTTTAAAGCCAATGCAATAATCCGACAAAATCTTTCAAAGTCAACCGTGTTAGCATAATGAAGTTTAAGCTTTATTTTATAAAGATGTAAAGAAGTTTGGTTTATGCATCACTCATTGGTTCAGTACAAAGGACTTGGCTAATACGCAAGAACATCAATCAGCTTTGATATGAGAGAAAATAATGTTTAAACTTGAGTAATATTTTATTTTTGATGGAGAATAAAACAAATGTTTCATGTACTTTGTGGCGTGAGTGACCATGGAACAGGGGAATCTAGTGTATAAACTACTAGCATTCTACATCAAAACAAAAGCAAAAAGGAAAATTAATTACTGGAAGTTACTGGAAGAAATCTGAATCTAGTAAAGGGTTCATCTGTTGAAATTCAGCATGCTGATGAAATACATCAGCATAATGGCTTTCCTTTCTGGAAGATGGACAATGCTAGGATGCAACAAAGTGGAAGTGGACATGGATTCCATTACCTGCATCAAAACAACAGTGTGCGGCCCTTTTTCTAGACGCACAAGTTCTTTCACTATTTAAAAGAGCAGTGGTGGCCTAACCCATGAGCCCCAAAGACTTGAATTGCAAGCCATTGTTCTTTCCAATTTTTTCAGGATAAGATGAAGGATCCCCCATGGGACTCTAAGTTGGAACAGTGAACACTGATGAGTTTGGTGCAGTAAAACAACCGAAGTACAACACCATTTTTCATATTATATATGTGCCTATGGATCCGAGTTTTCAACATCTTCTTTGTCTTTCCAATTTTTTCAGGTCAATGTAGTTATGTTTAGGGATGACCGAACTGTCTGCCCATGTCTGTCCGTTCGCCGGCAAGAAGGAGCTTTCTTTTCTTCCAACGGCAGGATCAGGAGCAGTAAGATCCTGCCGGAGGAAGAATCTTTACACTAAAGACTGGGTTAAGAACCACGAAACCCTGACCCAGATTGATTTAGCACCGGGTTCCCAACGAACGTGCAATGCGCTCCGGGAGAGAGGAGGCCCACTTCCGTCCACGCTACGTTTCAGAGGCGAACGGCTCTGCGCGCCGGCCCCCGCCCCAGAGGGTGGGGGAGCCAGCTATCCCAGGCCAACCTGGGCTCCGCGGCACTGCGGTATCGTCACTTTTAGGAGGGATTCTGACTTAGAGGCATTCAGTCATAATGCCACAGATGGTAGCTTCACCCCATTGGCTCCTCAGCCAGTCAGAGTAAATAGTCGATCAATAGTGTTCTGCCCACTCTGAACGATCGACCAAACAAAATCGGAATCGGTTATATCGGACATTGAACCAACATGTTGGGTTTTTTTTTTGGTTGATCGTTTGGCAATCGGAGTACGTTGGTGGACCCACAGCCCTATGCAGCAGCCTTTCCGATCGATAGATTTTGTGGAATCGGCCATTTTAGAGATCGGCTCATGTCTAAATCGACCACAAATCGGATTTACAAGGTGGTGTTTCATCGATTCCCTATCGATCGGCAATTGATCGCTGACAAATCGACCTGTGTATGGCCACCTTTAGAAAGTTACCAGGTCAGGCCAGGATCACTCTTTTCAATAGAGAATACTATTTGGACTTACTATTTGGATTTATTTATAAATGATGGAGAGGTCTAGAAACCTAGAAGTCTAGATCCATAAAGTGCGGGACTAAGGGCAAAGTAGTCTAATATTTTTTTTATTGCCCAATGTCCTTTAGTCCAGGGAATTAGTTTATACTAAAGTGTGGTTACTGTAAGTGTGACGCATGACATCCAGCCTGTGGATTGGCTGTGGATTACAGACAGACTGCTTGCGTTTTGGAGCACATTGGCTTTAACATGCCCTATTCATTTGAATTTAAAAACGCTGAATAATCTGCACTCAATGCTTTTGGGAGGCAGTTTTTACACATCACACTGAAGTGTTTATTGATGTCCAATGACAACGTGGGGCCCTGCGGTAGTAGGTTTCTTTCCATTCAAATGTATGGGACAGGTTGTGTCCCTTCCGGACACAAGGAAACAATGCAGGCACAGCACTTACAGTGGCAGGAAGGAGGGATTGCCTTATGTGACTACTAACTTATAAATAAATTGGTGGCTGGAAACCACTTAAGGTAGTCTGACACCTACCAGACATTTACCACAAACATTTGTTTTAAAGTACATAATATACTATGACTGAGAAATAATGGTATATATTCCCATGGATAGAGAGACCTTGTGTACTTATACATCCATGTAGTCACTTAAGAAGACACCACAGCACTCTCCACTCAAAAGAGAACTACAATAACCTTCACTTAACCCCACCAATTAACAGATCCTTGGTCTAAACACACTACACACTACTGTTCATTTTATACCTGGACAGGATGCCACTTAAATACACCTGGAGACATCCTTTCTCTTTTCCTTGTAACTCCAGACAAAAACACGGACGCCTATCCATTAACCAATTTTACTACTTTTGAAATATCTGAGCTATTTGACATCACTTGAGTTAGTTAAACATCAGTAAGGGAATTTATTAACGCAAACGCAGCTGTGAAGACAATGCCCAGTTTTCATCGTATTTATCTTAGGCTGCGATGCTCCAACCGGTAGAGAGCCTGACACAGAATACCCTGGACTAACTTAAACAAAAAAGGCTGAACCTTCGCTTAAATCAACATTTCCCAACTGCACTACTTAAGTGTTCCTCAGTTACATATACACCTGTGAGAACGGCTAAGCCATAAACATATCCAATTGATAGGAATAGTCTACTCAACCCTGAGAAGAACATTAAACACATGTACAGTGTTATTTGGATTATAAAATATTATTTGGATTATATGGTCACCTAATTGTTCTCCCAGCTCCATATCTTTTGGGTTTTCACAAGATGGTTGATGATGTTGATATATTTCTAGGTTCATATAAAAAGTCTATAAAATACTGTAATTTCTGTAAAAAGGAACTCGTTTCCTACTATGTATGAAGAACAGTATGGAGGAAGCAAGTTGTTTATGTAAGCTGTCGTGTCTACTACTTAGGCTGGATAAACTTACATATACTCATAGACAAGCTAAGCTTTTTTTTTTTTTTGCTACATGATGCAGGGGTGTGTTTACATATGACCAATTATCTACTGGGTTTGGTATAAAATGATATTGGAATGTCTGAGTGTGCCATGTTGCTGTTGTTTGTGTCCCTGTTTCCTGGCCTGATTCGGGTCTGGACCATGGACCTTGCTCTGATTCTTCTTACTTTATGTTAATGGTCTTGGTTTGGACTGGTTACTCTACTGCATGATCTAACTTAGGGCATAGCAGTCTAATAATATTTTTCTTGCCCAAAGTCCTTTAGTCCAGGGAATTAGTTTATACTAAAGAATTCACTGACCAGGTTGCAAAAAACCATCAGTGACAGAATGGTGTTTTTGGCTAGCGTAGGGCTTGTGTTCACTGAACATCATGGGCAGGTCAGTGCGATGTGTCCATTACATCCAGGCTGTGGATTACAGGCAGAGTGCTTGCATTTTAATTCACATTGGCTTTAACATGCCCTTTAACAAGCATATCACTGCCACAACAGCTACCCTGTTTTCCCGAAAATAAGGCACCCTTACATTTTTGCCTGAGTCTGAAATATAGGTCATCCCCTGAAAATAAGGCACCCTCCCGGTACTGTAACTCTGGACAGGAGGGATCAAAGGGGGCAATCAAAATGACACAGAAGGGGTTACTAACATGGTTATCCCCCCTCTGAGTCTCCTGTGCCATTTTGATTCCCCCTCTGATCCCCCTGTGTCATTTTAAGTGATTCCCCCACCGAGATACCACAGTGCCGTATTCAAAAATTAGCAAAAATGTTGTAAGACACTGTCTTTTTTTCGAGGAAACCCAGTATTAAATAAATGAAAACCCAGAAGGAAGAGAGGGTGGAATGAAAAGTAATTTTTGGCCGAGACAGGCTTTGAAGAGACATTACATTGGTAAAATGACCAGAAATCATTTGAAACCTGAACATAGTTCTTTTTTACAGGGACATCAGAAGCTTTGCTAAGAGCTTCATTTTAAACTCGGGTACGTTGACTCCCTGAGGTCCACTCCAGAAACAGCATTGTCTATATGGGCAGAGGATGACATATGAATAATACTGGAGCTATCAGGCATGGGGGGAAAAATAGAAATCCATTTGCAGAATGTTAATGTTGGAAACACATTTAAAAACTATCAGTTATACGGAATACAAACACTGGCTTGAAAGAGAAACATTACAGCACTTGTGTGTTTACATTCTCCTATGCGAGCTCTTCCAGGCCAATGCCAGATATAGACTCCGTATGAGGCCTATTGGTATGTGCGCGTGTTCTGCGCAGTGGGGGGACTTGGCTCCTTAATAAATGGTTTAAGCACATATTAATTTGTTATCACTAAAGCCATCAGATTAAACTTTGTATCGCTTTAATACTGTAAATATTGCTCTAGTCGGGGCAGAGCTTACTTAACAAGGCATGTTAACAAGCTAATGTTTCCTTAAACATTGTCTGTAAAATGTGCAGCCTGACAAAATGTTTACAATCTACGTGTTACACAACCAGATGGGTTTAGCTTCAGTTAATCACTTGCATGTCTTTGTGTTCACTGATGTAATGTGGTCACTGTTGCTGTACAGCTGCACACGTAACCCTTTAGGATCAGGTTTCCATACGTTCTACCTACCACACAAACAGATGAAACACACGTTGATTTTTGTATGATTTAGTACAAGTATTACCAGTTTACTTTTGAGTTAAAGATTGTGCTAAATTGGTTCTATGTGTTGTGGTGTGTTTAAGGCACTGCAATTTGTGCATAATATATACACCCGTAAAAAATTTGCACACAAGTGGGCTGTGACAACATTCTATGTGATGAAGACAAATTCTGAGCTAATACAAATCAACCCAGTATTTTTTTCCTTACTGACAGTAAGGACAGGGGGACTTTGAAGGCCACAACAACAGGTTATAAAATTAGATTAAAAAAATTCTTAAATGTCCATATATAAGTCCAAAAATACCAAATCAAATAGTTTAGTGAAAAAAGGTTTCAAGCAGTTTCAAGTTGTTTTTTCTGTATACATGTATCCAGAGGAATGGGGAAGCACTGCCTACCACTGTACTGAACGTTTACACCCGAAAAATACCTACATATATTGCTACTACACTTGTTACTCAACGATCAGTGGCCACCATTTTCCCTCTGTGGTTGTAAGGCTTTGTTTCCATTGTAGCGTTCCCGTGCGGTTGCAGCCACGCGGCCGCTGCCCTTCCGCCCCCGCACACAACCGCATCCATTGGAAACTTCAATATAGTTTCCACTGGTGCGGTTGTGCGAGTTCGGGTGCGGATGCGGTTTAGGGCGCGTTTCTGAACGCTAGCTGTAGCGTTTTGAAACGCATCCGCTCCCCAACCGCATCCACATCTGCAATAAAAAAAAATCGCGTCGCAAAAACATGCGAAAACGCACCGACAACTTAGGCATGCGTTCAGCTGCGCGGCTGCAACCGCATGGGAATGCTTCAATGGAAACAAAGCCTAAGGTGTGCTAGCTCGATGGTGACACCCGGCATGTTTGGGTCCCCTATCAGGGTTAAATGAACCCCTGAGGAAGAACATTGGGGTTGTGTTAGAGAACCCCCAATGGACACATCAATCAGCCATACTTAGCTCTGCCGGAACCGGTGCTTCAGGTAAAAAACAACTTGAAACTGCTTGAAACCTTTTTTCACTAAACTAAGTGATTTGCTATCCTTTGGAAATTAAAGATTTTTTTTAAAATCTCATTTTATTCTCATTTTTTTTTTAAATTCTGAGTTTTTATTGAAAGTTTTTCATCAAATACAGAGAAAAAGATTAGTCATTAGTAATGGACACGGAACAACAACGATCAACAAAAATCGTCCATAAACTGGTGAGAAAAAGGAAAGGGTGGAGGGGAGGAGGGAAGGAGTGAGGAGGGGAGGGAAGGGTGGAGAGAGTACCTGACGCCGGTGAGGGCGTGGGTGACACCTTCATAGGGAGGAGCGTAGATGTAGATCCGAGAACAATTGCGACTCCCGTGGAGGCCGAGCTAGAGGTGGACGTTTCGTATGAGGTATAACAGGTGCCAAACCAGCCCCTTGCGGGAAAATGCAGGTAGGATATGGAGAAGTGCTTACATATCTACAGGTGAGGGAGGTATAGGCGGGGGAAGGG
>CM070036.1:19672411-19684337 GCA_036250615.1 Ptychadena robeensis | reverse complement strand
GGTTTATTTTCATTTTATAACCTGTTGTTGTGGCCTTCAAAGTCCCCTGTCCTTACTGCCACTACGGAAAAACTGCTGGATTTATTTATATCAGCTCAGAATTTGTCTTCATATATATTCGGGATGTTCAATAACAAAAAAAGCTGCACTATTCAGAGTATTAAGGCCAACATCCCAAATATATATTTGCTGCATAAGATAGAGGGGAGATCGTAAAAGAGCCCCCAACTTATCTGGATTCCCCCTGAGAATAAACGCAGGGGCAAGGGGACTTTAACGGCCAATGGTGTATAATGAAGAAGGTAAATAGGGTTCACAACAATAACAATTTAATAAACATGATTGATAAAAACATAGGACATTTCAGTGTTGGTAGATGTTAGAAATAATAATTGACCAGGTGTTGAAAAATCCATAGGTACAGAGTAAAAAATGCATGTAAATGCATGCATTTGGGGCTAATCCTGCTGCTTGCAGGATCTTTATCCTGCCGTTTTTACCAATATTATTTATGTTTGTATTTACATGCATTTTTTACTCTGTACCTATGGATTTTTCAACACCTGGTCAATTATTATTTCTAACATCTACCAACACTGAAATGTCCTATGTTTTTATCAATCATGTTTATTAAATTGTTATTGTTGTGAACCCTATTTACCTTCTTCATTATACACCATTGGCCGTTAAAGTCCCCTTGCCCCTGCGTTTATTCTCAGGGGGAATCCAGATAAGTTGGGGGCTCTTTTACGATCTCCCCTCTATCTTATGCAGCATATATTCGGGATGTTGGCCATAGGAGTGTGACAGTACTCTTGTGAATATTATGTTCTATATGATGTACACAGCAGTATCATTGATTTTGAATGGTGCCGTATAACATTTCCCTGTATAGATTTACCTCTACTTTATCTTGGAACAAAACTGATGTGTGGGACAGCAAATCTTTTTGAAAATGATTCTTACCCCTCGCTCTTCTATCCAAAAACCTAGAATAAAATAAATAATATAAACCTTCTCTGCTCTGGACCAACATCCCAAATAATATGGCCAGAAGTATATGTGGAGGAACAGATCCTTGCACAAGGGAAATTTTTCTCCAAAATAGAGCGGGGGGACTTTGAAGGTCCAAACATATTAGTACATTTTCATGAACTTTTTGTGTATGTTACATAGTAAAAATATGTTAACAATGCAGATGTTACTCTATCATTTATCACATATAATATTTACATTCCATCATACATAGTTTGATCGCATACACTTATCATGTGTCAAAAACGTTAAGACGTTTTCCTAACACGTTTCACATAGGCGCTTCTTTAGGGGATACTTAACGTTGGATATCAATATTGTAAAAAAGCTATGAGCTTAGATATGAATCAGATGACAGTCATATGTGAGTGATGGCAGGTAACCAGGAAGGAACAAGGGACATTCCACATATTTGATTTTCTTAGGGTTATCTTATTAGCGTTTCCAGTTCCATGTTGTTCAGTGGCCCCCCTCATTCCTCCAATTGCAGCCCCTGAACCCTAATTGTTAATGCTTAGGGCATATGAACTTGCATGCCCACTGATCCTCAGCTGTCTCATGCTCACCTGGGATCTTCTTATAGTGGGGAGATGAGGAGAGGTGAGTGACTCACTTAGTGAGTGAACCACCCACCTCACCTCCTCGTCCTGCTCTAAGAAGATTCCAGGCAAAGATGTGTTGGCGGGGGATTGGCGAACAGGTGAGTGCCTATGCTCCCACTATCCCACCAACGAATGGGGTATGATTGTATAATATATATTGCGGCATATGACCTCAGATTCAAAATGTACATCACCATACTACAGTGTTCCTTAAAGCTTGAAGCAAAATTTAAAACAAGTTTTGTTATATAAAAATAATGTCTTCTAGCTATGCCTACTGCCATTTTTTTTATTAAATGCCTATACAAGTCAGTATAGATTGAAAATGTTATGTGCGGCCTTTAGCGTTGCCGAGGGCCGCACTTGTGGCCCTCCATATCAACTAAGTTGATAAATTGGATGGCTCTATCAGACCAAGCTTGATCACTTGTTACTTATGCTCTATATTAAGAGTTTATATCCTGGGTCCCTCTCCTTACTGTGACCTCACTTGAGTGACCTAGACCCTTAACATTTCTCGCATGCCTCTGGCCAGAGGTAATATTGTGTCCTGGATTATAGAGACACAGGGTTTATTATTCTCACACATACCTCCATGAGGAGTATATGACATTAGAACAGGAGCAGGACACAACACTTGCATATATAATGAGAAGTTAGTTAACACAATAATCTTATGGTCAACAGAATAATTCCAACAGCAAATCTACAGAAATGGCAAAAGGGAAAAGTGCAATGGCCCATTCAAAGAGCACACTAGACCTCCCTTTTCCCTTGACTGTAGCTAAAATCCATTAAAATGGTTCCCTTGTAACTATTCAGATGGGGCAATATCTTTCCAACAGATGCCCTTCAGCAGTTTACCAGTAGATTTTGAAGTAGACAGTTTTAATGATCCTGTGAATGACCTTTCCTTTTATTGAACCCCGGAAAACACAATTCAATAGCTATGTACTTGCTGATGATTAACTTACCCGGATATGTACTCAGGGTCATCAAAATGAAATGTTGCGATCATGTTCCTAAAACGAACCATTACTGTCATGAAAGTACTCTCAGGATGGAGCTTGCAGCATTTCGCACATGGATAGCAGCTAGGAATGGTACTCTATCCCAGAAGGGGCAAACTCAAATACATAGTGGGACCAAAATTGGAAAGTCGCAAGGCAACCTTGATATTTATTGAAAAATATTTCCGCAATTGAGGAAGATTTTTCTTCTCATCAGATATGAAATATATAATAACAATGAACCTTTTCAGATGGAAACAATGTTTTGCTTAAACATGAAGTCTGGAACAAGTAAATCGTAATACTATAACATATGTGACCTCAAATGTCAAATAAAATACACATCTGTGATATACAGTCCTTAAATAGAATTTTAAATATGGCAAGCCAATTATAATTACACAGCAAGCCAAATTTTCTGCATGGACCTGAGTGTGACACCCTGCTCTATCTTTTATCCTGGTATTTTAGTGGTTTTTAACTTCCAAAACCTTTAAATGAATTAGAAGTCCTATATAACTGTATTCCCTGCTGAGTGGTGGCCAGGCACAAGGACTAATGGTTTTATGAAAGGCCGATGCTTATAGCTAATGACTACCACCTCTGATATACTACTATTGACCCCTAAGTGACTTTTAAAAAGCTTATGGTCTGCTGTGTTGTTCCTAATCATAGTGTAGAGAGGTTGAAATTCCTTATTCTTTCCTACATCTGCAATTTACACCGACAGCATTGTAAAAAAATATCTAACTTTCAGCTTTAACACATGAATACCGTACCTCTCCTCAAAGGCCAGCATCTCAAATCATATGATAAATTTGTTGCCCTGAAAGTTTTCCTTACTGAACTGTAAGGACAGGGGGACTTTTTAGGCCAAAAGGTTACTTTAACACAAAATAGTCATTTATAATGACTGGGTTGCCACCCAGGAAACCAATTGTTGAAATCTATGTGGTTTATGGACTTTTTAAAGGACTTTTTATGGACATTAAATGCACCTATTACTGGGTGCATTTAATGTCCATAAAAAGTCCATAAAAAAGTCCATAAACTACATAGATTTTAACAATTGGTTTCCTGGGTGGCACTAATAGCTAGGCTGAACACGACGAATATGTGTACCCAAACAGTATGAAGTATTTTTCCAATAGACCCCAACGTACGCTTTGTTTGCACTTCATCAGGGGGTCACCCAAGTATAGGGACCCAAGTTCATCGGGTATGTAGGTATGATAGCCGTGTCAGCACAACTCAGCATCACACAAGGAAAATGGGGAGCCACTGATCCGTGGGTTCCATATTAGATGATTGCAGTCTGTATAGACGGTAAAGTAAATAAACCTCCCCACAATCTCCGTAGTCAAACTTTCAGCTTTTGTCATTGATGCAACAGGCCTCACTCTCCCTCTTCCCTGGTTCTAAGAATTCTCTTAACTTCCTCCTAGATGAAGAAAACTACTAGTTCTTGTATATTGTTTATTAGGATATTGCTGCACTGTAAACACCTCTGAATGTTCATGTCAATTGATGCCACACTCTGATTAGAAATATACTTCATATATATATATATATATATATATATATATATATATATATATATACACACACACATACACCTTTATATACTACAATATAAGGTAGCTGGCATACTATTCTTTAAATATTACATTTGTCCTTCCAGGAGTAGTACAATGAACTATGTGTGATGCAGCAACAAAAAAGACAAAAATATGAATATCATATAAGCAATTCTTTCTTTTCAATGTCCCGAGTAGTGATGAGCAGCATAGGAAATATTCGTATTTGCATAATATTAGAATTTGTGATCTCCAGTCATTATTACCTTCATTGCGCAAATCGGCACTTGTACATACACATATTGCGATTGCAATGCGCGGTAGTTCCAGGTACTGATGTAAAAAATCTTAAATATTCGCGATTACAAAGATATCGCACTATATTCAAGATTATTCAAGATTTTCGCAATTTCTTGAAGTGCTGATATTCACAATATAAATTCGGTATTAGAATATTTGCAATCAACGCTAATTAGTGGACCACTTTGATAACTTATGCAAGACTAAAATAAACACAATAAACCGCCACACTGGTCATGTGATCTCAACTAAATAGAAGCCTCCGTGATTACATGAAGAAATAAAGCTCCAGCAGACCCCCTTGGGCTTTTCATCAATTGTAAGATGAGGAAGATTGTTAGTGAGGGGTTGTTATATATTACACATCAAGGAGTATATATAGGGTCAGTGGTCTGCCAATATCCCAGAAAAAAAAAATGTAAATTAGAAGTGTTTGCACCTAGAAACTTCTACATTCCTTTTGAGGGGATGTAGAGGGACTTTAAGGTAGGCATACCATATATCTAAGAATACAGTTTAATAGGAAACATAAAATTATATATAATACAATTCAGATGAGATCATTCTTGCTTTTATAGACTTCTAGTCGCTTCTCCAGGACAGAAGGCATGCATATAAAACATAATAGCTCCAATGGAACCTAAGGGGTTACACACCCCTTAGGTTCCATTGGAGCTATTATATTTTATATGCAGGAGGATGTTGCATATAAAATATAATAGAGGAGTATGTTGATTCTAACACAGATAGGCCAGTGAGAAAAACTGGTTCCCACATTAGGGCCTCTTACCAGAATCAGGGGACCCTCGGGTTAGAGTCATAGTAGTTTTCAACTAAAAAGTCTGGAGGTATATTTATAAAATGAAATCACAAACAAATGTGTTTAAAAATGTAAATGAAAAACTAAGCTGAGAAATAAAGTTTCTACCTTAAGCAGTAAGCCTCCAATTCACCGCCGGTAGTTTCCAGAGAATTCCCACACATAGAAAATGATTCACCCCAGGAAATTTCTTAGTTACGGCACCCCAGTCTCACTCATGGAAGGCAGCTATACATTGAGTTCACATGAGAAATGTCAATATAAATTGAGGTCATCACAGTCACAAGAGGAGGACATTCCAGTAACTAAGGAATTTAATATCTCTGTGAAAGAGGGAAGAAGTGAGGGGGCTCTTCAATGAAAGGTTAGGAAGAAACAACCGAATGCCAAAACCCTGATCTTGATATTTATTGGAGCTCTGAGAATTCCAGAATGTAATGACTGCTTTGGTTATTGAAAGTGTTCAAAAATAGTGTAAAATGACCTATTCCCACACTAGAAGAGTATTGAGAAGAAAACCAACATTGCCCAAATTCTACATGGAGCACTACTGTATTCTCATGCTGACCATAGACACCTCAATTCTTGGCCTTGTGACTTCACCACACTGATGAGTCAGCTACAGAACTAACAGGAGTCCTGTATGTGCCACTAACACAGGAATTCCCGTCAGGACTCCAGTCCCCATCCAAAGTACCAGGATCAGCCAGAAAAAATACTTATTGGGTGGTTTCGCCAAGGTGTAGTTGTTGGAGATCGACCACCATGCGTACTTGTTTATTCAATTAATGTCTCAAAATCATAGAGAAGTAGGCTAAGGACTAACCTCATAGGTGACTTGGGTTCTTTCAATGTCACAGAGAATGTGGTCAGGTCTGTAGCACCACCTAGAGATCCCTGACCAATGAACACCTCCAAACAATTATTACCATTTGTGTTTTACTGATAAAATATAAATGCTTGGGTCTCCTTAACCAATATTTTATCTACTCTCTGGTTGACAAAAGAATATTTATTGGCAACATTTTGTCGACTAATTTATGTAAGCCCTTTCTTTTGTTTTTTATGTATATTTATTAATAGTAGATTGTTGAACCAATTACAGCCATTGATAAGAAATTGAGGAGTTTAAGTGATATCCTTTATTGGCTAACCAAAGTCATTAGAGAAGCAAGCTTTTAAGATGTCTTAAGCCAGCCATAGACGTGCCGATTCCCGGTCAAAGTTGCGGGCGATCAACCGGCGTGCACGCTCATGTGTCTATGGCCGGCTTAAGTGATACCCTTTATTGGCTAACTGAAGTAATTACAGAAGCAAGCCTTCAGGGTGTCTCAGATCCCTTCTTCAGGCTTAAGTCAAATAACTTGGGGGGGGGGAGACTCCCCATCCACAGTAACTGACTACAACAGGATCAGCCACAAAAAGAGAAGAAGGAAACTAGTGCCTAGTATGATATGGATAGTGGACAGTAGGGTCTACTAAATTACATTAAGTACCAGCATGGAAGACCAATAGTTCCCTGAAAGGTGTGTGTTGAGGAACAAAGATGCCCTGTGGAATAATAGTGACCGATGGGAAGGGTGTGACATTGGTGTCAGTGGAGATGACTTTTATTGATGAGCGGCATAGGCAACATTCGTATTCGCGGCATGCCGCAAATTTTTGGGAAAACATTCGGAAAATATTCGCATTCGGCAATATTCTTCTTATTGCGAATATCGGCAGTTTGATGCGAATTTTATATATTCGCGAATATGTGTTTAACTTGCATTGAGGGGCGTGTTGAAAAAAATTACGAATTTTGGACGCCATCTAAGCGATTTTCGCGAATTTTCAAAAGTGACGATTTTCGCAATATTCCGAATATTCGCATCACCCCAATATTGGATTTAAAAACTGTTGATGGTTGCAGGGAGTGTTGCTAAGCTCTTGTTGCAGCCTTCCCATTCGTCCACTTGCATTGAGAGGCATGTGTAATGGAAAAAAAATACCAAATATCCGGAATTGCGAATATTCGGCAATATATTCACCATCTTCGCGAATTTCCGAATTGCCGATATTTGCGATTAATATTCAGAATCCGAATATTCGTGATCATCACTAATGACTTTCCTGCCTGTGCTGTGTGCCATGTTGCTCTCTCCTTCTTGATGAGTCTTGATGAGCATATGTTGGGGAAAATAGATCATTGTTTCTTTAAGAAATTTGGAGAGTGGGCTACCTTTTCCAAGAGTATACCCCAAGACAAGAGTTATGTAAAACTGGCGTCAGGGGACACACTTCACAGAGAGATCTGGGCACAGCAATGTCATTCCAATCACATTTGCATATGGATGCAACAAATGACAAATCCAGAAACTGTATACTTTATGCAATAAAGTTTTATTGAAGATGCAAACTAAGGCATCATAATATAGACAACAGAGAAAAAAAGGGTATAACAACTAGAGATGGTCGAATTTTTCGACTTGCTAAATTTGTGAGTGGATTGCAAAGCCCCTGAACATGGTATCATCACCAAAATTGCTGGAGATGTAGAGAAGGGTTGGGGAAATATTTAAAAAGAAAAAGCTTTGCTCTAGCACATGTAGTTTTTGCATAAATTAAGTTCAAAGTTAAAGTCGAAATTCCGATTTTCGAAATTTCTACTTGACTTTGAACTTCATTTGTGAAAAAACTATTTGTGTTAGAGATATACTTTCTTTTTTGTCTTATACCCCCTTCCTTACATTTTCAGCAAGTTTGGTGATGATTCCATGCTCAGGGGCTTTGCAATTAAGTCGAAACCGTCGAAATTTTCGAATTTTTTTAAAAAAATTCGACCATCTCTAATAACAACATACGAAGCCATGTTTGGCAATGGAGGCAATGGAGGCATTTGGCAACAATGCATGTTTTAAGGCTGAGTGAGGAGGAAAGTCCTCCATAGGTGCAAATGGTGCAACGGTGTAGATAGTTCATGAATCCTTCATGTTGAAACTGTGTATACTTTGTTTCATTGCTGGAGAGCACCCTAAAAAAGCCTTGTTTCTACAAAACGTGTGTCAAACATGGGTGTTCAGACAAGTTAAATATGTTTAACCAATTCATGTCCTAATGCGTCCAATGAAAATGCATTTAATGCATCAAAATTGCTTGTGTTATAAAAATTTTGCCATTGTATTAACGTTGCATTAAAAGTAGTATTGATTGGTAGGTTTTCTCTCCTAGCTTTTCCTGTTCCTTGATTACTTGATGTGCAGATATTGACCAATTAAGTTTACCACTTTAAAATCACCCACATTTTGCCAATATTTGTTGTCTTCCTCTGTAATTGGTTGTCTCCCAAGATTTCAGAATCCAGCATACACCATACACAGCCCCTTTATGCGCCACCATCCTATCCCTGAAGGCACACCAATACCTTGATCCAACCCTTTACCTCCCTTTACCTTTATTACTTCATAGTGTCTCCATCTGGAAAATAGAATAATTTGATATTTTTTCTTCCTTTCGGTGTGTGAGACAGAGTGCTAAACATCTGCCACAGGCTGAATTCCTGCCGGTGGAATTGATTGCATGCTTCGGGTTAACGTTTGCTTTTTTTCATCCATGTTTCATCACTTCATGGGCATGCAAAGTAATCTTGGAAACATATGGTCACCCAAATCAGACAAATGGAGATTTCCAACCTTTCTATCGCTGATTAACACATCACTGCAAATGTTCA
Source organism: Ptychadena robeensis (assembly GCA_036250615.1). NCBI lineage: Eukaryota > Metazoa > Chordata > Amphibia > Anura > Ptychadenidae > Ptychadena > Ptychadena robeensis. The sequence goes on along the minus strand of CM070036.1, from coordinate 19,675,284 downwards.
ATTACAGAGTTTCCATGATCCAATTTTTGTCTTCAGGATTCTGTACAGTTTATTGCGTCTAGTTTATTTTACTGACTGTTTACACCTCATCTAGTCTCTAAATATGAGAAACAGTCATAATATACCTGCGTTTTACCACCAGACTATACACCTTTTTTATTGCCTCAGATCTTCAAAGAATTAGGTTATCTTAAATACGTGTATTGTAATATCTGCAGAATTATTTTTTCTTTCAGAGTAAGTGATTTTATTTGTAACTATAATCTACCCCCTCCTGCCAAGCAGACCCCCTACTATAAAATACCATCAGGAAAAGATCCTTGGTTCCTTCCCTCACACAGCACATGTATTTCTGCACTAGTGTTGTCCAACTGCAGTCCTCAAGAGAGAGCCGTAAGTAGAGTATGGGTATGGTATGGTTTACAGGAAATCAAATGACTCGGTTTATACCAAAACCTTGCTTAACCTCCCTAACTCTCTGCTGAGGTCCAGATTTCTGTACCAAAAGCGCACCATAGACTTAAATTGGATTTTTTAAATGTTGTAGGCCTGTAACTTCCCGAAATCTGTCCGTACAAGGGTCTAGTCGACATCCTGAATATAATAATATTTGAAACACACAATTATGTGAAAAAATTACATTTAAAAAACAAAAATTTATAAAAGGCATAATTTGAATGATAAAATCTCTAAAATACTTCACTGTATCCAGTACAATTACCTTTCGTACCCTCTCTCCCCTGGTGTGATGGACCTGGTGACATCACACCAGAGGAGAAGGAGAGAGGGTTAACTTCAAAGGGGCACATATGAGGAATCACAAAACAGTTTTCTCCATAGAATATTACTTTTGAATCTCCCACCGCCGCCCCGATGTGACGCCATCACAACACAATGTGTTTGCGCTGCCTCGGCTCTGATCTCCGCCGAACGGCCCCATCTCATCCAGTGCAAGACTAACAGGTCAGCGCTGGACAAGATGGGGGAGTTAGGAATGCCAGGGGGGTTACAATTGGACAACCTAGGTCTACAGAGATATTTATGGGTGGACGGCATGAGTTAAGATCCACCTTTTACTTCTTTCTCTTTTTTTTGCAGTGAAAACATAATATAATGAAGTTTTAAATACTCAATGGTGATGTTGTAAGCTCTCTAAAACATGTGGTATATGTATATACGCTATATACTTATATTTATCACATAGTTTTAGAGAGCTTGAGACTTTCACCATTGAGTATTTAAAAGTTTTTACAACTTTAAAAACGATGATGAGGACCCCAATTTGTATAGCATATAAGATGCCAACAACCCAACCAAAATATTTACAGCACCCTCTATAACCTACAGTATATATATATATACTATGAGGGTGACAATTATATCAATTGGATAAGTGGATAAGTCATATGGCATCATGTTGGTGATCTGATATATGTCCAATCAGTTTAATCACATTGATGTTTTACTTGTAAAATAATTGTTGCAAATGTTTTAGTTTTTTTTTTTTGTGAATTTAACATTTAGTTAACAGCATGAATAATTCCCAAATGTTATGTCATTAATTTAAATTAATCCATTGCAAATGAGAAAGTCCTTATTCCCAGTGTCTTGGCCTAGCCCTCCAAGTACTCCGGATTTGATCATCACACTTTTATAGTAATATATAGAGATTGTGTTTGTTTTTCTCTTTAATAAAACTTTATTGGAAAAAAAAATATAGAGATGGAAATTCCGACTGCTTGAATTTGTAAATTAATTGCAAAGCCCCAGAATGTGGTATCATGACCAAATTGCCGAAAGTGTTGTGGGGATATTACAAAAACTACGTTTTTGCTCTAGCACAGTGGTGTCAAACACATACACAGAGTGGGTAAAATGAAAAATTGGACAAAGTCACGACTAATCTTGATTATTTACAATTTAGGATGTTTTTCCTTCTTATCATATCTAACGATGAACCTTTTCATATAAAAATAAATGTAAGTTTTTCTTAAACACTAAATATGGGACAAGCAAAGTGTAATACTATAACACACCAGTGTCATCCATTTCTTATATAACATGTAAAAACAATATTGTGAACCAAATATAATTACACTGCATGCCAATCTTGCCCCTGGGCTGGAGTTTGACACCCCTGCTCTGGCACATGTAGTTTTTGTGTAAATTAAGTTATACCGTATATATATATACGCAAAAATGAAACTTGGCTTATATTCGGTTCAAGAAATTCAAATTGCTGCATTTTGTAGGTGGAATGTAGCTCCTGAACATGCTATCACATAACATGCATCACCAAAATTGCTGGAGATGTAGAGAAGGGTTGTGGGAACATTTGAAAAAAGTATTGCTCTAGCACATGGCGTTTTTCATAAATTAGGTTTAAAGTCAAGTTGAAGTTTTTAAATTGACTTCATTTGAACTTATTTTGTGCATAAACTTTATATCCTAGAGCAGTGGTGGGCAACTGAGTTGATATGGAGGGCCATGAATGTGACCCTCAGCATCACTAAAGAGCCACACATAACATTTGCAATCTATACTGACTTGTATAAGCATGTCTTAATGTGGAATGAGGCAGGAATAGCTAGAAGACATTATTTTAAATTTTTAAACTTGTTTTAATTTTTTTTTTTATTTTAAACTTGTTTTAAATGATACTTCAAGCATTGAGTAACACTGTAGTATGGTGATGTACATTTTGACTCAGAGGTTATGTGATGCAATATGAGTTCCTATGCCCTATGCATGAATAGTAAGGTTTCGGGGGCCACAAGTGGAAGACTGAGGAGGGACGGCCGCTGAAGAATGCCCAATGGGCCGCAGGTTGGGCACCTAGGTCCTAGAGGAATACTTTTTTCTTTATGATGTTC
>CM070036.1:19661681-19672401 GCA_036250615.1 Ptychadena robeensis | reverse complement strand
CCCCCCCCCCTTATACTCGAGTCATTCCGTTTTCCAAATTTGTTTCTAAAACTAAGTTTGCAATGTTTCCACCACAACCCTTCTCAACATCTCCAGCTATTTTGATGATGATACCTTATTTTGCTTATTTTTAACTACCAGAAAAAGTTTGCAACTATCTCTTATAACTTATCTCTACTCTAATACTGCAAGTTTTTCTTTAAAGTATTAACTTTTATTAAACATTTTTATATAAACAAATACAATCACAGAGATATATGAAAAAAATACATACAAGAAAAAAAGATTCATTGAGTATAGGGGCAAAAACTAAAGATAAAAAGGGGGGGGGGGTAGATAAGCATCTTAAATGACAGGGGAGGTGACTTTTCATCCCACCAGCACTAGCGTGCTGGCCAGGGGTTTGCCTATGAGAGGGGGAAATTTTAAATATCGTAAAGCGTATCAGGAATGCCAGGTAAGGTAGAATACACATAAGGGCATTGGTTCACAGGCAGGAGCTTTAATACATTGCAGTACAGAAACCCCTCACAATATGAAGAAATACTGAACAAAAAGGGAAACAGGGTCTAATACTACAAGGGTTTTATCTACTTTTATGTTTTAACTCTGGGCGGATCTTTACTAAACAGCTATCAGAAAACTTGTGCATTTTCATGACACTGTTAAATAGAGTTCCATTGTATATTCTATACAATAGTTGAATGTAGTCCACAAAGCTAACAATTATTCCGCTTTAGAAGAAACATTTTCTTGGTAGTATCCACATTAATAATGTATTGTTTCCTTTACTGTTGTAAGCAATGGTTGTCTAATTAGTCACTTGCCAGTTTTTGCTCCAGGCCAGGAGTTCCTGTCCTTTCATGCAGGGTCCTGGCAGTCCATTCCATCATTTAGCAGCTGATGATTTTGATTGATCAGTGCAGAATGGCGTCACGCTTTATAAGAGAATTCTCAAGCTGTGCTGATCATCTCACAAGAGGGAAAACTTAATTGAATTTCTACCATACGAAGTGTCAAAGTGACAAAGTGTCAGCTGAGGACTGTGAACTCTTTAGGTCTTCTAAAACAGTTATTAAACTTCATTAAGATTATTTGTTTATCTTCTTCTTAGTTTACATGAAAGATGAAGTAGTGTTATATACAAGGGTAACACTGCTACTTTGTGGCGGATTCACAATGGGGGACGTGTGATGTATGCCAACCACGCCCAATGCATTAGCGGTTTGCTAATAGTAAGTATAGGATGCAGTATTGTCGACAAGATGAATACCGCGCCTTATTCTCCCTGAAACAGCACCTGAACAGTGGGCAAACTACAGGCACCAAAATGTCCATAACGCCACCCGTGGTTTCTGGGGCTGCCTAGTGTAGACCCAGCCTTAGCATTCACACTGCATGCATGGCATTATTATTATTATTTTTGTAATCAGCATTTTCTGCATGCATTTTTTTATAATGCCCTGCTGCGTGCATTTTTATGTTTTGTTCAAAAATGCAAATGCAAGCACAAACGCAGATGTGTAATGTGCAAAACGCATGCGCAAAAACACATATAGTGTGAAAGGGCCCTAAGGACTGATATGTGTTTCTTGTAATTTCCCACCAGATTCAATCTTTGTTTCCAGTGCGAAACACAAACATGACACCTCCCATTCTAGTAAATTAGACAGTGGCCACTGTTGGGTAAACAAAGCAGCAGTAATGCGCCATAAAGTTTGGAAACATATCCATATAGGGTAGACCTAATTGGTGGTTTTGGTAGTTAACGCAATTTGTTTTTGGTATAATGAATGAGTTTCAAAAGGAGAGCTTTAAAGAATTCCACAAGCTACATTAAAAGACTTGTTTCTACTTGTCTGCATGGGCGCGTCCACATCGACGGTAACACACCCTATTCATTTCAATAGGGAAACAGCAGGGAAACTGCAAGTACAACGTGGTACTCCACTCTGACAACAAAGTGCCACGGAAGTGGACACTTCCCATAACAACACCAATAAGTATTTTCCAGCCTTCCAGCAATGAAACATCTGCTAGATCAAGAAGATTTTGGACTGGTTGAGCTTCAGGGCTTATGTCAACTATGCGTGACCCAACAAAAAAGGGGGCGCAACATTAAGGAGCTTAAAAAAAATTCTCAATCCCCCTTTAGAAATAAATGAATCAAAATCATTTTAAAATGCGGTACACAAAGCAATGTGGGCAATACTGTCCAATTTTATTGGGATGTGTTTTTTCTGTGCTGAAGACACAAGCCCTCAGACTGGACCTTCAGATCAAACTCTGATCAGATAAAATAGATTGTGTTTTGCCTTTTCAGTGTCTCCATATTTCATCTGCATAAAAAATTACCTGTCCATTTAGGTCAGACACACATGGACGTGCAACAATGGATCCATCAGAACCCCAGTGGTACTCTTTGAGGACCAAAGCCAAAGCCAAAAATAGGATTGGGGGCACAGAAGTGCTGCGCCTTGATTCCCAGATTAATTGCATGGGCATTGACCCGTGTATGGGGGGCATAAGAGTTCCCCCTAAGCATACTACCAATGTCTTCCTAAGCAGGGCTCTGAGACTCTGATGTCTCCTGGTTTTCCACAACAAAACCAAATCTAGCTGATTAAACTAGGGCAGCCTGGTCTGAAAACTTATTTTGGAGTTCCCTCAAACATACCATTTCAGTAATGGATTCATTATCAGAACCCCAGTGGTTTACTCTTTGAGGACCAAAGACATCTGATTGAACTAGGCCAGCTAGACCTAGATAAGCATTCTAAAGGCCCCCATACACAGGTCCGTTTCCCATCGGATTCCGGGACGATCGATTCCGGGCGCGTGCACGCGAAACGATCATCCCGGAATCGCGTGAAGTCCACCTTGTCCGTCCGATCACGTCCAATCGCTCGGGGGCCCAGAATCGGATCGGACAGAGAACCAACATGTTGGTCTTTCTGATCCGATTCTGCACACATCAGGGGGAATCGTCCAGGAATGGCCGTTCGATCGGACCCCCGATTCCCGCTGAGATCGCCGGAATCGATCGGATAGGTGATCGATCGGCCATGGAATCCGACTGTGTATGGCTAGCTTAAGGGTAGTCATACACGGGTTAATATTTCCGTTCTATTGACCAGAAAATTGATCTTTTGAAGTCGACCAAACAGAATAGATTCCTGCCCACCTGATTCTATCAACCACAAGTGATCAAAATGGAACAGAACATATATGGAGCAGTGATCAGACATGTAGTTAACTTTCATTCAATAGTTTACATTTACATGTAGTTTTTCAATTTATAGATGCCCACAGACAGAAAGCGGAAATAATGCTTTAAAATAAGAGAAACAATCATCTGTGAATCTATAACACAGTGTGGCTGTACATTTGATCCATATTCAACTGGCAATCATTTTTTTATTGCACAATATGATCGCAATTTAATCAACCCGTCTTTGGCTAACTTAGGGGTTCCCCCTAAACATACTACCAATCTCTTCCTTAGCAGAGCTCTGGGGCCCTGATGTGCTGGTTTTCCACAACAATAAGTTAAGCATACACATATGGACTACCCATGGATCATTGCTAGACCAATTCCTATGCATTGACATCACCGCGGCGGACAGTTGCCCCAAAAATGCTGAAATGGCTTTCATATTAAGGTCCCAATAAAAAAACGGTTCACTTCTGCTACCTAGTCTGGTCTCTTAGGACATTTTCCTTGCCAGTTAGATCTCTCTTATTGGTCAGCAAGAAATAGGGTGAGTGGTATAGGGAAATACAAATTGCATCCCCCCCCCTCATACCGTGGAAGGTGGAAACACGAGACTGCCATGAGTTCAGCATTCTCACTCCAGTGTGTACTTCACCAAAGAATTCACCAGAGGACCCTCCGCGCACCTGTAATAAGTTAGTGGGCACCGAATGATCACCACGTGGTGTGTTCTCTGGAATCACTAGTGGCGTAAATCGGGTTATAATCAGAAATGACATTTGTGAGAGAATATTGACATAAAACACTGATGGGAATTCACTGAACTATTCACCTAACACTTACCACAGTGTCTGCAGAGCGAACTCGCTCTGCCATGACATCACATTACTCGCTCAACATGTGTTTCTGAGAGTTCGAGCAAAGACTTTTTCCGTTTTCACACTTTCAGGTGTTCCAGTCTGGAATGTTCACATTTACCATGTACCGTTTTTTAACCATTTATAAAACAAAGGAACCAGTGGAGGTATAAACAGTCCAGGTCACCTGTTAGCTCTCACAGTTATGCGGTCCTTCTTGAGGGTTAGATTAATTAGGATGTTTTGATTTGGCTTATTAAAACAAAGTTGTTGTTTTTTAATTTTGAATTTTATACTTTTTATTGACCAATACAATTCTCTTCATCTGAGTTTTTAGTTGTCGTTCACCAGTTAAACCAAAACCCCAGCACAACATCTCAACCTTTGAAAGCCATTTTTTAATCTTTCTAGTTGGTCCATCTGTAGATTTCTGGAAATAGCCTAAAAAATGTTGACCTAGAGCTCCCCTTGTAGCAGGTCCCTTTTTATCCAATTGATTAAGCCTGACCTGCCAAGGTAAGTAACATAACCACACACCAAGAAATCTGGTTATGTTATACTTGCAGTGATAGTGTGACACATTATCCTCAGGGTTGGTGCCAAAAGCGGACGGGGGGGGGGGGTCACTGCTCCATACCAGCCTCAATCAACTGTAGGTGGAGGGCCCCAATGGGGCATGCAAGCGTGACTGGGCGAGCCTGGCCCCTCAGGGCCCACCAATAGCACAAAAGAGAAAGTCCCTAACTTTTGAGTGTTGAGTGTAGAAGACCTCGAGGAACATCTACCCTTCTATGGCCAAAGGTAAAATAAGCAGAAAGATGCTACTGTTTGTGGTAGGAATCACATACATGGCAATAAAGGTGTGGAATGGGATAAGGTGGCATGCAACCCGTCCAAAAATCAAGTAAAAACGTTAAGACAGTTACTCTGTATTTTTAGCATTGCTCCTGGATTTATACTGGAAGTCATTATCAGATAAAACTACAAGTGTATTCAGCCTGTCACAACCTCTTTAACAAACCTCTTCGATCGTCGTGGGACTAATAACCTCGGTATCACACCCCACCTCTGTGTATGTAGGCTGGTAACAGTAACTCCAGAATCTCAAGCCAAGCGTTCCAATTCCCTCATGGTGACCACACCTCAAATCTATTTCTAATAGCCTTAAATCCTCAACATTTCCAAATGGGACCTGTCACGGCATACCGTAAGATCAGATGTAGATTAGAAATTTAATTTATCATCTGGCAAGGTATAAGTTAATGTATTGTCCGCTCTCTGCGCAGGGGGCCGTAAAGAGGGCTGAAAGAAATTTGTGCAAATCCCAACATGTGCTTGCAATATAACTCTGACTTCAAATTCACTAACAGCTACTCTGTAGGTGCTATACATTAAATTGGTGACAGTTTGCAACAATAAGCGCTATTTCGCTTTATTCACGTATGTTTCAGCCAAATAAAAATTGTTTGAAGTTTTGCTTTTTTTGAGACAGATACTTTGGCCATAAGTCCTTTGATAAACAAGAGCCTCTGAGCTCATTATTCCCTCCTTAAACTCTAGCTGATAGGAATCTCAATTTTTGTTTGGTTGGGAAAAAGTCCAAAACATACCGGCCATCCCAGCTCAGGCTAAATGCTGAAATATAGAACGGCCGCTCGTATCATTTTTCTTTTCCGAGATTCCAAACAAAGATCGATGCCAGCATTTCCTTTTTTTTTTTCAATGTTTATGTCTAAAAAGTTAAAATTCTGGTGCTCCTAATTAATGTGTGCATTCTACAGGGGTGACACATTTCTGTGTCAGGGGATGTAAAGGGGAACTCCCGGCAAAAAGATGAATACATAAAAGTATACTGTCGGTGCTGAGAGTTTTAATTCTGCTCAGAGCCATTAGGGTCACTATTTCCTGGTTCTACTTGTTACCAACCTGTTCATAGTAGTCATCATTGCCCAGTTTATTATCCAGTATAATGTCAGGAAGCATCTCATTATACAGTATTGGATTTTCACTTTACATTGTAAAGACCTCACATATAACTTGGCCATCTACTGTTAAGGCCAGTGGAATAACTACGGCCCCTGGGCCGTATCCGGCCCATTTAGTCTTATGATCTGGCCTTTGTCACCTTGGTGTCAAGATGCTCTGGCTCTCGCTCTGGACTTTCTCTGTGGAGATAATGTCTAGAGGTTGATTGTTATGGTTTCCTTCTAGAGGCCATCGTTGCCCATGTCTGTAACATAATTGACTATATAAAGCAGTGGTTCTCAACCATTTTAGATCTGCGACCCGGGAAGTGGCATCCTGGGAAGTCACTTCTGTTTTCCAAATACCGGAAGTGACAATCCTTGATGTCACTTTCAGCACAATCAAGTAAGTTTAATGTCCCCTCCTTTCTATTTTTCCACCCTAAAATTATGTGCAGGGGTCAAGTTAGTGGGGCATTGCCCACTCCTGGTTAAAGCCATCCATACACCTTTAGATCACTCCATACAATTCCCATTAGATCTACCAACAACTATGTAGTATAGCGGCCTCCCTGATAGAATACATAGTGATTGTAAGGTATATATCAATGCTATGTAGTGCCGGGCCCTCCCTGATAGAATACATAGTGATTGGAAGGATTAGAAAGGTCCTCATATCACATAGTTTTGGTAGAAGAAAAGTTGATTGTACAGAAAATGTATGGTAAGATTGTAAAGTGTATGGGCGCCTTTAGGCAGTGCTATTAGCTATAAAACATTGCTATTAGCCCTGATACATGGAGCTCCATTGGTGCACCTAAATGCCCTTCACTGCATGCCATGTCTGCACTGTGGATGTCTACACTCTAATGGCTAACACTTCTCTCAATAACATGTTAGGAATACATAATACATATAATTATACTTAGCACAATATTTAAGGTTTAAAGTTTAATTTTCACAACATTTTTACTTTCTAAATTTGGGAGTCAATTGCAAAGACCATAAACATGGTATTATCACCAAAATTGCTGGAGGTGTGGAGAAGGGTTGTAGTAACATTAACAAAAAAGACCAAAAAATTGAATTTTTACAAATATTAAATTTAAAGTCAAATTAAAACTTTAAATTAATTAATGCAACAACTGCCCTTTTTAAATATCCCCGCCACCCTTCCCTACATCTCCACCAATTGCAGCTTTTAAATTAACTCAAAATTAAATTAACTTAATTTTTCACAACCATATTCTGTTAATGTTAATACACTTAAAGTGGACCTACCACCAGAAATCTATGTTTTTATGAATGGCACTAGAAGTGCCAATAATAGGAGGAATGCAGTAAAAAAAATTAAAAACTTACCTGTAATGACCATTTTAAAAAGATTACCACACAGCTCCCCTCACTTCCTGGTTCGCTGAAGGCAACACATGAAACTGGGGGTGCAATAGCGCGGGTGGCCACTGGGGGGGTGTTCAGTGATCTTCTATGGGAATTTTCAAAGCAGATCACTGCTTCCTGTGACGTGCTGCCTATTTCTGCCTAAAATGAACCAGGAAGTGAGAAGAGCTGTGGAATTATCTTCTTAAATTGGTCATTACAGGTTTTTTTACTGTATTCCTCTCTATTATTGGCACTTCTAGTGCTATTCATGAAAACATAGATTCCTGGTGGTAGGTCCGCTTTAACTACCTCTTTGTGTTTCAGGAAAATCAGCAGTGGCTTATGAGTGATACAAGCATGCAATCACAGCTTGCGTGTTTTATTCATAACAAATGATCTCATTATAATGTATTCAAAATGCAAGTTGAACTGTGTGAGACAAATACCCATTTCCTGGCTGGAGAATGTCAAGCATCAAGCATTTTAATGATTTGACCCAACATTCCCTCCTCACCAAATTAGATTTTCTCTTCAAAACGTTAGAAAATGAGGTGCCATGTGTTAACGGATGGGTATTTTGGGGCATGGGAAGTTAGAGATTTTAGAATAGTGATCAGGGGGTTATTTGGCTAGACTTTTAGTGCACAATGTGGCTCAATGGATGAAGACCATTGAAAGGCTCATAATTAGCACCAACTTTTAACCTCCCGTATTACCAAGTATGGCTTAAGGTAGAATTTAATAACCAAAATCTATAACACTAAGCCACAGCGGCCTACCTAGAAATGACTGGGATCTATAGCAATTTTGTTTTCAAACGCCCCCCCAGACCTTGCACTCCAATCAGTTTGACCAGTACGGACCAGTACCACTTCTCACTGACCTCCATAGAGTTGCTGTGTTCATTAATATATCTGATGAGCAGGAAAAACTCCCACAATTGTAGATATTTTTTTTAATAAATATCAATGTTGTCCAAATTTTATATTTTGCATAAATAACATTTACATTTAAATGGAAATTTTAACTCAAACATTTTGACTTGACTTTAAACTTTAATTATGAAAAAAAACAATAAAGTAAATAAGTAATAAGTAAACAATAACTAAAGCAATACTTTTTATTTTGTAATATTCCTCCAACCCTTCTGTACATCATGTTTAGAGGCTTTGTGATTTACTCGCAAATCAGATGTGCAAAAACGAAATTCCAAAAATATGTACAACGCCCACAAGATGGTGTGTGTTTACACTTCACCAGCCAAGTCCAGTAAATGTTATCACTCCGTGCTGGACTCCGGAGTACTGTCCAGGAGGGGAACTATTGGGAACAGAGAGAAAAAAAGAATGATCAGGCATCCTTCAGCTTTGTCCGTCCTTCCTGGATGTGGTCAGCGATCATGCCAGGGTCATGGTGACTTCCATTGCCACTTGCCTGTATGTGGGAGGGAAATATAAATGGATTAACCTCTTAAAATGTCTGTACCACTTTTGAATTAAAATAGTTGATCCCACCTCCAGGCAGGTTGGGTTACAGGAAATAGAGAGTTAGTGCAGAGCAAGTTACAATGAATGGAGACAATTGTAGCAAATTGATAATCAATTGGAATTTTAAGATATTGAAGGTATATGGGGTTGGAGATGTTGGTTGTTGAATAGGGTTTATAGGGTTAAACCACTAAATATATTTCTTAAACTAGCCATAGACGTCTCAATTTTTCGCGTGATTCCTGTGAGATCAACCTCTGCGATCCCTCTGTGTGATCGATTGCACAGAAATTGTTGCTTGCACAAAGTGTGCCATAGATTGCAAACTTACGGAATCGCACAGGGAATCGGTCGAGTGTCAGACCTGTCTGTAAAATTAAGTCGATCACACAGGAAACTCAGTACGTTAATGAAGATGTGTGATCGTTCCTATCAATCGACCTGTTGGTGTCAAACACACATTACGTCATCTCAGATCTAAAAGGTGGAGAACGGTTGATCTCTCACTGTCCAAATGACCGATCACGATGAGAGTAATTAATCGATAACACAAAAGGTGTAATGTGCGATCTCCTAATTGGAATCGATTCCGTGTTGGCAGGCCACGATCGATTAAACGTTCGATTGCAGGAAAATGGTCTATGGCCAGCTTTACACTTATTAATTTGAAGTTTCTAGCTACTTCAGTCATGACCCCAGAGAGAGAGAGAGAGACATGAGGAGGGAATGAGAAAACATCACAACTGTATACAAATGTTACAAGTGTTTAGCATTATACTAGCCGCAAAGCATAATATCATTTCATGGATGAACTCAGAAACTGACACAAGTTTACATTTTATATGACTTGTTCTTTCCCCGGTTCAGACCAGCTCAGCTATGGCATGCTATGTAAAAGGAGTTTCCAAATGCAGATATTAGTCTTCAAATGGCCATCCTTCAGAGTCTTTCCAAATGTATTTGATTATTAGAAGTATGAAAACCTCCTGAGTAATGGTATCGCACAAGGAGAGATGAAACTTCTGTATTTCCTATACCATAATATATTCCCTGTCTAGAAGAAACCATGTCTGATTTGAGACATGCAGAAGTTAGTCACCGAGATAAAGGGGGGGGGGGGGGGGTTCCACATGTGTCGGGACCCCCTCCGCTAAGCGTATTGCTTGGTGGGCGGTCCTGACGGAGCACATAGACTTACCTGCTCGGCGGATGCTGTGTCTTCACAGCACAGAGCCGCTCCACAGATGCAGGGCTGAACGTAGTGGAGTACGACAAGCCTCTGCATCGGCGGATGTCTAAACACAGCATCAACCGAACAGGTAAAGTCTATGTGCTACGCCAAGCAATGCGCTTAGGGGAGGGGTCCCGATGTATGTGGAAAAATAGCCTAAGCCTCCTGTATTTGTGAAAAATATTTTTTTTCAATAAACTTTATTGTAAAAGTGATACATATTATTCTGTTATAATATACACTAAATCAGCAGAGGCCTGTATAAAGCATATACTTACTAAGGGACTGGGGGGTGCTGCAGCTCAGGGAGTGAAAATCCCACAAAAGTTTTGGGGTGAGGAGTTTACTGAAGAGGAACACATCTTTCAGCAAAGCACACATCCAAATCAACAAAGGAATGGCTTCACCAGAAGACAATTAAAGTTTTGGAATGGCTCAGCCAGAGATGCCCTCGCAGTCTGACAGATTTGGATTGTTTCTGCAAAGAAGAGTGGGCAAACCTTGCCAAGTCAAAATGTGCCATACTGATAGACTCATACCCAAAATGTGCCATGCTGATACTCATCCCCAAAATGTGCCATGCT
>CM070036.1:19609608-19627347 GCA_036250615.1 Ptychadena robeensis | reverse complement strand
CTGCAAGGAAAGTTTGGGAACCGATGGCCCAGGTAGTGATTCTACATCATATGTGTTAAAAGCAATGGGAAAAAAGCTATGAAAGCATTTGGAACACCAGCAATTCAATGATTTGCTCTCCCGCAGCAGCGGAATAAACGACTCCCTGTAGTCGTCTGCAAAACAGTGCAGGCGATTACAGGGCGTCTAATTAAGGACCCCATAGACTTTCTATGGGACGGCCGCCCAAAAACCGACCGGCGGACGCCTAATGTGGCGTCCGCCGGTCGGTCACGGTAAAAAAACGCCAGTGTAAACTTAGCCTTAAGAACAATAATGTATTTTCAACAAGAGTGAACATCTCTCAGTGTTACCAGGTGTGTAGTTACATTTGCTGAGCTGGTTCTGAAAATTTGTTTATCTGGTTGGCGTTTTCATTTCACCCACTCACCCATAAATGATCGTTCGCAATGTGGTGCTGCAAAAAATTGATGTTCCTCGAAAAGTTTGTTGATTTGATGCGCACTGTAGGCGCTTGATGCCTGACCGATACTTTGGATTGGGATCACAAAATTACCCGAAATTGAATATACCTTATGTCGCTCAACACTTACCATAAATATAGAAAAATTGATTTTAGTGGCACCTGCTAAATGAGAGATCTCAGTCTCTGAATCTAAGCCACAAGGACTTAAAGCTCTTTTTTTTTTTTTTATAATGGGAGCGATTTTTTTTTTTTTTGGGAGGCGATTAATCGCCTATGTGGGAACATAGCCTAACGGTAGCATGCAGTAACAAAATAAAATATTTGTAGGTTTATTATATAGATAAAAAATTGATGTACAAGTACCTCAGCTTACACAAAGTAAGTATATATATGAACTACTAAGAAATAAAAAAGGTATAAATCAACATTCTATCTAGTGTTAAGCTGTAAAAAATAGAATGTTGCACCAATAGTATAGGGCCTTGTGACTAAGATTCAGAGACTGACATCTCTAATTTAGCTACTTTTAATTTTTTTTTGCTGACATTAGTATGCTGTTGCACCAAAGCTAGATTTATACCCGAGATGACAACTGATCAAGCCAGCAGCAATGACCATAGAAATATCTAGATGGGGGGATAATGTAGCACAAAGGGTACCCAGCCATACTTTTACTCTCTCAGCTGCCCCATTTATCAAAATACATTGGACATTTTCCTAGAACAGGAGATGTAAAGACTTGACCATGCAGCAATTACTATGGAACAAAAAAAACAGGCTGTGTGTGTGTCAGAGAGCAGGAAACACAAAGAATCGCTATGTCTTTGGGCTCTTTCACACTATACATGCTGCGTTATTTACCAGCAACACATGCAGGCATTGCAGAGTACACGCAGTGCACATAAGTATGGATGTATTGTGTTTTACATCTCCAGACAATTTTTCTCTTATGAAACGGGGGCAAACTGGGTCTTTTGCAAGAAAAGGTTGCTGACCACTGATCTGTTCCCAACTCAATAAAAAAATCTAGAAAGACAGACCGTGACAAAACGTATTCCCAAATATAGAGAAGAAAAACTCCGCATTTACTATAATCAGATCTGTTTATTATAAAAAAAAATAGGTATCACTTTACACATAAATGATCATTCCTGCACGTTCAACATTCTTCATTACAATCTACATATTTTTCCTGAACGCATCCAAGTCCTCTACAGACGTTTTGGCGATTTCCTCACAGAATATATCATCTGGCATCGATACAAACTTATCCAAGGAGACGTAGTTGGGTTGTGTGGGGTCGTAAATTGCTCTTCCCAAAAAAGAAAGAAACAGGTGTCTCTCCTTTATTGTCATCAGGCTGGAGTTAAAAACCTGAAAAAAGAAGAGACAGTCATTGGATTTTATGTACAGTGGCTTGCAAAAATATTCGGCCCCCTTGAACTTTTCCACATTTTGTCACATTACAGCCACAAACATGAATCAATTTTATTGGAATTCCATGTGAAAGACCAATACAAAGTGGTGTACACGTGAGAAGTGAAACGAAAATCATATAGGATTCCAAACATTTTTTTACAAATAAATAACTGCGTAAATAACTCAGGGGGTGTGCGTAATTATTCAGCCCCCTGAGTCAATACTTTGTAGAAGCACCTTTTGCTGCAACTACAGCTGACAGTCTTTTAGGGTATGTCTCTACCAGCTTTGCACATCTAGAGACTGAAATCCTTGCCCATTCTTCTTTGCAAAACAGCTCCAGCTCAGTCAGATTAGATGGACAGCGTTTGTAGACAATATACAGTGGCTTGCAAAAGTAAACAGAGGTACAGTATGCAGTTGAGGCCAAAATTATTAGCCCACCTTATGAAATTAGACAACGCTCTTGATTTCTTCATGAAAATGACCGTTAACAAGAAGTGTTTGTTATTTTGGAAACAAATACCCTATAAAAAACAAACTATGTCCACTAAGTTTAATTAGGATATTTTATTCATACACAAGAAAGGGCAAAAGTGAGACATCAAAATTATTAGCCCCCTGCCCATTAATAGTCAAGAGTGTCCCTTTACTGAGTCATAACTGACAATCTTTAAGGTAGCCATAAACAAGGTGATTCTGCCTCAATAGATGAGGGATCGACTTCAGCGGGATGACATCATCACGCTGCAGCCGGCCCCTCAGCTGATTGGTGGGCACCCTTTGGGTACTGGTCATTACTTTGAATAGGGACTGCCGTTCCCATTCAAAGTAATCACTTTCGGCCGTGAATTTACCAGCATGCCAGATCACCACGCAATCCAACATACGGGTAATTCCTGGTCTATGTCACCAGGTGGGGCCACCCGATTTTCGGGCGAGCGACCGCTGGGCGACTGGCGGGAGCACGCACAGTGTTCAATCAGCCAAAAAATCAGGCAGTGTATGGCTACCTTTAGAGTAGTTCTTTACTAGGTTGGCACAGGTCTACAGAGATATTTTGGCCCATAGTAAATTGTTCTAACTGGTCCAAATACATAAAATGTTGACCCACCAGTCTCAATAGGATTAAGGTCTGGGCTCTGTGAGGGCCACCCCAGGATCTTGGTTTTGGGATCCTTGAAGAACTGTTGGACTAACTTCAATGTATGCTTTGGATCAATGTCTTGTTGGAAGACCCAGCGAGGACCTAAGACTAGACTACAAGCAGATATTGGCGTATTATTCCTCAATCAACATAAATTTTCTTTCCTCATGATATCATGCCCCTGAACAAGGCTCCCTCTGCAAGTTAAAGAATTCTGTAGGGCCGCCCCTACTTTCTGGAACTCGCTCTCGCGTTTCCATTAGACTTGCTTCCACTTTCAACACCTTCAAGGCATGGGCAAGTGTCACCTCCACTACCTATTGTATACACAGTTTCCACTGCATCTAGCATGCATGTACATTTCTAGTCAATGGATGCATCTACGGTGCATAAAAAAAATGTAGAGCATTGCAACGCACATGTTAAATCGAAAACACAAGACGCAGCTTATAGTGTGAAAGGAGTCTAAGAGGAAACATAAAAACAGCACATACACACATTCAAACATCATTATACCTGTGGAAACTTTGTGATTAGGTTGTGGGGGATCCCCATTGTGTTGTGCACATAATCAAATGTTTCTGTAAGTCTTCTCTTGTTTGCCGTCAGTACTTTGGGAACTTTCAAAGCCAAATGCTGTATTTCGTTTTTGCAGAACCCAAGTTCTAATTCGAACACCTGCAAAACAAAAACAAATTTAAACTAAATGTTCCACAGTAGAAAAGAGCATTTCTAATGGAAATTGTATGGGTGTGATCTAAAGGTGTATGGGGGGCTTTGTGATTTGTCTCATTAGAATGCACTTGTTATGATTAAGATATGATTGTACATTGATCAGAGAAAAGGAAGTGAGAGGTTTTGGGTGGATTATTTAAAGCGGACCTGCCACCTCCGTATATACCTTTCATTATTGGCACCACCAGTGACATCACACCACGGCAGCCTCCGGACACAAGAGGGATTTCTAAAGGTAGGCGTAAGCCTTCGGAAGTCTCCTTTCATCTGACAGCCAGCTACAGTGATGCTGGAGAGTTAAGCTGGCCATACACCTGCAGGATTCTCTGTCAGATTTCCTTCAGATCAGATCAGATCTACCAACAACCATGTAATATGAGGACCTTTCTACACCTTCCAATCACTATGTATTGTATCAGGGAGGTCACTATACTACATGGTTGTTGGTAGATCTGATCTGATCTGAAGGAAATCTGACATCTTTTTTATCCTCAGGGGTCGTGCCGGAATGAAGACTACATGTAGGTAAGTAATGTGTATATGTTTTTGGTTTTTTTTTGTGTTTATTGTTCTAAGTTTACATCTGCTCAGTACAGTCATAGTTTGTTCTTAGAATCGCCAGTGCACTGTAAACCTGCAGCGCCTCTGCATCATGGCAGGCTCATTGATTCCTTCCAGCCCTAAGTCTTCTGTGTCATCTGTGACGCCAAAGGGGTGTGCAGCGCCATAGACCTCCTTGTTAATGGAGGGGGCATCGCTCTTCCCCGCAAACATCACAAAGGCATCCAATTGACCCTGGCATTGTGTAGATAGTCAGGGAATCACGGCGGAGTACACTGTACGATTGTCCGTACCACGGCTTTTCGCGCCACAAAAAATGGTGCTAATAGCCCATAACGCCAGGGAGTTTAATAATGAAGGTTCACATTGCGGCAGTGGTTTTAAATAAATTGTTAAATTTTTTTAATGCATTTAGTTCAAGTACTAAAATGTTGTCATGATTATCAGAATGTTGCAAACCTCAGTACAGAATCATTTATAAATTGGATTATTTTATCTGGATTACATCGGCCTGTCATTGACATCTGGTGTTGAACCTACGATGGAAATCTGGCCCTCTAAAAGTAGCCATAGACTGGTGGGTTACTCGATCATATTGTGTAATAAAAACAAAAAATCGTTTGTACTGCCACACAGTGTTATAGATTCACAGACAAAAGGTTTTTTTAAAGCATCATTACCACTTTCTGGCACAAGCGGGCCCCTGGAAACCAAAAAACAACATGTACATGTAAACTATCGAATAAAAGTTACAGACATGTCTGATCACTTCTAGATCGAATTTCTGTTGGACAGGAATAATTTCCCGTTCAATCGACCTGAAAATATCAATTTTGTGGTCGATTAAATGGAAGTATTGACCCGTATATGACTACCCTAAATTAGGTTCAGGAAATCTCACAGATGGATAGCCAGAAAGGACTCTATAGTAGGTAAAACATCTCAAAAGCACAGTAAATACAACTTGTCAGATCCTAGAGCACTGTCCATGTAGAAGGAAGAGGGGGGGAGGAGCATAACCAAGTTACTACACAGAATTATTATTACCTTCAGATTCTCTCTTATTGGTTCAAGACTTCCAGTGACCATTCTGGGGAGGCGAGTAATTATATCACGGGTCTATAAGAAAAAAACAAACAACTAAATATAAAATTAAAATGTATCGGAAACCAAAACAGTTTTCTAGTATTGGATTAAGAAGGAAATGTTTTTTTTAACCCCCTACTTCACTTTTTTTAGTTTTCTGTGTTACAATGAAGACAAACCTTTCTCTGAAGTAACAGTCATCATACACATTACAGTGCAGTGGCAAAAACACCACATCCAAAAAGCAATGAATGCCTTTTTTCATACGTCCAATGTATGTTCAATGGATACGTCAATGCGCATCTACACATACAACACCGTTACTTACAAATCCATTGAAAGGCATTTGACGAGTTTATGAGGACTAGGCCCTTACTGGTAATATTCAAAAGATAAAAGGTTTGCCATTTAGACAGATTTGAATATTTTTTTTATCATCACTCAGATTTCTTTATCATCACTCAGATTTCTTTATCATCACTTAAAACAGTGGTTCTCAAACTGAAGTGATATCGTGAAGTGTCACTTCCTATATTTGGAATGCGGAGTGTCACTTCCACGTTCCGAATACTGGAAGTTACACTCCACCAAGTCACTTCCGGCACAATTAGGTAAGTGTAATGTCCCCACCCTTATATTTTCCCTTGTGTGCAAATAATGTGCGGGGTGGAAAGTTAGGAGGAAGACATTATCTCCCACCTAACTTCCCACCCAGCTTGTGGGCATAAATAACACCTTGTTAGCAGCACCTCTGACCTCCAGTGAACTTGGCGACCCCTGTGAAATTGGTGTTAGACCCCCAGGGGGGTCCCGACCCACAGGGTGAGAACCACCGGGTCATTGTTTTCTTGAAAATGCATTTCAAACAAAGTGAACTTACCCGTTTCCCCTTCCGAAGCAAACCCTTGCCCCCCAAAATGGGTTTGTTTACATTCTCTAGCTCTGGGACCGGTCTCTCCTAGCTCCTGCACAGTAATCTTCCACAAAGACTAAAGCCCCCATACATGTATAGATTGTGACCCCATGTTTGAGCGACGTGCGTGAAGACGTCATCACACGCGGTCAATCGGCCCGGGCACCTTTTGTGTGCCAGCGCTGTCTCTAGCTGCTCGTGCTGTCAACTAGGGAGACGCGGCAGACAGCACCTAGCTGGCTGTGTTGTGTCAGCCAAGAGGGAAGGTAGCTGCCCCCCCCCTTCCCCCCTCAGAATCAGGCAACTCATTTCTCAGCACGGAACAGAAGACATACTTTAGACTGGGACAGTGTCTTAAGTATCAGACCGAACTAAGAATTATGGACATGTCCGTAAGGACTTACATCGAATTGGCTGCCAATTTAAGCCCTTTAAGATTAAGATCGGCACCAGATTTTTGGGCCGACCGACGGAGGAGTTCGATCAGCCATAAAATCTAAGAGTGTATGGGGGGCTTTATATTTACTAGAATTAGATTAAGTCTCCCTATGGAGAGTTTCTAGAAAAGAGGAAAAAGATTCTGAACAGGAGAAAACAAACCCATTGATGGCGGACCCCCAGATCCCGGGTAGATTAAAGCTCTCCGATTTGTGGCCTGAGGAAGATAAGCTTAGCAGAGAACACTGAAGCTGAAACTTATCCAAAGTATCGGTCAGGGATCGATTGGCAAAGGTGGTGCGCACCATTCCCATGTATGGCCAGATTTATGCTTTAATTGTATGTTGTGAAGATGAAGTCAAACAAAATATTTCTTTAGCACAATATTCTAGCCCCCCCAAAATAATGTAATATGACTTTTTTTTAATAACTTTAAAGTTCTGAACCGTCATGAGCACCATGTACTGGTGGTTTCGTTTTGAATGCACGGTGTTCAGGTTACTGGGAACTGGCACTAGGTGGCACCAAATGTCTAACGTGTATGACAAGGAAAGGAAAGTCAAATCTCGGATGTGTTGAGCCGACACGTGCTTACGTTCTGTGCGCTGAGCCCTAGCTGTTTCTGGAAGAAACCCAACCGATTGTCCAGCCTCTCCACCGAAAAGTTCAGCAGATAAGGAGCTCTGGTGACCATCCGAGCGATGGCCTGCTGGCTGAATTTCTTTGATTGCAGGTAAGCCACTCTAAAGAAAGGAAAAAAAAACAGGTAAGAGTGGAGAGCTAGGATCTGTCCCACCTACGGGGCTAAAGTGGGAGACTTGTGCCATGCTTTACCCGTCAGTGGGCAAACAAGGACGTTAGTCATAAACCCTCAGTGACTCAGCACAACTAGGATGTGAAAGCAAACCTAACGGATAGTAATACAGAAAGTCAACAGAACGCCCCTAATCCATATATTCTTCAATCAGAAGAGCAACGGCAGACTAAACATTTTTTAATTTCGGATGGCAGAGTTTTTACTTCTAATTGCCATGTTGGTGAGAGAAGACTTCATTTCCTGTTCCTGTGACAGCACGAGTGGGTGTTGTGGGCACAGCAGATAACATCAGACAAATGCTCCCTTTCATACCCAATCTACACCTAGAAAAGGACACATTGCACAGTACAAAGAAATACAGAAGTAGATTTTTGAATATGCCTAAAAAAGGGGAACCAAGTGGCTTCTTAAAGTGCCAGTCCCTTATCTACCAGCTTCTTTCTCATGCCAAGGTCCAGGAGAAGCCATAGCAATAGTAAACGAGCCATTCTTATCACTTTATTCTTCCATGAGGTGCTCACGCTTTTTTAATCTGTAGTGGGTCCATCACTGTACAATACAAATGTGCAGTAAAAATAAATGTAATTAAAGGTTTTAAATAGTTGTTGGTAAATCTAATGCTTATTGAACAACCTCAGCATATCGAACACATTATTTATTCAAAAATAAACAATATTATATACAAGATAGTTAAATCTAACAGTAGCTATACACGGATCAATTTGTCATAGATCGATTTCCGATCCGATCATTTCAGGCGATCAAAAATCGGCAATGGATCGGATTGGGAATCGATGGAACACCTTGGGAATCTGATTTGTGGTTGATTTGGACATGAGCCGATCTCCAAAATGGCCGATTCCACAAAACCCATCGATCAGAAAAGCTGCTGCATAGGGAGCTATGGGTCCACCAATGTACTTCCATTGCCAAAGGATCAACCAAAAAAACCTGACATGTCGGTTCAATGTCCGATCTGATTTTAAGTCGATTCAGATTTTGTTTGGTCGATCGTTCAGGGTGAGCAGAACTTAAATGATCGCCGTGAACGATTGGTAAAAAATCGACCCGTGTATGGAAGCCTTAAAGTTGAGTTGTTAAAATTAAGGGCATTCATGGGCAATACTTGAACACTGACCCACTATGCCATTTCTTTGTTAAAAGGATAAACGTTTAGGAATACTACCAGCCAATCAGCTCCCTACATTTTACTATGACAGCATGGCTCTACTATGGTATAGTAAACAGTGGGAAGAGCATTTGCTGTTCATCAATGGTGAATGGTGGTAATTATGGAAAGCTATCAATCATTTACCTGGTTTTATATTTACCCAAAATGATCTAATATGAATATCTATGCAGGCAAGACTTCCATTGGATATGCAGTCATGAAGGTGACCATACCATTTGAAGCCTTGTATCGGCATCGGACCTTCTCATATACTATATGCCAATGCACCCACCGTACAATCCCCCATTCAGGATCCTCACTACAAAGTGTTACGGTCCCCACACACATATCAAGTGGCGACCGACAGATGAGCTGTGGAGAGCAGCGTGATGTCATCACACTGCTCTTCATCGCTCACAGCATCGGCGGGCATCTTTGTGTGCCGGTCCCCATTAAAACGAATGACATCGGCCAGAGATTTATGGATATGTCCATTCTCTAGCCAACCGAGCTTTTGGGAGACAGGGATCTGTCGCCCCATGTGGGCACCTAAGGTCCCCACACACGCAATGAGCGGCGGACGATTTTGCTAAATAGTCCGCCGCTCATTGGGTGTGTGGGGACCTCTAGGGTCCCCATAAACTTTTAGATTTCCTTTAGATCTCCTTTTGTTTTACCTAAACCATGTAATATGAGGAACTTTCTAAAAGGTAGCCATACACAGGTCGATTTGTCAGCGATCAAATGCCGATCAATTCCTGATCCAATCTTTCCAGGCGATCAGGAATCGGCAATTGATCGGATTGGGAATGCGATTTGTGGCTTATTTGGACATGAGCCAATCTCCAAAATGTCCGATTCCACAAAATCGATCGGAAAGGCTGCTGCATAGGGCTATTTGGGTCTATCAATGTACTCTGATTGCCAAACGATCTACCAAAAAAACCTACATGTCGGTTTATTGTCCGATCCGATTATTAGTCGATTCCAATTTTTTTGGGGTCGATCGTTCAGGGTGATTAAAACCCGATTGACAGCCGATGGATTGCCGATCGAACTCGTGAACACGCACAGTGATCCATCGGTCAAAAATCAAGTGGAAAATCAATCTGTGTATGGCTACCTTAAACCATCAAGTCTACCTCTGTTCAATCGCAGAGGACCCTATACTACATAGCTGTTGGTAGATCTAAAGGATATCTGACAGAGATCTAAAGGTGTATGGCCAGCTTAAGCTCCGTACAGCGATGCGGCACCTATTTAGTAATGTCATATGTAAATATGGGAACTACCCTAAGGAGAAACTGACTGATTAGACAAGGTAAGCCTGTGTGTAACACGCCCTCCTGATAACACGTTATGAAATAGCTCCATAGAACAGCTGCCATGTAATCTCCGCACAACAAGCCACTCCGTGTAATATTTGGCAGTGTCATCACTCTATTGAATGGAAAAACAATATGGAAAAACTTTGGGCTGTTCTGACTTGGGTGGAGACTTCGAAGAGCTGGCAGAACGTACACAAAGCCAGATGATCAGAGACTGGAGGCCGAGAACCAGGTTCATTATTTCCTCAGGTATATTTACTGACTTCCTTTCTCCGAGCACCACTGGATTCTAAGGGGGTCAAACATAAAAGGTTGTCATGGAAGAAATCTCTTTCAGAAAGTGCTCATTTGCCCAGCTGCCATGAAGGCTTCATATTTCAGTCTTATAGGGCACAGAACAAGATACAACACCCGATCTCCTTCTGTATCGCTCACCCAGAACAGGTATGCAGGTCAGTAAAGGACTGAAGAAAGAGGGTCGGCCTAACAGTCAGGCAAACAGCACAAGAGGTCAATAGTGACGCACCCAAATTTCTCTGGCAAGTTTACTATAAAGTGAACCTGTACTTTTAGGAGAGACTATACAAGCTGCCTTCACAGAACTTGTTCTAAAACATACCACTTGCCTGGTTGGGGTTCTGATCTTCAACATTTCATACTTTACTAACTACCAACCCAGAATGAGTATACAGCTCGGGTGTTCACCTTACTGCTTAATAACTTGTCCTGCAGTTTTCTATGCTTGATTCAGTTGTGTGACTGAAACTACTGAAGCCAAAAGATGAGTCTGCAACAAGTATTCTGAATGGTTTCAGCATTAGCAGCTTACATAAACGTTCAGCCCACAATTCCACTGTAGAGAGCACACTTCCCATTCTCATGAATGGGACAGTGTCCATTCTGTGTTATCTAAGCCGCTGCTGTGCCATTTTAAAATCACGGAATGCCGCGTCTTTAATGCTATGCCGCGCAGTGCCGCAATTTAAAAAAGAAAAAAGTGCATTATGCAAGATTGCCCCTGATCACATAGAGCAGTGGTTCCCAAACTTTCCTTGCAGGGCCCCCCTTATCTGTTTAGGAAAAATTTTAAGCCCCCCTCCCTATTCATACACAGGTTAAGAATGAGGGCCCACATCCCCCCAGAATACCTTCGTGCCACCTTAGCGGGGGCCCACCCCCTGGTTTGGGAACCACTGACAGAGAATGAATGGCCACGTGCGATTTGTGATTGTGTCCATTCATGTCTATAGAGTGCGATCCAGGGCAATTGGCTATGGTTGCCCGCGACCTGCAATCATATTTTCCTATGTTGGGACAAGCCTATGCAAATGAATAGACGCAACCACACGCGATTGCCGTGTGATTTAAAATCACGCTAGTGGGAACAAGCCCTTAGGCTATGTTTCCACATACGTCGGGACCCCGTCCGCTAAGCGTATTGCTTGGCGGGGATCCCGACGGAGAACATAGATTTTAAGTGCTCGGCAGATGCGGTGTTTAGACATGCGCCGATGCAGAGGCTCAACGTACTCCACTACATTGAATCAGAAGAACGGATTGGCACAGTGAAGACACAGCATCTGCCAAGCACGTAAGTGAATGTGCTCCGTCGGGAACTCCCCCCAAGCCATACGCTTATCTACAGCAGGAAGCCTCTCCTTGCCCAACCAAATCTCCCCCCAGACATGGTTACCAAGTGCCAGATGGGTTTGAATAACATGGCTGCAGTAGCCAAATCTCTGTATCCATGTGCCAATTTGAAGTGAGGTTCAAAAACCATTTAAAGGTAAACAGATAATACAAGATATTACTGTGTCTATCCATGACATGTGGAATATACAAAGAAGGGGGTTGTTTATATAAGATTGCATGAAAACCTGACAAACATTTAGAGAAGTTTAAAGTTGTCTGATTTGTATTTTATTTTAGAACAAAACCTGGATAATGCAGAAAGAACAACCAGATATGATAAAGTCCTTCTAATTTACTCTCCACATCAAGAGTGTGCAAAATGGAATCTGACAGAAGGTAAGTTATAGGTTACATTACGGCTTTGTTATTATTATGTATTGTCTTCATTGCGATCTATGAGTCTGCTGACTAACTAATGGTAGAGCCAAGTGGTCACCGGCGCAAGAGGTAGGGAGAATCCTCCAATGGGGCATTTGGTTTGCCAGGACCAGTGTTTAGAAAGGCTAAGGGTCCCTACACAAGCAAAGAGCGGCAGACGATTTTGCCGCCGACCGATGTGCGTGCGGGCTGCCGATCGCGGGTGCCCACATGGGGTGACAGATGCCTGTCGCCCCAAAGTTTGGTCGGCCAGAGAACAGACATGGCCGATAATCTGTGGCCGATGCCGTTAATTGACATGGAGATCGGCATCTTCATTGAGATGGCCGCCACACAAAGGGTGCCCACCGATGCTGTGAGCGATGGAGACATCATCATGCTGCTCTCCAGAGCCCATCTTTCAGTTCCCATGCGATACGTGTGTGGGGACCTTAACCGCCCTAGCGTTATGGACGGAAGCACCTCGTCCAGCGCACCAACTGCTACTATCGCACTGGACGAGGTGCTGCCATCCAGTACAATGCGGGGCTCAGGGAGAGTGCTTACTCACGCTGTCCCCGTGTCCCCGATGCGACATGCCTCCTCGGCTGCTCGTGTCCTTCTCCCCCGCCCCGCTCCGAGTGACGTGATGACGTCACTCGGGGAGGCGGCGGGAGATTTGTACAGTAAATAGCATGAAAGCAGTTTTCTATGTAGAAAACTGCTTTCAAACTCCCCCTATGTACTAAACATCGCCAGAATAAAGTCCCTGATGCCCCAGATGTGCCGATTTGCAGTAAGCCTTTCTTCCCTGGTGTGATTTTATTACACCAGGTTAGAGAGGGTTAAGTGCAAATGGGCACATCTGGGGCACCAGAGACTTTATTTTGGCGATATTTAGTACATAGCAGCATAGTTTTGTGTCCTAATTTTTGTGTTTTTTTTCATTATTTTTATTAAAACATTTTTTTTTTTTTACATAATTGTTTGTTTCAAGCATTATTATATTCAGGATGTCTATTGGACCCTTGTACAGACATATTTTGGGAAGTTACAGGCCTACGACATAAAGAAAAATTTACCATTGAAGTCTATGGTGCACTTTTGGTACAAAAATCTGGACCTCAGCAGTGCGCTAAGGAGGTTAAAGAGTGATCAAATAATTAGGAGTCATTTGAACTTCATAGCACTTGAACATTACTTTACTTATGGAGTTCAAATTGTTTTGATTATTTTAAAAAGTTGCTAGACTTCGTTCTGAGGACATTAATGAGCCCTTTTGATCAATGATATAACAAATATTAGATACAGATATGATTGGCATCCAATCTAAAACACCCGATTCTAACTTAATGCATTTGCAGTGGTGGTAGATGAAGCGGTGTACTTATTTATGAGAATGAATACACCAGGTCTAACTTATGTGACATTTGTTCATGTAGATCACATTGATCTGTCTGTTCGAATGAGGAAACTTGTCTGTTACTAAAGAATACATTTAGGATGCCAGCAAGCATACAGTTAATTTTTTTTTAATTGTCCTCAAGTATATAAATATTTCTAAAGTGGTGCAGATAACTTTTTTAGTGAGTTCCTTAGATGAGTACCAGGAGATGGTGTTTGGTACGCACCCCAAAGTGCCATCTTCCTCACGGTCTCCCTCAATATCCTCTGCGTCCGCCTCCTGCATGGTAGATACTGCTGCAGATGGACCTCCCTGTTCCTGATTGATCCTCCGATTAGCTGTCTCCATCCACAGGTCACCAGCTGGCTTTGGGTCACATGTAACTCTCACAGTGCAACACGTTTGAACCCCCAGATCTCATACCTCCGTAGTACAACCCTGACATTTTCTGGCTTAGTAACTAACCCCTGAGACTACCTGCAGTCCAAATGTCAACCTTTCATAGTCATATTCCAACCGTCAAACAGTGCTTTTCTCTTCTCAGTTTTGTACCCTTACATATGCCTACTCTGACTTTCATCCTCCATATCTCCAACATCCTTAGAAGTCCAATCTTTTGTTGGATAAGTAATTTACATTCCCAGTTTCACACCCCTAACTGCAACCTTTCATAGTTGCTAATGTTTCCCTGTGGTAAAGTGACATAAATTGTATACATTTAACAAAAACGACAATTATTTTGACATCAAAAATTTTTACTTTTACAGTGATGTATACATGATAAAGTGAAGTTGTATGTACAGCTATATACAGCTATTTGTTTGAGCTTGAATCACAATTCAATCTGCAAATCAACTTCAGCCACAAGATGTCCCTTGACTTTTTATATCCACGGTGTATTATATACAGTGGGTACGAAAAGTATTCACTCTTTGCTTTGCATCCATTTGCTCAAATCTTTCTTTTTTTCCCCATGAATGTACACACAGCTCCCCATACTGACAGAAAAACACAGAATTGTAGACATGTTTGCACATGAAAGAAAGAAAAACTGAAATATCACATGGTCCAGACCCTATCACATGGTCACAAGTATTCAGACCCTTTGCTCAGTATTTAGGAGAAGCGCCCTTTTGATTTAATACAGCCATGCGTCTTTTTGGGAAAGATGCAACACGTTTTTCACACCCGGATTTGGGGATCCTCTGCCATTCCTCCGTGCTCTCCAGTTCTGTCAGGTTGGATGATAAACGTTAGACAGACATTTTTAGGTCTCTCCAGAGATGCTCAATTGGGTTTAAGTCAGGGCTCTGGCTGGATCATTCAAGAACAGTCACTGAGTTATTGTGAAGCCACTCCTTCGTTATTTTAGCTGTGTGCTTAAGGTCTTGTCTTGTTGAAAGGTAAACCTTCGGCCCAGTCTGAGGTCCTGAGCACTCTTTAGAAGGTTTTCATCCAGGATATTCCTGTACTGTATTTATCTTTCCCTCAAATGCAAACAATCCTCCTGTCCCTGCAGCTGAAAAACACCCCCACAGAATGATGCTGCCACCACCATGCTTCACTGTTGGGACTGTATTGGACAGGTGATGAGCAATGCCTGGTTTTCTCCACACATACTGCTTAGAATTAAGGCCAAAAAGTTCTATCTGGGTCTCATCAGACCAGAGAATCCTATTTCTTAGCATCTTGGAGCCCTTCAGGTGTTTGTTAGCAAACTCCATGCAGGCTTTCATGTGTCTTGAACTGAGGAGAGGCTTCCTTTGGGCCACTCTGCCATAAAGCCCCGACTGGTGGAGGGCAGCAGTGATGATTGACTTTCTACAACTTTCTCCCATTTCCCCCAACTGCATCTCTGGAGCTCAGCCACGGTGATCTTTGGGTTCCTATTTAACTCTCTCACCAAGGAAGAGCTCTGGTTCTCCCAAACGTCTTCCAGTTAAGGATTATGGAGGCCACTGTGCTCTTAGAAACCTTAAGTGCCAGATCTGTGCCTTTCCACAATCCTCTCTGAGCTCTTCAGGCAGTTCCTTTGACCTCATTTGACCTCATGTGGGCTGTAAGGTCTTATAGAGACAGGCATTTTGCTCACCTAATCGAGTCCAAACACAGCTGGACTCAAATGAAGGTGTAGAACCATCTTAAGGCTAAGTTTAGACTGTCGGTTCTCGAGCTGCTTTCAGTTTGAGAACCGACAGCGCGCTTCCGCTGCCGCTGGAGAAATGACTCCCTGTGATCGCCTGCAGAACAGTGCAGGCGATTACAGGGCGTCTAATTAGGGACCCAATAGAGGTCCTATGGCACGTTAAAGGGACATTTACCTGGCGGTAAACATAAATTAACATTCATGATGAGTTACAGATCTGCAGATAACATTGGTCAGTCTGTGTTTGTCTGACGCATTTCGTTCGAAACCGAACTTCCTCAGGGACATAGGATGAATGAGCTAGTTGCTTTAAAGGCCCCCATACACGTGTCGGATTCCCACCGGATTCCGGCACGATCGATTCCGGGCGCGTGCACGTGAAACGATCGTGCCGGAATCGCGTGCAGCCCACCTTGTCCGATCGATCTGGTCCGATCATTCGGGGGCCCAGAATCGGATCCGACAGAGAACCAACATGTTGGTCTTTTTGATCCGATTCTGCACAGATCAGGGGGAGTTGCCATTTGTGAGGTGGACAATCGGACACGGAATCGTCACGGAATCCGTTGGACAAGGTGGTATGCAGCGATCGGATACTCTTAATTGGCCGATTGATCGGAGCTCCGATTCCCGCTGAGATCGCCGGAATCGATCGGATCAGTGATCAATCGGCCATGGAATCCGACACGTGTATGGCTAGCTTAAGACCTCAATGGATCAGACATGCAGGGGAGACTGAACACAGACGGATGGTTCATCCTGAGCATCCCAGGGGAACTATGGTTAAATCCCAAATGGGAAACAATCTACACCAAGGTATGGTCACAAATATCCCAGTTGTGGCCTGTATATCCTAGGTGCCCAACCTGCGGCTCTGGGGCCGCATGTGGCCCTTTGGGCATTCTTCAGTGGCCCTCCTCAGTCCTCCACTCCCAAAACCTTACTGTTAATGCATAGGAACTCATATTGCATTGCATAACCTCTGAATTAAAATGTAAATTACCATACTACAGTGTTACCCAATGCTTGAAGTATCATTTAAAATAAGTTTTGTTTTTTAAAAATGAAAAATAATGTCTTCTAGCTCTGCCTGCTGCCATTTTCAGTCAGTATAGATTGAAAATTTTATTTGTGGCCCTTTAGTGATGCAGAGGGCCACACTTGGCCCTCCATATCAACTCAGTTGCCCACCACTGCTGTATATCCTCCATGAGAAGGCAGGGTGAGGAAGAAACACCACTTGTCTTTGCTTTCTAGGTAATCAACTTTCCTTATGGTAAGTGTGGTTGGACATGATAGTATTTACTAATTATAAGTCAGGGAGCATCTTGTGTCCTTGTGCTGTGTCCACACCATGAGATCATCGGTCAAATATATGAGTGTCACAGCAAAGGGTCTGAATACTTGTGACCATGTGATATTTCAGTTTTTCTTTTTTAATAAATCTGCAAAAATGACTACAATTCTTGGGTTTTCTGTCAGTATGTGCTGCTGTGTGTACATTCACGAGGAAGAAAAGAACTTCAAAGATTTAGGCAAATGGCTGCAATACAACAAAGAGTGAAAAATGGAAGGGGGTCTGAATACTTTCCGTTCCCACTGTATATACACACACACCTTAATTTAGTATTTGGTACACATGTTTGTGAACAGAGGTTTCCAGACTCATATGCTGCAGTGCCTGTACAGAGAGCAGAAGGTATGCTTGGTTACTGTGTAAACAAAACAAAACGGTTCCTGGATGACAGCTAAACTGATCCTAAGCAACAGAATTCTGTATTTGATCGCACATGCACAAATCTGCCTGAGCATGATATAACCTAGCCATACATAATGACAATTTAGTCTACCTGTGTTCAGTCACAGAAGACCCGGCACTACATAGTTGTTAGTAGACCTAAAGCCTAGGTGCCCAATCTGCGGCCCGGGGGCCACATGCGGCCTTTTGGGCATTGTTTGGTGGCCCCCGTTGGTCCTCCACATGCAACCCCCAAAACTGAACTGTCAATGCATAGGGCATAGCAACTCACCTGTGAAGTGGTCACACGCTGACCCAGC
>CM070036.1:19572035-19582494 GCA_036250615.1 Ptychadena robeensis | reverse complement strand
CACTACATAGCAGTGATCTATACCTTCCAATCACTTTGTATTCTATCAGGGAGGACCCGGTACTGCAAAGTTGTTAATAGATCTAAAGGAAATTGTGTGGAGTGATCTTAAGGTGTATGGGGGGGGGGGTGCTTAACAGTTGGTAACACAATTTATTTTCTATATCTTTTTATATACAATTGTATATCTTAAAGCATACATTGATATATCTTGCCTCCCCCTCCACACACCCAGCTCACTGTGAATATAGTAGTGTCCTGTATTATAATGAGTTGGATTTGGCGGTGAAAAGTGTAGACCCTTTTCTTAATGAAAATAAGAGGCTTAAAGTCTTCGGTTGCAGTCACCGGCAGGTAGAAAGCTTTCTAATCTTCACAAGTATGTAACCGGAGGACAAGAAGGTTTATTTTCTCTTATATGAGGTTTTAGGTAGATAAATAATCAGAAGTTTGTACTTGTGGATTGAAAGTCAGTTCATGGGTTTAGGAATAAAAGCAGGGTATCCAGACCCCATGCTCAGGCTGTGACCCATCCATGTGCCAGTACTTGGCATGGCATTGAGTGGCCATTGATGGTCTGTACATCATATAAAAAACCAGACAATTCTTAGAAGTCCTACTACCTACCTTCCAATCCAACAAACTCCTCTGACTGAAGGTCACATAACCTGTTGGTTAGTCTTTTTGGTCACATGAAAAGAGAAATGCAATGGAGTTACAACTTTCTTGACTTACGACCAACTTGACTTACAACCCAAATGGTGGCATTCATGTGACCTGATGTTACTAATAAGAACAGCACATCATAATGGCCCATCTCAACAATCTACAAAAGGCTTAAAGGCCAGATTCCTGATGTTCTTATGGAAGAGGACTCTTCCTCCCCAACAATACTACCGTCCTTTTCATCCTCTCTTCCTGAAAACCAAAGACAACTTGAATGGTGATTACAGATTTTTGCTTCTAGCAGGCTCGGCTCATTTTACCATTGTGGTGAGAACAGGAGGAAAATGATTGTTGTTCCTAGTAAATTACATATATTATATATACAATGTGTTTTTATTATGAAAAGGTTAGGTATGGGGGCTTTGAGAGGTCCAGAACACATTATGGGCATTTCCTTATTCCTTGCCGGACAAGACTTACATCCAACTCTTGGTAACCAATAAAGTTCATAAGTTAAGGGTCCTTTGTAGGTCTTGGGGTACCCAGAATATTGTTGCATATGTATAATGAGTTACTCTGATAATACTCCGTAAAATGGAGACATATATACAACATATACTGATTTGTTTTGTTGGTTTAAAATGTTGGCCTTGCCAGTAGGCGGAGGTTCATGTCAGAGGGTATTCTGCTGTAGGATGAATGTGATGAAAACTTCTGCCGTATTCCTGGTCAAGCTATGTAACCACAAAGATACGTAATGACCATTCAATCTCCTGAAATGACCCTCTTTGGAGCAGAAATTTTTTATCTTGTCCTTCCTTTTTTTTTTTTTTTTTTTTGTGTTTAAGGCAAAAGCGCAAAAAATACAATTACTAATATTGCAGTATATATCTTGAGAACTGTCATGATGGTATTTCTATACCTCTGGTGAAGTCCTTCATCACCTACAGTTCCTGGGTTGGTACAGTACATGTTTCCAACCCCCAGTACCTTGTTGTACCACCACATATGTACATTTAAATGTTCTTATTAAAGTATACCAAAAATATAAACAGTATATATGAATATGATGATGTATACAGTGAACCTTGCTCTTTCCTGATGTCTTGTAGGGAGAACACAAGCCAAGAAGACAACATTTGGAAAGGCATCCTTTCTGTCATTTTCTTCTTTCTAATCATCAGTGTCTTAGCGTTTCCTAATGGTAAGGTATTCATTCTTAACCTCCTGAGCGTTTCGCCGAGGTCCAGATTTCTGTACCAAAAGCGTTGCACTGTTTATCATTGGAAAAAAAATGTCGTCGGCCTGTAACTGACCAAAAACACGGGTCTAGTAGACATTCTGAATATATAAAGTTTTAAACGCTTAAATATTTTAAAAAAATCACATTTAATGATCAAATAAAATATAAAACACAAAAATCTTCTTAAACTAGAATTCATTTTTTAAATCAACCAAGACTTACAGACGGTCTGATACACCGCGCAGGGAACAATGTCGCACGCTGGCACATTTGCTGGCCCGTGGCTTAGGGCTCGCTCCTGCCGCATTGGGGAGAGTGCTCCCTATTGATTTAGCTGAGCCAAAATGCAGAAAAATTGCGTCTATACTGCATACTTACATGCAGTATGAGTATTGCAGGAAGTCTCTGGGCTGCCTGCAAGCCATCGGGCTGCAGGTAACAGCAGCCCGAGTTATCTCTTTTCTTTTCAGCAACTTTATTCAGCCCGAGATAACTCGGGCTAAACACCCAGAAGGTTAATGGAATGGAGTATCCGGGGGTAGGTTGGCAGCCAACAGTAAAAGCTGAATGTCCTGCAAATACAAGATATAGATGAAACATGAGTCAACTGAGATCCAGATTTCTGTACCAAAAGAGGTACATTGGGTAAATAACTCGTAAAGTCAGATAACAGAAAAGGGAAATTCCTCCAACTCTAGAAAAAAACATGACCAATCCTATCTACAAGATGGCTCTGTCGCCTTTTTTTTTTTATTTACATTTTAATAGTCCAGCTTGGTAATACAATGTTTCCCCAAGCTGAAAAAATCAACTTCCCTCCCCTGGCCATAGGTTCAATATCACGGATCTAGTCCATCGCACACCCCAATCTCTGATCACATGTTCCCCTCAATCATGTGATTATTTAATACAGTTCAATTTCCTGCCACTAGATGTCCTCAGTCAGCTGGCCTACGCTGGTGTTAACAAAAGAGCGTCATAGGAAACAATAGACATTTTCCAGGCAATATATAGCGTCATACCGCCCAGCTCTAATCGGTGGATATTCTCTTGTTTACTAAGTGTATAGATTTTATTCTAGGCTTCAAGAATGGCCTCTACCATCAGTCAAATTGTACTGTACAGGTTATTTTTCATTTCATTCACTGCTGTATACAGAGTAGGTCGCACTGAGCTCATAGAATGGACCATGAATACACTGTGAAATGGCCTGTAAAACTTCACTGTAAAGCTATGTTTCCACATTCGTCAGGACCCCCTCAGCTAAGCGTATTGCTTGGTGGGGATTCCGACGGAGCACATAGACTTTACCTGCAGAGGTTCAACGTACTCCACTATGTTCAGCCCTGCAACGGCTCAGCGCAGTGAAGACACAAAATCCACTGAGCAAGTGAATGTTTTCCGTTGAGACCTCCTGCCAAGCAATACACTTAGCGGAGGGAGTCCCGATAAATGTGGAGGCCCCCCTTACAGTTCATGGTTCATTTTTAGAGTTTATTCTTCAAAAAGAGTTTGACAGAGAGAGAAAAAAAAGAGTCTGGGCTTGTTTCCATTATAGCACATAAACATTGCCTGCTCCACGGATGCTGTGTTTACACATCAGTCGAGTACGTTGAGCCTCTGCATTGGCGATGTTGAGCCTTGCATCGGCCAAGCGGCTTGGCGCAGTGAAGACACAGCATCCGCCGAGCAGGTAAGTCTATGTGCTCCGTCAGGATCCCCGCCAAGCAATCCGCTTAGCGGAGGGGGTCCCGAGGTATCATGGAAACCTACCCTCTCAGTGTTCTCCCCAGAGCATATTGGCCGGGCGGCCCGCCCGGGAGATTTTAGTCCCCGCCCGGCAGTTCCGTCCCGCTATACCAGGGGTCGGCAACCCCCGGCGCCAGAGCCGCATGTGGTTCTTCTTCAGAGGACTTGTGTGCTGCCGCTGGCCGGCAGCCTATCGGAGAGGCCGCCGGACCGGTGCAGGCGGCGCGATGATGTCATCGCGCCGCCCGGCTGAAAAAAAATTCTGGGGAGAACACTGCCTCTGTTATTCAAACAAACTCCAGATGGACTGGGTTCCGCCCCCTAAAAGCTGCCATTTTCAGAGGAATAGAATGGAAACACAAGGAGCCTGAACATTCACCTGTTGGCCACGAGTTTACTTTTATTAATTATAATACCTGACTGTGCATGAAGAGGAACATATACAACGATATCAAACGTTTCATTACACATTCCATACTGCCAGTGATTACATATAATCAGCCAGTGCTCTGTCCTGTTCTCACTGTGTTTGTATTGTTTCAGGTCCTTTCACGCGGCCTCACCCTGCACTATGGAGGATGGTGTTTGGTAAGTGAACAATATTCTGTTCTTTGGTCCAGCAGTTGTATTGTATAGAAATAACGAACAGCCAATGTGTGTTTATCCCTGACGTGATTGCAAAAGCAATAAACCTTTTTCAAACCTTCATAAGTTTGAATATAAGCATCTGGAATTTAGGAGATCAATAAAGCAGGAAATTATTATTCTCACAGTGTACAGAATTAGCCAAATTCCAACCCAAGGAAATAGTGTGTACTACAGAAAAGTAAGTGAACCCGTGGCCCCAATAGCTGGCAATGCCACAGGTTATTTCTGGAAGGCAGTTTGGGCCCCCATACACCTTTTACATTTCTCTGTCAGATTTCCTTTTGTTTTACCAAAACCATAATATGAGTGACTTCAACAATCAAGTCTACCTGTATTCAATCGCAGAGGACCTGGCAAATACATTGTTGTTGGTAGATCTAAAGGATATCTGACAGAGATCTAAACATGTATGGCCAGCTTTCTACCTTTTACTTATTTTCTGTCCATTTATATGTGTTTGTGTTTCCTCCCAGAAAGTGCTCATTTGAAATCATCCTCTGTACATTAATGTTATAGACCAGTCCATAACCCTCAATCCCCATCCAAAGTAATGCAATCTAACAAAGAAAAATGTCTGTTCTAAGGCCAATCGATCTTTGGAGCGCCTAGGATCAGTCGCTCCAGGGGCTTTGATCTGACATGGATCGGAGCATGTATGGCCAGCTTTAGGCTATGTTTTCATGGCATTAATGGATGCGTTGCCTTAACGCAGGGGTCTCGTTAGGACACGTTGGGACATGTGTCAAGGATGCGATATTGACGCATGCGCTTTTTTCTCATTTACCGTATTTTATGGACTATAAGACGCACCGGACCATAAGACGCAGACAGTTTTTAGGGCAGGAAATCCAGAAAAAAAAGATTTATAAAGTTTTCACATCAATTGGGTTAATGCAATGAATTTAATGAAGGCAATATTCAATTCAGCCAGCAGGGGTCACTAGCAGCAGTACACTCTCAAGCTCAGCATCTTCACACTGATCGGGAGGAGGAGGAGGGAGGGGGCAGAAATCTGCAGTCTTCTCCCTCTCTGCTCTGATTAGCTGGGAAGATCAGCTGTGATTGTGTCCGTGGGAACTGCCGAGTTATTGCGGTTCCCACTGACACTGAGAGAGGAGAAGATGGCAGTCCATCTCTCACTCTCTCTCCATTGCCTATGCCAGCAAAGCTTTGCTGATAGGCAATTTTACAGTACAGCTGAGAGAGCCGACACCAGCCGGCATCTCTCAACTGACAGTTCCTCCAGCTCCCCCAGCTAATCTCCATGCCGGGAGAGCTGGCAGGAAGCCAAGATGCGGCCGAGTGGCCGCGGGGGTCGCACATTCGGGCCGTAAGACGCAGGCACTTTTTGCCCCCAATTTTGGGGGTGAAAAATGCGTCTTATGGTCTGAAAAACGGAAATTTCGCATTCAATGCAATCTCTATGGGTACATTAACGCACCCATATCTGCATTGAGTTGCGTTGTGTCGATGCAGGGCTACGCAACGCAGGCAATCAACGCATGTGTGTACTAGTCCATTGATCTACGTTGGATGCGTCAAAATTGACGCAGTGGAAACATAGCCTTAGGCCTTGTCTTGATTGTGTTCCCACAGGGATTTTGACGTCTGGTAGATAATGGATCATCGCCTTGTCTCCACAGGTGTGCCATAGCCCACAACCCACTGCCCTGAGTAAATAACAACATGGGGCCCTGCGTCTGACTAAAAAGCAATGAGTGGGTCAAATGACGTGTACAAAACTCAGGGTTTTCTTGCATATTTTTCATGCATTTTCCCCATAGGATTAAAGGGGACTCATGACTTCCCTTTATGTGTCCTAAATGGGCCCACACCACCCATTGGGCATCATGGATGACTCTGCAAAGCCCACTTGTAGTCCAACATTTGGGCAGAGGATTTAACTTCTCAAGCACACTTGGTTACAATGTGTAATTGATAAGTGCCCCAGTGACCTCTAGCTCCCCAGACCCCGAAGCAGCACTGTAACTTCCCATCCTATACCATTTTTATCACCATGCTCCAATGTTGGCATTGAGTGATTTCTTTAAAAGAAGTTTCAAACCAATTTTTCCATTTGTTGGATCAATGACTTGTTTACAAGGTTAATTCAAATGTTAAGACTTACTTGTGTTAAACACCTACACTGACCACATAGGTTCATTTTTGCTTTTTGAAGAATTATCATTTTGTCAGATTCTTCTTGAATACTTCCTACCAGTTGTTCTTGCTGGAGGATACGTATGTCAGTAATATGTATGGCGGCCTTGATAGCAGAGCTCATAGGTCTTCAGACCTATTACCAAACTTTTCGGACTATAAGACGCACCCAGTTTTCATAGCAAACAGAAAAAAAATTTAAGTGTTCAAATCAATTGGATCAAAGTAATGGATCAAATTAATGCAATACCAAATTCAGCCACTAGATATCACTAGCAGCATTTCGAGGCCCGTTCGGCCTCACACATCGGGAAGAGGGGGGCAGAGGGGAAACTGCAGATGTCTGCCTCTATTGCTGTGTCTGTGTGTGCGGAAGCTGCAGCATGAGTGCAGCTCCTACACACAGGCAGAGATAGATGAAAGAGATACCGGCTGAGATCTCTTTCATCTATCTGTCTCTGATCTTCATTGCTTATATCAGCTGGGCTCTGCTGATATAACCAATACCGTTCAGATGGGAGACGTGGGCAGACCTACCATCTGACAGCACCGCCACCTCCTCAGCTAATCTTGCCGGGAGTGCGAAGATGCTGGTGGGGAGTCAAATGGTCACGTATACGGACGATAAGACGCAGGCACTTTTCCCCACGATTTTTTCGGGAAAAGATGCGTCTAATGGTCTGAAAAATATGGTACCGTATTTTGCGGCATATTAGACGACTGGGCTTATAAGACGACCCCCAACTTTTCCAGTTAAAATATAGAGTTTGGGATATTATCGCCGTATATGATGGTACTTTACGGTACTTTAGGGATTGGCCCACCCAAAAGGGATATTTTAGTGCTGACCGAATTCTTCCCTTTCACAGGAAGTCATAAAGTGGTTATCCTCCCCAAAAACTAATAGCAAAGGAAAAGTTTTGGATGAATTTTAACCCATATGTTGTTGATATCCAATATTCTAAAGAGCTCGCTCAACAATCTTAACAATGTTCTTTACAAGTCAAGTCAAAGAATCCTTTGTTGAGAAGTGACATCTTCCTTCATACACCATTTGCGGCGTCCTGAAGTGACACCCGAATCTTTGCCTTTTCATGAATATTTTAGAGATGAGGGACTCATTTATCAAGGCTTGCCAAACTGTCATTGTTTGCTGCTGACTCTCCAGTTCCTAGGTAACCTGACAGCGCGTCTGAATGTTAAACATCTGATTAGAGGCGGTGAATGCACCAGAGCCTCACCGTCTACTCACCGTGAGATCTGCTGAGGTATCCGTCACCATCTGAAGGCGTGCCGGGTGATCAGAGGACCGGGCGCTGTATAGTCAGCTATGCTGCAAACATTATTTATTGTATTATTTTCTCATTACTCGCTCTTCTGACTGTGAAAGTTTGTTTTTTCTTATATAAATATTCAGAACCTTTTGGACTTTTTCACTGCAAGTTAAAGTGACACAACTTTCCAAGACAGAACTACAGGGTCTTAAAGAATAAGTGCACGTATGCTCCTCCCTTCCTAAAGTGGTTTAAAACACAAAATAAAAAAACCACATACATTAAGGTCCCCATACACCTTACAATCTTACCATACAATTTCTGTACAATCCCCTTTTCTTCTACCAAAACCATGTAATATGAGGAGCTTTCTAAACCTTCCAATCACTATGTATTCTATCAGGGAGGACCCTGCACTACATAATTGTTAGTAGCTTTAATGGAAATTGTATGGAGTGATCTAAAGGTGTATGGTGGGCTTTAAATAGACAAAATACTCACCTGTCAGCAGTTCAGATGCTGGAAAACTACTACACAAAAAACAAAACATACTTACCTTCTTCACGTTCAATTCTGATGCCAGTATCATAGATCCTGGAGAAGTGAAGCTGCTTTCACAATGACTGCCCCCCGCCCCCTCCTCTCCACTCCACCTCCTTTCCTACAGAGACTAG
The DNA here is from genome assembly GCA_036250615.1 of Ptychadena robeensis. NCBI lineage: Eukaryota > Metazoa > Chordata > Amphibia > Anura > Ptychadenidae > Ptychadena > Ptychadena robeensis. The sequence goes on along the minus strand of CM070036.1, from coordinate 19,574,081 downwards.
GCTGTCTCCTTTCTGTCAGTGCTGGAGAGTACCGTGGGGGTGGAGGGGTGAATCGGCTCACAAGACCGGGCAGACGACTTCCTACATGGGACTGATGTCCCAACCCCTATTGTGGGTGCCTCAGCATGTCGTAAGGCAGTGGGAGGGGCACACTTGGAAAAAGCGCCCCTCCCGCTGTCAGAAAATCATCACGCGCGGCTGCTCCTGCGCCTGAATTAAAACTTTAAGCGTTCAATTTCCACCCGATTTTTTTGCCAGAACGATTGCCATGAGCATGCACGGCGGTTGATCGACCAAAAAATTGGGTGGAAATCTAAGCGTGTATGGTGGGGCTTTAGGAATACTTAATTTAGCTGACATTTTACAGAATGGCCGCTAGATGGAGCTGCTTTAATTACTTTACATCCCGCAGACGTGACGCTGAAATCAAAATTCCACGGGACTGGGCACTTGTGACACATCTGTCCCAAGTACCCTTGCTGTGAGTATTCACTGTGAATTTTAATCGTTTTAAGTCGATTGAACTGTGTATGCCTAGCTTTATTCCTACATAACCCATGTCTATAAGGGCTAAATAAGCTGGATAGGGAGACTCCTTAAGTCTCCTCTACCCAGCTTCAGGTATTTAGACGGGTGCTTGGAAACGCAGCGTTTCCAAGCACCCGTCTAAATACCTCCATTATTTATTTCTAAAAGCCTTCAACCCATTGGCCACCTTTAACTATACAATCGATCACTTCCACAACTTAGTGTGTGATGGGGACCAAATATATTCTAACATTTTTACAATCTTTGCTGTATTACACGAGTAATCTGACATATGGCTATGTGTTATAGGTCTCAGCGTCCTCTACTTCCTATTATTGGTGTTTTTGCTCTTCCTGAACTTCGAGCAAGTGAAAGCGGTCATGTATTGGCTGGACCCCAATCTCCGCTACGCCACAAGGGAATCCGATATCATGGTAAGGACAGGCCTGTTGTCTTCTTTTGCGATGTAAAGGTCTAATAAAGACAGGTGACAAAGTTATGTTAATAAGGGCACTGTTGGGGAAAAAATATTTTTGCTCTAGAAGACACCCCCCCCCCTCCCCATAGAAATCAGGGGGGAAATGTCTCTGCGTCTTATAGAGTGAATGTCAAAAAAGATATATATTTTTAAAATCCTGAACTCCCCTTGAGCAATAGCACAGCAGCATGCAGGGCTGAAATTATAACTCTTATTTACTAGCATTACCCACTCTAAACCCACTGAACAACTTATGAAGAGTCACATTTTGCAATCTGGCATTAACAAGTTACTCATGAGCAGATATTTACATATGGGATGAGGGATGAGCCACCACTCATCTAAATAGCCTCAATAGCATACTTCATGAGCTGCTCATTCTGTAGCAGTGAATGTATATTGTGACTCCTCCCATATGTAAATGGACATGTAATTGCTCGGTGGGTTGAGGCTATTTTGATAGCATGAGTTGTGAAAATATTTTTGCTAAATGTAAATAATGTCACAGACTCATCCCTCCTTCCTCTCCCATATGTAAATAGCTGCTCACTATTACGTTTTTGGTGCCAGAATGTTAAATGTGTCTCTCCATGGACAATGTGTTCAGAAAATGGGTACTGCTAGTGTACAGACACCTTCTAAAGTTTCAGTTCTGCTCACTCTGCTAGAAAAGAGGCGAGTTGGCTGGAGGAAGTGGAACAAAGTTTTGCCTACTGGCACTGGACTTTTGGATTGTCTGGTGGAATAAATGGTGAATACTGGATGGTCCAGCCTGACCCAGATTGATGGAACACGCTGTATATTCACTTGATATGTGAATGCAATTCATTTTTTTCCTTTTCATATTTACTCTCCAAATCCAACTTAGGAGAAAAATATATATATATATATATATCATATAAGATATCATATAAAGACTAAAGCCCCCCATACACCTCACAATCTTACCATACAATTTCTGTACAATCAACTGTTGTTCCACTAAAACCATGTAATATGAGAACCTTTCTAAACCTTCCAATCACTATGTATTCTATCAG
>CM070036.1:19557844-19568659 GCA_036250615.1 Ptychadena robeensis | reverse complement strand
CATAGTGATTGGAAGGTTTAGAAAGCTCCTCATATTACATGGTTTTGGTAGGAGAAAAGTGGATTGTACAGAAATTGTATGGTAAGATTGTAAAGTGTATGGGGACCTTTAATAACCTCTGTAACAAAAAGTTGACTGACTTCTCCTCTAAAGTTTGTCTTTCTTATCTGTGCAGAGACATTCACACCACTACTGGAAAAATCAAAAGAGCAGTGTTGCAATTCACTCCAGCAAGTTGGATCTATGTGCGATGGTTCGACCCCAAGTCTTCTTTTCAGAGAGTAGCTGGGGTATATCTCTTCATGATCATTTGGCAGGTAAGGTGTATGCCAACACAGTTAAGTTGCTATAACCCTAGAAATACAGAACTGGCAATCCTATACAACTGTAGATAATATGTTTCACTTTGTGTGGCGTGAAACGCACCGATGAGCAGCCAGGACTTGTAGTTCTCTACTCCCAAAGTGGAAGGATGGAGGGCAATGAGTGCAGCTGATAGGTTGCTGAGCGGCTACCAAAAAGTTACATAAGGCAGATCTGCTGCGGGACAAATATTTGCTTGGTGGGCCAGAGTTTGACACCTATGCTGTAGACCAGGGATGGGCAATCTTGTTGTCTCGTGGGCCATAATGTTTTTTTAAATCTGACAGAAGGGCCGGAGCAAAAGCCTGCAAGTCCTAAGTTCTTGTAGCCCAAAAAAAAAAAAAAAGAAATTATATAAAAAAACAGTATTAATAAATAGAAGCTTTTCATAGTAAACATTTTATTGCAGGCAAATCTAGGCATTATCTCCACTGAAGCTGGGCATACACGGGTAGATTCCTGTGCAATCGACCGGCGATCAATTACAGCGTGGTGATGTCACCACGCCGTGATTGATCGCGCGTCAATCGAACAGTAATCAATGTGCACCACATGGGCACACAATTACGATGGGGACCTGGTCCCCCGGGTCTCTGCTTATGCCCGACCGGAGAAGCAGAGTCTGCCAGGGTGCGCCCCCCCCCCCTCCTCCTCTCCTGGCACAGACACGTGCTGGCCACGCCCCCTTCACACACACAGCAGCTAGCTGATAACAGCCTGTGTCTGCAGCTCAGCTGGCAGTCCGGCCATTACTTTGAATGGAGACTCCCTGTCCCCATTCAATGTAATGGATTTCAACCAAGGTTTTCCAAAATGTTGGAAACCTGTTTGAAACTGTGGATGGCTCAAATGAAGAACATAATTAGAGCAACATCATGTCCCTGCTGTTCATATAGACCAGTGGTGGGCAACTGAGTTGATATGGAGGGCCACAAGTGCGGCCCTCTGTGTCATTAAAGGGCCGCACATAACACCTATCCAGCTTCACCCCCCACCGACAGATGCCAGCAGGAAGTGGACTATATCCCGGCTGTCAGATAAAACCTGACAGCACCCGTTCCCCCCCCCACCCCTGGGTGCAGCGGTCATATGTGTAGACCTGGTTTTCCCAATCAACATTGACAATTTTACTGCTATAGGACCGCCAAAGTTCATTAGGAAAGCTGGGTCATCGTGTGACATGGTGAAATATGGAATGCACTATATTTATCATCAATGTGCCTCATAGATATTATCAAATATTATAGTGGAAGCATAGGCACTCGGGCATTTGGGTCGCTGATTGGCTTTCACGTACGCCAATTAGAGTGCTCAGCCGGAGCGAGTCCCTCGCCTCTCCTCCTCTTAATGTCCTAAGAAGATCCCAGGCAAGCACTCGTCGGTGGAGGATTGTTAAACAGGTGGTTTCCTATGCCCTATGCATTAACAGCATTTTACTGTATGCGATACAAATAGATGAAATGTTTTCTTTCTCTCCTAGCTGACTGAACTGAATACGTTCTTCTTAAAGCATATCTTTGTATTCCAAGCCAGTCATCCCCTGAGCTGGGGCAGAATTCTCTTCATCGGCATCATTACCGCGCCTACTGTCAGGTAACAAATGGCACTGAAATTTAAAGCGCGCTCAATGACCTAAACAATTCTCACTTTTTAGTGAAGTAAATATAAAATATTACTGATATTTCAAAAAAGCTGTGATTGTGGGTTTTAGGGCTCATTCACACTATCCGTGCTGCAGCTGCGGTTTTTGCCTAGCGGTAACACTACTGTGGCCACTAACTGAGCTTATTACCGGCAAAATAAACGTATTTTGCACTGCAATACAAGTGTATGGGAGACGCTTGTGCTGCACCTGCAAAAATGCATACTACAGGCTAATGCATGTTATCAGAAGCGCAAGCACAGGGCTAGTTTAAAGGTGTGGGATGGAAGCCTGTGTACCTTGCGGTAATGCTAGCCGTGCTGCATGCAGCACAGCTGTTGTGACGAGGGCCCTTTCACACTGTATGAATTTTAACGCATATACCTTAGACACATGCGTTCTGCGCATTACTCGTGTGTTTTTGAACAGAGCATCAAAAATGTGTGCAGTAGGATGTTCTAAATAGCGCATGTGCTAACGCTGCATTTTTTAAAACGTCATGCATGAGGTGAATGGTATTGGTTTTCACACTATCCGAGGACCCGGGACTGCATAGATAGCTGGTAGATCTAATGGAAATGTGTGTGTGGGGGGGGGGGGGGTTAGGCTTGATTTACTTGGTCAGTTGGTAGCAGCCCAGAAAGCAACCTGGCACTCCTTGTGCTGGTGCTTAGGGGGATGTAAACAAGTCCTAAAGCCCCCCAATAGACGTTTAGATTTTTACTAGATTTTTCAGCCAATCAACCACACGTGATGGCGTCATCACGCGCGGTCAATCAGTCAAAAAATCTGGTAAAAAACGACCGGACACCCTTAGTGTGCCAGCCTACTGTATTCTCAGCTCGGTCGGGTCCCCGCAAAAGGAATGCGCCAGGGGGGCCATCAGAGATGAGAACACAGTGGAGACGCTGGCAAACAAAAGAGCCATTCTGCACTAAGTTGATCAGCAGAACAAGAAGCTGCTGCTGCAGACACATATGTGGAACGGCTCCACAGAGGAGGCATACCATTACTTTGGACATGGACTTTAGTCCCCATCCAAAGTAATTATATAGATCTTAGAAATTATGGGCATGTCCATAATTGCTTAGATTGATTTGGCGTTCCTGATGGTCCCAGCTCGTCCAGCTCTGAACTGTGGACAGGCTGTGTTCGTTGGGCAGAGATCGGAGACACAGGAGAGCAAACTCACTTCTCCATGTGGCTCTGAACTTATGGAGGTGCACGGGTCACCCCCCCCCCCCCCCCCCCCCCCCCCATGCGGTCCTATGTAACCTGGCACATCTGCAGCGCCATCTAGTGGTTGCACTGCTAATTTACCTGATACAGCGAATTATTGAAATCTTCATTATATGATATTGTGAGTTATTCACAAAACATCTGAACATGTTATTATATTCAGGATGTCACCAGACTCCTGTATGGACATACTTTGTGAAATAACTGGCCTACAATGTAAAAAAACTTTTTTTCCATTAAGGTCTATGGTGTGCTTTTGGTACAGAAATCTGTACCTCAGCAGTGCGCTAGGGAAGTCAAGCACCCGATTTTTCAGCCGATGTGAGTGCCGAAAAATCTGTTGAAAAGCGTGTATGGGGGCTTAAGTGTGTACAGCAGGTAATACTCACACTACTTGGTAATTAGCAGACAGCAGTCCACTCCATGAGACCAATTTTTCACAAACCTGAACCAACCAGGAAAATCTAAAGGTGATGGTTGCTGAACTCCTGTTTAGGAAATGCTAGCTTGCTCTCCTGATCCTTTGCCAAACTCATGATTTATATAATTCTATGGCTTCTGTGCATTAGGCAATGATTACTTTTATGTTTATTAGTCCTTTTTATTAATGAATATGAATGTGTATCTGTGATGTGTCTTATTATTTCAGAAGAAGGTGGAATTCTAATTACCATATATACTTGAATATAAGCCGAATTAGGCTTATATTCAGGTCAAAAATTAAAATCGCAGCATTTTGTAGGTGGACTTTGAGTGAATTGCAAAGCCCCCAAACATGCTATCATCACCAAATTTGCTGGAGAAGTAGAATAAACACAAAATTTATTGCTCTAGCCCATGTAGTTCTTGCATAAATTAGGTTCAAAGTCAAGTCAGATTTGAACATTTTGTGCAAAAACTCGATATGCTAGAGCAATACCTTTTTCTTTACAATGTTTCCACAACCCATCTCTACATCTCCAGCACTTCTAGTGATGATATCATGTTCAGGGGCTTTGTAATTAACTTACAAATCTGCTGAAATAAATATTTACACCTCAAAACAAAAGCAGATTCGCTGTGTGTTTCTGTACCTTAGTTGCTGCATTTCCCTCCCGAGGCTTATACTCGAGTCATTTTTCCAGATTTTTTTTTCTAAAATTGGGTACCTCAGCTTATATTCGGGTCGGCTTATACTCTAGTATATACGGTATCATTGCACGTTCAGCTTGACAAATACTGTCATGTGTTTATCACTGAGCTTCTCTTATTTTCTAGGCAGTACTACGCATATCTTACAGACACACAGTGCAAGAGAGTGGGCACCCAGTGCTGGGTGTTTGGGTGAGTACATGTCTGATAGATCTTTAACATTATCACCTGGGTTTTTACCATTTACATCCATAGTGTATCATGTATAGTATCCCTCACGTTTGCTGCCAGAGGATTGGACATTTAATGGCTGTGTTATATTGAGGGGACAGCAAATTTAGGCTGTACACTTTACTATTTTACATTGCATCAAAGTGTCATATCTCTAGAGTTGTCTCATAAAAAGATATTATAAACTATTTATTATTATCATTTATTTATAAAGCGCCAACATATTACGCAGCGCTGTACAATACATTAGAGTGGAGATACAAACACACAATAACACACAGGTACAGGTAGTGACACAGGAGGAGTAGAGGACTCAGCAAGGACAGGCTAACAATCTAATAATTTGGGGATCAGAGGATACAATAGGTGGAGGGGATGGGACTGGCATGGTTGTGATGTTAGGGGCGAGACTGAAGAGGTGGGTTTTCAGGGCTTTACCACATAGTCAGGGGTGTACTCACTTTTGTTTGATACTGTACATACATACCCAGTACTACTAAAAAGACATTACCCAAATAAAATGTGTGTAAATCGTGTGTAAAAAGTACATAATATTTACCCAGAATCCTCTCCTGCAGGGCCATCGCATTTCTGGAAGCGATAGTATGTATAAAGTTTAGTCAGGACCTTTTCTCCAAAGCCCATCTGCTGTACGTGGTACTGTGGCTGCTCTGTGTGGTAAGTGAATATCTTTAGTGTACACTTTGGGGGGTAATGGGGTGCTTGATTAAATGTAGATGCTTTAAATTTGACTTTCTGCAAATGACATGCAGAATTCTGCAGGTGCAAAATATTTTTGGGCTCAGTTTCAGTTGTGCATTTAAGTAGGAACAAGGACACGAGGCACACAACCTAGTACAACAAAGTAAGGGACTGTAAATGGTTAAACAATATGGAATAAAACAAAACAAAAGACAAGATACTCAGATTAAAGGAGGTTTACAAGGATGGATCTCTCAGGGTCATGTGCTTTCCAGGAAGACCTCACTTCCTGGTTAGGGATGAGATCACTTCCTGCTTACAGATGCTGGGGGGCTCAACGGAAACAATAGGATGCCTTCCGAGCGGAGGCTCGTTTTCAACCATTTCTCAGTTGTGCATTTAGTTTGACTATAATTGTAAAAATCATGCATCCTCTGAGCGTTTCCCCCAAAGGTAGCTCCCTGTAAGTTGGTTTACCCCGCAAACTCACCCTGAGCTACGTTTGGTGTTACTCGCCTATCCCCTGAGTATCACTGATCTGGTCTGCCTCTTAGGCGGTGGTGCTGCACCATTGACCTCCATGTTATGCAGAAAACACGACCCCGGCATCATCAATGATGCCCGGGGGTGGAGGGAGAGGGGAGAATCAAGGCGGATTCTATTGTACAATTACATGTTTATTAACCTCCTGAGCGTTATGCCCGTGGCATGCTTTTTTAAAGAGTGTGCCATGGGAGAAAAGCTCAGAAGGTTGATAAACATCTCTGCTGATAAAGATAGCCAGTCAGATGCAAAAGAAATTGGCATTCGCATGCAGATTGCAACTAAGACCAAATTTAAAGGCTGCCATACATGGGTCGATGCACATGAGATGGATCAGCCTTCGAGCTCAGCATGATGAGTCCAATATTGAAGGAGCTCGGGGCGCAGCACTTCTGCGGTCCCCATCTAAAGCAATGGACATCGACCATGGTTTACGGTCATGTCCGATAACCCTGTGGCTACATTAGATATGCGCTAGATAGATGACCGTGAACATGCACGGTTCTTAAAGCGGCCATCGATCTAGTACATATCTGTGCCTTTAAGCTAATAAGAACTAATGAAATCTTTTGACCCAGTTACCTTTCATGCAATGACATGCTAATATTAAATAGTTTGCATCTCATTGATCGTTTTGTTTCATTGGAGAAGCTACATTTCTATGTTCCAGTGCTGATAATAGGAAGCAGATGTGGTTGGTCCGCTTTAAGTTTACTTAAACAATTTTAACTTGACTTTTAAATTATGCAAACACTACTTGTGCTAGAGTGCTATATCTTTAAATGTTCTTCTAGCACTTTCCTATAATTTTAGCAATTTTAGTTTAGGTCCACCCGCAATTCAAATCTTTTAAATGAAGTATGAGCCAAATTACACTTTTTCAGCACATTTAGGGTGCTGAAAGTTTTGGCTTATACTCAAGTATGTCCAATAATTAGGTAGATATTTTAGAGCTGATATATCCAATGAATCACACAGGACCACCATAGTGAAACAAAAGAGGTAAAACAAAATGAAACAAAACAGACAAGATACTCACATTAAAAATGGTTTACAAGGATGGATCTCTCAGGGCCGTGTGCTTTCAAGGAAGACCTCACTTCCTGGTTGGGGATGAGATTACTTCCTGCTTACAGATGCTGGGGGGCTCAACAGGAACATCGGGACGCGTTTCGAGCGGAGGCTCTGTTTCAGTTTTGGTTGGAAAAGAGCCTGCGCTCGAAACACGTCCCATTGTTCCTGTTGAGCCCCCAAGCATCTGTAAGCAGGAAGTGATCTCATCCCCCAACCAGGAAGTGAGGTCTTCCTGGAAAGCACCCTTGGTGCATGCTTCATAAAAGGCTCATTATAAACTTTAATGAGGGAAAAAGATTCAATTGCAAGTATATGCAAATTAGCTTCACATATATACTGATCATCTTCAGACATGGTGCTTTGGGTATGAGAAAATGTATTTTACCCTAGTATTGGGGTGAAGGTAAGTGCAGGGGCTTGAAATAGGTGTGGTCTTTTTTTGTAAATATCACAATCTATCTAACAAGTGTTCCTAGGTGTTTTGTATGTGAACAGTGAAAGTGGTCATTGAATTTTATGATTTGCTTCCTCCGTGTGTCACTTGCAGGCTATTACGACATTTCTTTGCCTGTATGGAATGGTGTGGTATGCCGATCACTGTGGACAAAGACAGAAGGTAACAGCATTTCCTTATTGGCTTGGAGATCTGTACTCCACTTTTCCTAACGTATATCCTGGTGTCGGAATTAATAGAAAATATTGAAGGCCGAGAATCAGCTTAACAATCGGACAACTAGAATGTATAGAGCGGAATGTCAGCAATGCCAGAACTAACCTTAAGCCTGTCGCGGCATGCTGACTTCATGATTTGTCCTTCATCTCATTAATAGTCCACAAGTCCAGAAAAAAACAGATGTTATGTTGTTATGGATATCAAGAGGTTAATATGGCTAAGCAGTTGTCTGCAAGGCTGACTTTTTTTGTCTACAACTATGAACTCTCTGGTATGTGAGGGTGCCTAGGCATTCCTGGCCGCGCGTCATCTGCGGTGATCTCGGCTACTTCTGCTTGCCACTGTAAAGGCAGACTTGGCGCTTGTGTCCACTACGTCTTTTACCCTGTGGAAAAGACACAGAACGGACACTTCCCTTTCTGCTGAACGGGATAGTGTCCACATCGGGTTATCTTGGCTGCATGCCCATGGTGCTGTTTTGAAGCTGCCGGCTGTTTCTTCAAAGCAGCACCACGGGGAGCTGCCGGAGACACCTCCATTGATCTCCAAGACACGGGAAAACAGTAAAGCTAATTTTCCGCGTCCTTCCCCTGCTGCAGGAATGGGGCCGAAGCCACAGGCAAACTGCCTGCACTGGAGGTCCACTGGAGTGGACACAAGCCTTTAGGCTGTGTCTACACTAGTGACCCCCAGAAACCGCGGGTGCCATTTATGGGCACACCCGCAGTTTGTTCGGGAACTGTTTCAGAGAGTTTAGGGTGTGGTATTCACCATGTCGGCACTACTGCACCCTATACTTTAGCAAACAGTACCCAAGAGCGCATTGGTCGTGTTTTGTTCATGTCACATACCACACCCATTGTTAATCATTTACCCATTGGTAAAGATTTGTTTACAGTGTGTCTGTGGGATGCAGCCAGATCAACAGTGCCCAGCCACTCGTTGTGAATCCGTTGTGTATGCCGCTCCAGTCATGAGACGAGTATAGACTGCCACGATATTTCCTGTCGTTGAATACAGCGGTCGGCTGCAGTTTCCGTACGTGTAGACTCAGCCTTACACAGTTGCATCGTTAAATCAAAAAAATCTATTGTTTTCGATTCCTTTTTATTTTAATCAATTATACAAAAGTGTTGTACAGGGCTTTGGAAAGAAATAGATTGGTCTTAAATTGATCACACTGTGAAGTAATGCAATCAATCAATGTTAGACGGGCAGCCGATATTTCCATTGCATAAGGTGATCAAATCTAAGTCTGGGCATACGCGGGTCGATTTTTTGATCGGTTGGAGCATAACTGAACACCACACGCGTTCACAGTGATCATTTGCTCTTAAATTGATTGCATCCGAACCAAGTGCTTTGAGAAGCCTCGAACGAACATGGATTGGATGGGGGCTGAGGGTGGTGACCTCATCACACTGTGCTTGATTGAACAGGGATCGATATATACGCCCATGTGTGGCCACCATAAGATCAAGAGTTGAGCAGGGTTCAGACATGTAGATATGAGCCAGATCGATGGGCGCTTTGAGCGCCGTGCGCATTCACGGCCATCTATCTGGCCCATATCATATGCAGCCAACACTGTTTTCGAGCGGGACCAATCAATCCTGCTTAAAAACAGCCATATCGGACATGACCCTTAACCCTCTGAGCGTTTCATGGTTTTGAGGGTTTTTTCAAAACCATGCCACGGGCAATCGCGGCGGAGCACAATGTGCTCCGCCGCGATTGCCAGCTCAGCTGAGGGATGTAAACAAGTCTTCTGCTGACAGAAAGTGACGCCCCTCCAGTTTGATGGAGGTCTATGGCGCCGCCTACCCCCGCCCCCTTCGCGTCACCGGTGACGCGATCGGGGGCGGACCCGGAAGCATCAGCATACATGCCGATGCTCCCGACCGCCGTCAGAAGACGGCGAGACCTCGGGTGTTCCTCCGGCTAACTCGAGTTAATTCGGGGAGAACGCTCAGAAGGTTAAATACGGCCGATGTCCGTTGAAACCGTGGGTCTCCATGCAAAGCTCCAGCTGAGCTGGAGAGAGAGCAGAGCTGTCTCCCCAGCTCCGCCGATATCTGACAGCAGCGTGATGGCATCAACACGCTGCTGCTGCAGGGAACATCGGACGGCTCAAATATCGAGCCGTCTGTACCCTGCTTTAATTTGTGTATGACCAGCTTAATCCTTGATAAGGACAGGGTGGAGATACATTTTGAGGAGACCACATCTTGTACCAGTGACTGGTCTTTTCACCTGTTAGCTCAGTAAAAATGTAAGTTTTTGTTCTGTTTTGTTGATGTTTTTATGCAATGCTGATTGTGTCCTGCATTCCACTGTCAACAGAGCTTAGAAAGGGGAAGGGGGAAGCAGCATCATATCTAGAATTTATGAGTACTGGTCACCCACCTCACTCATCTCCCTAATAACATGTCTCTGTTTCTTGCAGACGTATTCAGAGTGTGATGACAGCACATATAACACAGACATCCCCTGGCAGCATATAGAGAAAGTCGGTAAGTTGTGGTCTGTGATTTGTGCCCGCTAACCACAAGGTGGCGCTCTGGTATAACATATGATGGAAGTTGCACGGCAATAAACTTTTAGACAATGCGAGTGTTTCTGGTGGGAACTTTTCCCTGATAATGATCCTGGTACATTTACATAACCATAAATGTCTAGCAGCACAACCATAACCTAGATTTACCACTAACAGCCAACATCAGTATAGTAAATTCTTTCATAAACAATGCCTGAAGCTGAACTCTGGGTACCAAACATACACTTAAATATATGTAAAGTCCACATTGTGTGCTGAAAGACCGATATTGCTGTACTGGTGGTTGTAACGCTGGCACTGGGTTGCAACATATATAGTGCAGGTGGATGGGGAGTCCGGTAGATCTTCCCACTACAGGCTGCATGCAGACCAGTATACAAGACCAGTAACCATTCACTAGAAGAGAGAAGAACAGTTAATGAAATTTCTACAGAGACGAAGTTTCATGCTGGGTTACTGCCAGTAAGAATATTCAGGCAAAGTGTATTGGTTTATCACCAGGTTTAGTTTAATAGGAATGGTATGACTCTCCTGTCTGTTTAGTTTCCTGGCAGAGTAAAAAGAGCAAAACTCCCACTAACAAATAACTGATTCATTCATACTTCCTATAAAGTTAAATAAATATTTGATTATTTCTGCATTATTTCCCATTTCTTCTCA
>CM070036.1:19533017-19557834 GCA_036250615.1 Ptychadena robeensis | reverse complement strand
CCCCCCCCCCCCCCCACTATTAATAAAAAAAATTAACTGTTCTGTGTTCCTAACATGCTCCCTGCCCTGGGGTGGTACTGCTGTTACTCCATAGCTGTTGTCACCCTTGGACAGGAAGTGTGTTATTAGCAGAGATACCGGGTGAATGGAAACTAAAGGTGGGCATACATGGGTCGATGTTCACTCAATCAAGGAACCCTTGAACGCAGCGTGATGACGTCAGCACACTGCACTAGAGTTTTATCGATAACAGAGACTCGATGCGCAGCACTTCTGTGCAATCGATCCTATTTGATACTTTGGATAGGCCTCCTCCCCATCCAAAGTAATGACAATTGAACAGGGTTTACCCACATGTTGGTTCCATGTGCAACCGAGCTTTCTTCGAGTGGGATCAATCAAAGAAAGACTAGATGCAATCGATCACATTAAACAGGCACGGCTATCGATTGTGCTCAAAGCTATTCAAAAATTGTCCAATGTATGGCCAGCCTTATGCAGCCAGCGAAGGATTTAAAAGCTGCACTATTACACTTTTGTTCTTGCGTTTACATGTATTTTAAGAACATATAGTTTACATTTTTCCTTTGTCGATAACTATTGCCACAAATCTGTATCGTAATCGTAATTTTTATCGGTGTGTGTATGGCTAGCTTCATTGTTATGGGCAGACCACATACTTGCATGATCTTATCATTTCAATAAAGATAACTAACTGGATGAAATCTAATTGTTGTCCAGAGTAGAACAATGATATCAGCAGGGATAGTTGGATCTTCTTTAATGATGGATTGATCTCTAGCTAGATTGGTAAGCCTAATGCCTGCCATACACATGCCGATTAGCGGCCGATTTATCCACTGACCGACGGTCGGCGGCAAAATCGGCGTGTGCCGCCAATCGGCCGGCCAGAGAATCAGTGTTCTCCCCAGGGCAGATTGGCCAGACGGGCCGCCCGGCAGATTTTAGTCCCTGCCCGGCAGTTCCGTCCCGCTATACCAGGGGTCGGCAACCCGCGGCTCCAGAGCTCACCTCTGATAGGCTGCCGGCCAGCGGCAGCACACAAGTCCTCTGCGGCGAGCAGCCTGACAGGCGGCGCCTCCCATTCTTCAGGAGCGCGCCACAGCCACTGAAAGACTCCGGCCCGCGGCACACTACCGGAGCCGCGGGCCGGAGTCTTTCAGTGGCTGCGGCCCGCTCCTGAAGAATGGGGAGGCGCCGTCTGTCAGGAGAGGCCGCCGGACCGGTGCAGGCGGCGCAATGACGTCATCGCGCCACCAGACTGCCGCTGCCGAGCCTGCCTGACCGGGCTGAAGGAAGGCGCGTGTTTAGTCTCAGGTGGTGAGTACTCCAATGGCAAATTATAATGGACTCTGGACCAGGACTCTGGCACATCGCACATTAAATGGGGACTTGGACTTGGCACATGCTATGGGGGTCTGGACTTGGCGACAATTTATGGGGTCTGGACTCTGGCACATAGGGGGTTGGACTCTGGCAAATTATATGGGACTCTGGCCGGACTCTGGCACATTATATGGGGGGGCCTGGACTCTGGGCTATTGGATTCTTGCACATTATGGCAGTGTTCTCCCCAGATTTTTTTTGGAGCCGGGCGAGTCGCGATGACGTCATGCGACGATGACGTCATCAGCGTCCGCCTGCAAACCGGGTCCGGCGGCACACAATTCCTCTCTGACAGGCGGCGCCTCTCCCCATTCTCAGGAGTCGCGCCGCAAGCACAACTGAAAGACTCCGGCACCGCGGCCCCGGTAGTATGCCGCGGCGGCCTGGTCCTTTCAGTGTGCTGATGGCGCGCTTCCTGAAAGAATGGGGATCGCCCGCCTGTCAGGCTGCTCGCATGTGTGGCCGGGCGGGTGACACCAAAACTCTCCCGGGCCGGAGCCGACCCGGACCATCTGCTTGGTTGGAGAACACTGGTATGGGGTGGCCATGGACTCTGGCTATTGGGACGTGCTGTCACATATTTATGTGGGGGTCTCTGGACTCTGGCCTATTGGAAAAAAAACTCTGTGACACAGATCATAGGGGGGCCTGGACTCCATGATGCGTTTTGGATTGCGCACAAGGGGGGCGGACTCTGGCTATGGACTCGGCCGGGGGGCCTGGACTCTGGCTATTGGACTCTGGCCCAGTATATGGGGGGCCTGGCTCATGGCTGATATGGACTTCTGGCACATTATATGGGGGGCCTAGGCGACTCTTGGCTGATTGTGGAGTCTGGCACCATTTATGGGGGGCCTGGGACTCTGGCGTTGTGGACTTCATAGGCACAAATCTATATGGAGGGGCCCTGGACATCTGGCTTGTGGATTCCGTCACAAGTATATGGGGACATGGTCGCTGGACTCTTGGCACCAATTTATGGTGTGGCTGGACTTCTGGCACCAAGTTTTCATGGGGGTCTGGACGCTGGCAAACTTATCCTGTGGACTCTGGACACTGTGACTCTGGCACATTATATGAGGACTCTGGGAACTCTGGCGCACAAATTTATGGGGGTCTGGACTCTGGCCACCATTTATGGGGGGTCTGGACTCTGGCCACAATTTTGGGGGTCCTGGGACTCTGCACAATTTAGGCTGGCTGACCTTGGCACAATTTATGGGGGGCTGGACTTGGGCAAATTATATGGGACTCTGGAACCTGGACTCTGCACATTATATGGGACTTGGACTTGGACAATTTATGGGGGTCTGGACTCTCTGGCACAACTTTATGGGGGTCTGGACTCTGGACACAATTTATGGGGGTCTGGACTCTGGCACAATTTATGGAGGGCTGGACTCTGGCCACATTTATGGGGGGCTGGACCGGCAAATTATATGGACTCGGACCTGGAATCTGGCACATTATATGGGGGGCTGGACTCTGCACAATTTATGGCGCGGCTGGACTCGGCACACTTTATGGGTGGCTGGACTTCGGCACAATTTATGGGGGACTGGACTCTGGCAACAATTTATGGGGGGCTGGACTCTGTACCTGGAACTCGGCACATATATGGGGGCCTGGACTCTGGCTATTGGACTCTGGCACATATATGAGGGGGGCCTGGAATCTGGCATTATATGCAGTGTTAGATTTGTTTATAATGGTTTTGCGGCTCCCAGTTTTTTTTTTCTTTTCGGAAACGGGTCCAAGTGGCTCTTATGTCTTAAAGGTTGCAGACCCCTGCGCTATACCTTAGCGTTGCATGTTGCCGTCGCTACCACTTCTTCTACACCGGCAGAAGGGGAACCATGAGGAGAGAAGTGTCACTACGAGCTCTCCCTATCACACCGGTGTAATTGACATGTCAGTCAGAGCTGCCTGGACACACGTGTAACACACCCTCCTTTCCCCACTCCCGTGTCATAGGCTGTGCTTCCGCTTCCTCGCCGTACACATGGCTGCCAGTCCTGAGTCCGGGGATATGGATAGGTGCCGGGAGGCTGTGAGAGGCACATCGGGCGCGTGAGGCTGTAGGGTGAGGACCCGGGGGTGTCATAGTGTGTATGGGGGGGTGGATGCTGGGTGTGGGCTCTGTGCTCCGTGTACACGGAAATGGGATCACTGTGCGGGTTGTGGACCTGTTGTGGTAATGGTGTGTGTCTATTCCATGGGGTAGGTATAGCTTGTGTGTACCATCCGAGATCTCCTACGGAACGGTCAACTTACCTTGTGTGAGGGGACGTTCTGGGTGAGGTGTTAGCTTGGTCACAAGGTGGGAAGGGTTAAGGTTTTGCACTATAAAGAAGTGGGTGGGATATTATTGACGTGAGGTGGGTTTATGTACAGTGAGGTGGGCTAGTTAATTAGGTGGGCTAATATTACAGTGAAGTACATTGCACTGCTGCTGTGTTCTCTTTGTTCTAATGTAAACGTTACTGTGTTTTTTGACAGTTTTACTGGTTTTGTTCAATAAAATACGAGTGTCAAACCTTTAAAATGGATGTCCTAAAGAGCATTGTATGATTTATTTCCTTAGAAATAAAAAAAAAAAATTTCCCGATCGCGAAATTTCCCCCACCCTCACCACCCGGCTACTTTTTCATGCCACCCGGCTGAAAAAAATTTCTGGGGAGAACACTGCAGAGAACGGACATGTCGGATGTTCTCTAGCCGATGCCATTAACTTCAATGAAGACCGGCGTCTTCATTGAAGATAATGGCCGGCACACAAAGGGTGCCCGGCCGATTAAAGAAGCCCCAGAATGCAACGTGATGACGTCATCACGCTGCATATCGGAGCTCGTCTGTCTGCACCCGTCTGTGGGTGTATGGCAGGCATTAGACTATGTTTCTACTAGAGCGTTTGCCTGCGGTTTGAATTGCAGCGCAGTGTCCATGGGAGATCGCTATCACCCAGTTATCCTGCAGTCCCCAGTGATTCAAACCGCGGGCTTGGACGTGCAGGCAGTAAGTGGGGGGGAGGGGGGGCCAAAATATCCTGTCCCGCCACTTCCTGCCTGATCGCCCATAGACGCGAATGGGTACAGTTAAAGACTACGTGGATGGAGACACAATTTAAACCGTGTCCATTCACCTCTGTGGCCATGATCTGTGGTGATGGGCGGGCAATGGCGGGTGATTGCGGCCGATAACAAAACTCTTACTGATGTCAGTGCACCCAACGAGCACAAGTTCCCCTATTCACTGTTAGAGCATGGAATCGGCTGAGCTACATAGTTAAGTCAATAACGCGGCCCCTTTAAACCAATGGGCTGACAGGTAACTAACCTGCGTGGGCACGCTAGTCATACGTCATTATGACAAGTCAATGATCTTGTCATGCCTTCATTGTGTTCATGTTGACACTGAGCTCCACGGTGAAAATAACATGATGGAGGCTTGTCGTCTCCCCATTACCATCAGTGATGTGTCTGTGCTAGAATCCCTGTGTTTTAGCCCAAGTGAATCCCTGACCTTTAAATGCACAACTAATTTTGTAACATTAACATGTTATTTATTTTTATTTATTTTTTAGCAGAAGTGCCGCAGAAACACAGTGAGGGTCCCCCGCCCTCCAGAAGGAAGAACCGCAGAGGAAAAGTAACAAATGGCCTTCATAAGAAGTAATTGTTCTAATGACCGTAAGCCTTAGTACAGGTCTGGGGCTGAGCCTGGTGCTAAAATGAATATATTTTATGGTGCATCCACACCAGAAACATAAAAAAGGTACCAGGATGGAAGCAATCATCGGGAAGATGGTGCGTAGCTGAGTCTTCTGTGTTCCAGATACCATAAGACTGAGATTTCCCATATCATTAACCTTTCTTGCCATTGTGACATTGGAGCTTAACATGCGACCGTAGGTTCCAACAATGTCGCGCTGCAGCCAACCAACTGTAAACCTCCACCTGGGTTTTCGCCACCTGAGGCCTACTGACTCTTCCTTCGTCATATGCTGCTTGGCTTCTCCTGCTTACACCGGTTATTGCGAACGCTTCCACTCCGCCGGCCTGGTTGTGTTTATTATTATGTGTTGTGTGGTATTAGAGCTTTTCAGTTTGTTCTCGCCTGTTTATATAGATATATGTGCTGGACTCATTACCTTCAAGGCGCCACCAATCTCGTTTAAATTGTTTTGATTTAATATGTATAACGTGAAAGACGCAATGTTCTGTCTGCTCCACCAGAACCTTCTACGTGGCAGTGACCTGCCTTGGCCAGGATTGCTCTTCTGTGTGTAGTGGGTGCTGGGTGTGTGTGCATAGTATGTTGGGCTTTGTTCAGTAACCACAGAGAGTGATGATTTGTAAAGTGCAGAAAGCCATAACAAAGCTACAATCAGAAATCCGGTATGATAGCGGTTCAGAGGTGTTCTGTGGTTTCATATGTTTCATATCTGTGATAACTCCACAAACATGTTTCATATTCTCTTTTTAGAAGTGTCCTCTACCAGATGCACTATATAAAAACAATGCAGTCCGGGTCCAGCTGGTCACCTGATGGATGAGCCTTGGTGTATATATATTTTATTTTTGCCGAAAATACTGTCAGATCTCTATCTCTAGGCAAGTGGTTCCCAAACTTTCCTTGCAGGGCCCCCCTTTTCTATTTAGGGACATTATCAAGCCCCTCCCTATTCAAACACAGGTTAATGAGGGCCAGCACCCCCTGGAATACTCCCCCAGTGCCCCCCAGGAACCACTGCCTTAGGCTAACTATGAGCTGAGCTTTATAGGAAAATTGCCATGACCATCATTCTGTATAATATCCTATTTATTACCATGTATATACTCGAGTATAGGCCAAGGTAGCTAATTGGGAGGGGGAAAAAACTACCCAACTGGACAGGTGGGATCAGTGGGGACAATCAAAATGACACAGGAGTATAAGAAGGGGTTTCTAAAATGGTAATCCCCCCTTTGAGCCTCCTGTGTCATTTTGATTCCCCCCTCTGATCCCCCTGTGTCATTTTAAGTGATCCTCCCACCCTGATACCTCAGTGTCGTATTCTTCTTCATGGAAAAATTAGACATCCCCGAAAATAAGACATAGGGTATCTTTGGGAGCAAAAATGAGTATAGACACTGTCTTAATTTTGGGGAAACACAGTAGGAAAAATGGAGTGACTCTAGAATAAGCCTAGGATGGGAAATACAGCAGCTAAGGCACAGAAACACACAGTTTCTGGTTCATGATGCCATTGATGCAATTAGATGATTTGTGAGTTGATTACAAAGCCCCTGAACACATCATCGCTAAAATTGCTGGAGATGTAGAGAACGGTTGTGGAACTGAAAAAAACAAATTGCTGTAGCTCAGGGGTGGGCAAACTTTTTGTGATTCGTGGGCCACAATGGCGTCTTCATTTTGATCTAGGGGACGAGCGAAGACAATGCAAACAAGATACAAATTTCACGCATCCCTATTAATCACGCATCGCTGATGATGCTGGGGAGGTGTGGCAGTATGTATGCACATTGCAAGGAACGAGCAAAGGGGAGCCAGATCTCATTCAACAAGGTGACTACGGGCCGGATCTGGTCCCCAGGCCTTAGTTTGCAACTCTAGCTCATGTAGTTTCTACATACACTAACTTTGCATGAAAAGAACGCCCCTTTCCTGAAAGTTGTTTTATGTTTCCTCAATCCTTCTCTACATCTCCAGCAATTTACAATTGATGAACCTTCTTTAATTATATGCTGAATTTTAATATTTCAGCACATTTTAGGTATATATAGTAATTATCCCATGCAAATTAAGCAATCACTGATGTTTGTTCTGAATTGTCTCAGAATCGATCTTTAACCCCCTGGGCGTTACAGGCTTTTCACGCCATTTTTTATGGCCCTGCTCTCCGGGCAATCGCAGCGGAGTACACTACTCTGCCGTGATTGCCGGCCCTCTACACACCACCAGTGTCAATTAGACGCCAGCGGTGTGTGGGGAGAAAAGCAACCCCCTCCATTAACATGGAGGTCTATTGTGCCGCCCCCTTCGGCGTCGCCGAAGACACGGTGTCGGAAAGGCTCTGTGTGTCTTCAGCTCTGTAGAAACCGTACTGGCTTCGTGCATAACGCCAAGGAGGTTAAAGAGTCCTCCTATGTTAATGTTTCTAGCCAATGGGAGATGGTGTCCAATACTTGGGATGATGTAGTTCCTAGGTCTGTACTCCTCCATCTATAACTTAAATATCTCATTCTGAATGGACTCTTTACATTTGGTTTTGGTCAGAAATGTTCCTCTTTCATGTCATGTTTGTATTCAAAGTATTTAAGTCATGCCTACAGAAACATCATGTACCACCTCCAGCATTGTCATAGCTTTTCTGGTGGACCTCACGCCTTCAGTGTTTTGTATTGTGTGGATGTATGATCACAAATCACATGATTTATGAGAAATATACAGGTATTGGATTAAGTGCCATTCAAGTTAGAACTCCAAGAAGACATTTTAAAAAATCTATACATATATATAACACAATTTTTAGCTTAAATTATTCATTTGTTATCATTTAAATAATTTTTTCGATGCAACTTATTTATGTTCCTGAATCCACCTTTTGTAGTCTTCTGTACAGCATTGTCACTGCGTAACCTCATCTACATACTGCTACTTTCTCATTATCCAATCAGCAGGCTGGCCAGGATTTTTTTTTACTAAGCTGCATTGTTTAAAGAGAACCTGTTTACATGTCTCTGGGAAATGCACTTGGTTAGTAATTAAATCCGTATCCTCATGGAAGGATAATGGAGTAGATCTTGCACTATAAATAAATGGCAGCTTTTATGTGCCTGTCCAGAAAGGTTCCTTCTTCCTGCGGTAGGTAATAGCGCGGTCACTAGTCACTTCTTCCTGCGGTAGCCAATAGTGGGGTCACTGGTCACTTCTTCCTGCGGTAGGTAATAGTGGAGTCACTGGTCACTTCTTCCTGCGGTAGGTAATAGTGGGGTCATTGGTCACTTCTTCCTGCGGTAGGTAATAGTGGAGTCACTGTCTGGTCACTTCTTACTACGGTAGGTAATAATGGGGTCACTTCTTCCTGCGGTAGGTAATAGTGGGGTCACTTCTTCCTGTGGTAGGTAATAGTGGGGTCACTGGTCACTTATTCCTGCGGTAGGTAAAAGTGGGGTCACTGGTCACTTCTTCCTGCGAAAGGTAATAGTGGGGTCACTGTCTGGTCACTTCTTACTGCGGTAGGTAATAGTGTGGTCACTGGTCACTTCTTCCTGCGGTAGGTAATAGTTGGGTCACTGTCTGGTCACTTCTTACTGCGGTAGGTAAAAGTGGGGTCACTGTCTGGTCACTTCTTCCTGCGGTAGGTAATTGTGGCATCACTGTCTGGTCACTTCCTTCTGCGGTAGATAGTAGTGGGGTCACTGTCTGGTCACTTCTTCCTGCGGTAGGTAGTAGTGGGGTCACTGTGTGGCAGGGGTGACTAGATCCCAAGACTGGCAGAGCAGAATAATTAACCCTCTGGCAGGTAAAACAATCAGTGTAGAGGTTTCCTGGTACTATGT
The DNA here is from genome assembly GCA_036250615.1 of Ptychadena robeensis. Lineage (NCBI taxonomy): Eukaryota > Metazoa > Chordata > Amphibia > Anura > Ptychadenidae > Ptychadena > Ptychadena robeensis. The sequence continues at coordinate 19,548,862 of CM070036.1, read as the reverse complement.
TCACAGAGTATTGGTCATTGTGGCTTTCTGCATCTCTGTACTGGATAGGCCTATGTGTATACTTGGAATGCATGTGACTTTTTTTTTATTTAATGCTTTTCTACATCAATCGTTGCATAAGAAACACAAAGTACGCCTAGAAAAAGTTCTTAATTTTTGCTAGTCTGTATTGTTTTAAAACAGTCTGTATGCTGTGTACTAGAGGTGATACATCCATTGATGGTATTACCAGGTATTTATAAAGAGGAGTGTGAATAGCAATGTGTGGTAACCAATAGCCGCCACTGAATGTGATGGATCGCTGAGGTTACCTCACGTTGTCACTCCATCTTCTATTACATGTGGTGGAACTAAGATTTTATATTTCCCTGTGTCTTTCTTCCTTACGCGTTACGATGATAAAAAGACATGATTAATGAGATGCAAGATATTGGCACGCTGCAACTTAGCCATTCAACGGCCTGATTGGCTCAGTCTCCATTTTTATGCTAATGTCCTGCATCTCGGTAATCATATCTAGTGTACCCCTATAACCCATTGAGGTGTAGGGGTGCCTCAGTGTTACCGTGGGTCCACACATAATTATAGATATTAATGAGATGCAGACAATGCAACCTAAAGCCCCCCATACACGTCTAGATTTTCTGTTCAATCAATTTGAAAAGATCAATTTTTTGGGGTCATGGAAATTGGTGATTGATTGTATGTTTGCCAACTGTAATAACAGGTATTTGATCAACTTTTTTGGGGATCGACTGAAAGTGTAATCAATTTCAATACAACCAATTAAAATTTACCAGCATGTCCAATCTATTTTTTCCCCAATTTTAATTGTTTTAGGTTGATCTAACCATGTGGGCAGCCATAGATTTTCAATCAACCCACAAACAAATTGAATTAAGTTGATTGGAGGAAAAATCTAGACATGTATGGTTGCCTTTACACTCTGAAGTTTAGCCAATCAAGGGCAGCAGCCTCACTCACTGCATGTAATTTGCATGTAAGCGTTGGATGCTTATGATTTAAATATACAGTGTTACATAAAACTGCCTTAATATGCAGACCTTTAGAGGGACAGATGTCTTGTATTTCTGGGTCCAATGCCTTATTACACATGTGGGACATGTTCTACAAGACTGCTAGAAATCACTGCTGTCCCCAAAGCCCTCTATAGATGGGCACCCCACTAGTCACTGTTGGGGTTTTATAACAAATTGGCAGGCAGCAAAGTCCACATAAAGCCATGGAGACCGAACATGGCACCAGGGGTGCTTGTGACAACCATACCGGACACTTCTATGTCAAACTTTATAAAACTTGTCTGAGGTCTGCATTATTGATGTAGTAGGGAATGGATGGCGCCTAATGGGGAAAACAAAATCAGTTCCAACTAAAATATGCCTTTTATGTTTTGACTTCTATTTTGCTTGTTTATGTTTGCGGCCATATTATTGTGTTTTTATATATAGTCTTATACATTTGTGCTGGTCGGTTATCATTTCCGCCAACTCCAGTGTGCAGGTTGGTAGGAGAAATCATGAGAAATGCCAAAATGCTCTAAAGCTGTAATAGAATCTCGAATGACATGTTTTGAACACTCTCCGGTGTATTGATAATTGCTGTTTTCGGTAATCAGGGAGAGACGGCGCTTGTACCAGCTATACTTGTTTGCCGACAAGAGTATTCTGAACATCACTGAGGTACAAAATAAAACATACGTGGAAAATAAACTGGATTCGTGGATTCTGTGTGTCCTGTCAATAAGGCATCGCAAACGCTCAAGTTGAATTCTGGTTTCAATTGTTGTTTTCAAACAATGCAATGCAACACTTCCATAGGGCTTGTTTCCACTTGGGCAATCTCCCGCAATTATAATCGTGGGGGGGCAGAGATTGCGCCCATACATTTCAAAGGGGCCACCCCCACAGCTGCGGACGTGGTGGGGCCCGCGACCTCAAACGGGACGCAATGTGGGAAATGCCCAATGTCTTTTTTCAGGGAAAACCTTGCTTATTTCAGGCAGACAATGTGCTTAAAGCGGAACTACGAAGAGGAAATTATTCGATAAAATGCCGATAATAGGGAGGAAAGCATAAAAAAAAACGTACCTGTAATGAGTCACTTAAGAAGATCCCTCGCAGCATCCTCTCACTTCCTGGCCCAGCCACAGAAAAAAGAACCGAGATCTCTAAACACTAGAATTGCCAGGTAATTCTGTGGTCTCAGCTCTCCACTCAAAATACACTGATGAAAGTTCCCATAGCAACAGATAAAATGGCTACCCGTGCTATTGGACCAGGAGTTAACACCCAAGAGCCTGGCGAATAATTATGGAATCTATAATATGATTCCAGGGAACAGCAGGTAAGTATATTCTTTCAGGATTGTGGAGGCCTAAGGCACCATCATACTGGCTCAGAGGTAAGTCAAACTTTAATTTTACATATGTATTTTTTACATATTATGTGTACATCCACTTTAACCACATTATGCACAGGTCTCCTTTGAATGGTTGCTGTCCTTATGGCTTCAGGAGCTTGTTTCTTCAAACTGTTTTTGAGTTTTACAAATCATGTCAGTTCAATGTCAGTGAACTGTGCTTCAGTGACAACAGTTTTCTTTAGTTGTATGTGTGAGCAGCCAATGAATGGGTTGCCTTGTATGTTGTTGTGAGCTCTAATGTATTGAAATGAAATGGACCAATGAACAAGTATTGAAAGTTTGTATCAGGTAATGTATGTGAAGAAGGTGAACATTAGTGATGATCACGAATATTCGGATTCCGAATATTAATCGTGAATATCGGAAATTCGCGAAGATGGTGAATATATTGCCGAATATTTGCAATTCCGGATATTCTGTATTTTTTTTTTTCCATTACACACGCCTCTCAATGCAAGTGGACGAATGGGAAGGCTGCAACAAGAGCTTAGCAACACTCCCTGCGACCATCAACAGTTTTTAAATCCAATATTGGGGTGATGCGAATATTCGGAATATTGCAAAAATCTGCACTTTTGAAAATTCGCGAAAATCACTTAGATGGCGTCCAAAATTCGCAATTTTTTTCAACATGCTCCTCAATGCAAGTTAAACATATATTCGCGAATATATAAAATTCGCGACATTCGCATTAAACTGCTGATATTCGCAATAAGAAGAATATTGCCGAATGCGAATGTTTTCCCAAAAATTTGCGGCATGCCGCGAATACGAATGTTGCCTATGCTGCTCATCACTAGTGAACATCTCTACAGTACATTTTCTGACTTGTATATCATTGTGCCCATAGAGTGTCTTGGAAGGTTCCGGGTATTATTTTTATATTTTGCTGTAAAACCCTGCAAAGCAGACATTTCTCTTCCTAGGAATAAGTTTTGTGGGTGGAGGAAATCTCATTTTAATGAAGTCACACCAGGACATAACCTGAATCCTCATAATCGCGGGTCTGTCAAAAACTATGCATAGATACATCCCACTGATGCATCATAATGGTTAATAGTGGACGCAGATTGGGAAAAATAATTTGCAGCCTCATTAGGTTTTAATCCTTTGCTCACCCGGGACGTTCAGCATAGTGCTATTAACAAGGTTACATACATCCAAAGAGGAGCATATATACTTTTTAATGGGAACAGTGCCGTCTATGCTGTATCAGAAGAGACGTGAACTGTGTCCATTCTAAGACTGAAAATTACATTTAATGAGACGTTATTTAAAGTGGAGCAGGCTCTTCACATTCAAGACTTGAAAATTACTTAAAACTCCTGAAATATATATTTTGCAAAAAAGTAAAATGATTGGGTTGGTGCACCAACCACCAACCCTCAATTTACTGTTCACAATAAAATGGGGGGGGGGTCTGTGCATCTTATATTGCGAATGCACGATCACCCTTGGTTGAAACAGGCGTAGGTGGTCATGTGCTGAGTGAGAGCTCACATACACAGTCTGGGACAATCCTTTGGCGGATTTCTCCTTGTGCAGAGTGAGCTGGAGGAAGCTGCCTACAAATAGGGATGGACCGAACTGTTCGCCGGAGAACAGTTCGGCGGCGAACGAGCATGTTCGCCCATCCTCTCGCCGGCGGACAGTACGGGTGTTCGACCCGCCCCGTTCACCGATGAGAAGAAGATCTAAATTCTTCCTCCGGCAGGATCAGAACCTGCGAGATCGTGCCGGAGGAAGAATCTTTTCACTACAAGACTGGGCATGCAGCCGGTCTTGTAGTGAAAAATCCGGCTTGGAGCAGGAAGTGACGTCAGTGACATCACATCCTGCGCCCGTAACCAGGAACTATGCGTTTCAGGTTGCGGTCCAAGGACCGGATGTGACGTCACTGACGTCACATCCGGTTTTTCCGATTCATGTGTCCGCGAACAGGGTGGACGGCGGACTTATTTAAAAGTCCGACCTGCCCGTTCGTGGACAGTAAATGGCGATGTTCGCCCATCTCTACCTACAAACACAGAGATCTGCAGAGCGAGACCAGGAGGAGGGGAAGCTTCTGACAGCTTCCCGCCTCCTTTAACTTCCGCTCTTTCAGAGCAACAGTTCCCAGTATTTTTACCAGGACTATACACTCCACAATCGGATACAACTTATGGACCGCAAAATAGGGCAACTCTTTTTATTCTAAAATTATTTATTGTACCACTATATGGCATTGTTATCAAGATTGCTCTTGTTATAAGCGGGGCTTACAGATCCTTATATGCTTCACAAACTCGTATTATACCCTGCCTTAAAAAATGAAAAGAAAGTCGCCACCAAAAAATAAGGTCACACAATCTAAAGCCCCCCATACATCGTACGAATTTTGCCCGACCGACCAACGTGGTCGGGAGATTAATCGATCGGGAGATAAATCGGATATAGAATTATGTGCCCGACCGATCCCGATTTCTGAAAATCTGCCGAAAAATTGGTCGGGACCACTTCGGACCTGTCCCAAAATTTTTGGTCGATCTGCTGTTAATAAATAGGATCAGGCTGATGAATCGGTGATCATTCAAATTCCAATTTTTTGTGCCGACCGACTGACCATTACATTTTAGGTGACAATCGGGTGACACGATCGGACGAAAAATCGGTTGGGAGAATAATTGGACTGTGTATGGGGGGCTTAAGATTTGGTTGGACCGCCTTTAACTTTGATTACTGCACGCATTCGCTGTGGCATTGTTTGGATAAGCTTCTGCAATGTCATAAGATTGATTTGCATCCAGTGTTGCATTCGTTTTACACCAAGACTACACATTGATGATGGTAGAGTCTGAGCGCTGCGCAAAGCCTTCTCCAGCACATCCCACAGATTCTCAATGGGGTTAAGGTCTGGGCTCTGTGGTGGCCAATCCATGTGTGACAATGATGTCTCCCTGAACCACTCTTTCACAATATGAGACCAATGAATCCTGGCATTGTCATCTTGGAATATGTCCGTGCCATCAGGAAGGAAAAAATCCATTGATGGAATAACCTGGTCATTCAGTATATTCAGGTAGTCAGCTGACATTCTTGGAGCACATACTGTTGCTGAACCTGTACCTATTTGCTTTATTAAATCCAGGTGGCAACTTATTTTTTTGGCCAGGCAGTGTATATTTAACCTTTTGGCAGCCCCAAGTTTTCTTGTGTGGGATGACACAGTGGTTCTATGCCTCCGCTGGCTTACTCTGTATTCTCTGAATACTTGGAATGATTTTATATGCTGGTGGAGGATCAAGCAGTTGACTTCTCTTGGGATAGAAACAAATGGCAGAAGTCCTCTTGTCTCAAGAAAAGTAGCCATGGATTATCATTATAGTAGTTGCCTTGTACGCAGTATTGTCCCTACATTGATTCACTTGCAGTTTGGTAAACCGCGTGTTAACAAATGCTGCGCTATGTCTCCCATGCTAGGGCTTGTCATGCAATGCATTATGCATTAACACATAATGCAACATAGGCAAGTTTAGAAAGGTACAACAGGTTTGGACCAATCAAATAACAGGCGAGAAGGGAAATCCAACACGACTATGCCATGTCTGCAGCCAAGGAGATAATCTTTATATATGTGTGGCGAATGTAATGTGACAGTGTGTGTACAACCCTGTGTTTATAATTTCCACACATTGGTAAAATTCTAAAAGATGCTTTACCCACTTCGTATAAAACACGCTTATAACTTATCATGTGACTCTGGAATAATAATTAGCAAGGAAATGTCACAAAGACATTTCACGACATGTCACAAAGAGCACTCGCAAACCACTGAATATTTGGCGGTTAAAGGGTTCTCCTTTGGGAAGCTCCCATATACCATGTCCATGTTGCTGACACATTAATAATGTCCGAGATTTCAGCAAGTGTTGTAGCTTTTGAATCTCAATGTCCCTGTGGAATGGTCAGTGCGTCATTGTAAAGCTTCCAGGATTTGACGTGCCAGACGGTACACTATCCAAATGTAACAAGTACACAGTTTGAGATATCTCTATGTAGAAGTGACCAAATGTTCAGATGTAGCCACTCATACTGTTGTTCAATATTCTGAACAGTAACATGGTATCTAATAATGTGTTGGGCATCAAAACTGCTCTGCTGTAGGTGAAACTAACCAGACAGACACCCAAAATTGTAAATCGTTTTTGATAAAGGGGAGATATTGCTTATTACTATTTCCAAAGCAATATCTTCCCTTATTGGTTCATAAGGCGGAATATTTAACACATATCATAAGACAGTTGTCAATATTCAGCCTTTTCCCTACTAGCTGGTGATATGTTACCCTCAGTTATAACTCGGCTACAATATAAATTAGGTATTACCAGCAATCACTCAAAACTATGCAGATATAACATAAAATACACCCTAATTTAGTTACAAGTATTAACACTTACACACTGGGTACAGTCTATCATGGTCATATAAGTACACACACAGAGTAACTTGCCCGATAGATTAACAATATAGACAAAAGAGGGGCACTAAGCCACAGATTATATGATTATCCCACATCGTCCTCTGCTCACATCTTCTACCTACGATCTTATCAGCACCCTATAAAGTCTCAGAATGAACTCCCTGCCCAAACGTCTTCACCCCATTGTCCCGGTGATATCTGCCCAGGAAGGGGCGGGATCTTTGCTATGGGAAGTGATGCAATGCCCATGTGCTGGCTTTAGCTTCAGGAAGTGGCTTGATCATGATTCCCCCCACTTCCTGTGATGTCCATAAACAGGGCTGAAACTCCTGCACTGTAACAGGTTTCCACTACCATATTTTTCGCACCATTAGACGCTCTGTTGCTCTGCTTCTGATGGTGGGGGGTCGCACCTTTACACCCTGAGACACAGGCATCCCCCCCCCCCCTGATTTTGGAGGCAAAAAATACAGTAACAAAATGACAATGACTTTAAAAAAGGGGAAGCAAACATGACTGCCCTAAATATACACTACATGGACAAAAGTAATGCTACGCTTGGCATCCTTTATGGCATCCTACACTAAATACATAGGCATCAATATTGAGTTGCCCCCTCCCCTCTTTGCAGCCATAACAGTTTGAAGAATCCTGGGAATCCTTTCTTCACAAGTAATGAGCAGCATAGACCCCGGTTCCGATTGCCAGATGTGACGTCACTTCTCGTTTACGGAGCCAATTTGTACTGGAAGACCGGGTTCTCAACCCGGTCTTATAGTGAAAAGATTTTTCCTTTGGCGGGATCTTACTGCTCCTTGATCATGCCGGTGGAAGAGTAGTAAGCTCCTTCTCGCTGGCGAACGGGGCGGGTTGAACACCTGTACTGCTTGCCGGCTAGAAGGAGTGCGAACATCCATGTTTGCGGCCAAACTGTCCGCCCTGCGCCATTACTAATTATTGCCTTCGTTGCACATATCAGCACTTGTATATGCTCATATTGCGAACACAATGCACGGTAGTTCTTGGTACTGATGTAAAAAATCTAAAAAAAAATTGCGATTATGAAGATATAGCACTATAGTCAAGATTTTTGCAAATCCTCGAAGTGCCGAATATTTGTGATCAATACTGTTTCGGAGTGTAATTACGGGAGTTTTGGAGGTCGGACATTGTTGGGCATGGAGGACCTGGCCCACATTTATCATTCTTTCTTCATACCAAAAGTGTTCACTAGGTTCAAGGTCCATGTGGATCTCTGACCATGTCTTTATGAACCTTGATTGAGCACAAGTGGCAGCATACAAAACACAGCTCCGTCCAACAACTGGCATTGTTCTTGGTGATGAATGGCTTGGATGCAGCTGCTTAGCCAAAATGAATGCCAGAGTAAAGCTGGACATAGACGGTCAGGAATTCATTAGCCCATAGACCGCAGTGCACATTTCCGCAATCGATTGATGGTCGAGTCTGCAGAAAATCAGGTGCACCCCCTGGTCATATTGACCAGGAATCTGTCGCATGTAAAATCGCACGGTGATCCGACATGCCGGTAAATTCCCGCCCGATCCCATTAGTTTACATTAGGGCATTGGGTTGGCACACAAAGGGTGCCCGGGTGATTCTCTGACGCTGAAGGGGCAGGGAGGTGCTCTATAGACCTCCATTTTAATGGAGGGTCATCAGTTTCCCAGCCCTGGACAGTTGGAGTACTGCATACTCCACTGCGATCGCCACACTGTGGCTCGGCTTGTTTTTAGTTAACGGTCATGGGGAAAAGATTGCATTCTAAATGATTTCAAGTTAATAATGATATACAGATTGACTGTATCAGACTTTTCCACCCTTATGACAGTTGGTCCCATACATAATGGGCACACACAGCAGAATAGGTGATAAGAGTATTATAAGCAGCGTGAGAGTAAATGAAATGTAATGGTAAACTCTCGCCCGCATTTCTCAGCGGCAGAGATGCAACCGGAGATAGGGACCCTGGGTTGGCTGCTGTGGTTTGGAATGGCCTTTCAGCTGATTCTTAGATAGTTAGCTATGCAAATTCTTATGATGACATTATTGTGCTGAGAGATAGAGGATTACATCAATGCACAAGAAAGGGCAAATCAATGACACATGACAGGCAAGCTTATGTACCTTGTATATTTAAAAGACAATTGTGATGTTAGTACCTATAGGAACATTCCAGAATATTAATTTAGTTGGTATTTATACCAGGATATTCTTTATCAAAGAGTAACAAAAACTATTGCTAGGTAGACACTTCATTATTTTCTTCATTGCAGCGTGAAGGTTGGCGGGGACTCGGTGGAAGAAAAGTTGATTGTACAGAAATTGGATGGTTAGATGGTTAAGAACGGCTCGATATTGGAGGTTCCCTGCAGCAGTGTGATGAGTCTGTCATCACGCTGCTGTCAGATATTGGAGGAGCCAGAGACACAGCGCTGCTATGTCTCCAGCTCAACTGATGCTTTGCATTGAGACCCCGCTGTCTCCATGCAAAGCAACAGACATCGACCGTGGTGTACAGTCATGTCTGATGGATTTATTGGTCCCGCTCGAAAACAGGGATGGCCGCATATGATATGGGTCAGATAGATAGCCGTGAGCACGCACAACGCTCAAATCGGCCATCGATCTAGCCCATCTTTAGATTGTAAGGGGGCCTTTACTTTCAGTGTTTACATACTGGTGGAAGGAGGCTTGCAAACAGATGAACAGCAGGGAGGCAGAAGAACCACATGTGGGTGTAGAGTGCAGGGAGTTGTTGCCTACCCTTGACCAATACATTATCGGTTCATATTCTGCCCAAAATTTGATAACCTTCTAATGTGTGAAAAGATGTGCACCACTTTTGGCAACTGATCCCTGGCTGATACTGTGGATGCGGACACTTCCCATCCAAAGTCATGGCGACGGAACAGGGACTTACCAACATGTCAGATCCCTGTTTGGATGTCATTTTCTTGGAGTTGGATCATTCGCTCCAAGTGGGCAGCGTTCGATTCCCGGTTTGACAAATGATTGCCACGAATGCGCATGGCAATCGATGGTTCGGGAATCAAACACTCTATCGACCTGTGTATGGCCAGCTTAAGGTTGAATATTCCAAAAGATATAAGCAAATTTTATGAACTGCCATCTATCCCTCTCTCCCTGTCCGTGGAAACTGCAATCACTCTGCAGCTCCCACAGACACAGGCAGCCAGAGAGGAGACTGTGCAGCTGTTATCCCTCAGCCCTCCTCCTCCCAGTCAGTGTGGAGATGACGTTGTAAGTGTACTGCTGCTAATGACACCTACTGGCTGAATTGAATATTGCATTCATTATATTTACCCAATTGATGTGAACATTTATTAAATATTTTTTTCTGGTTTTCTGCTCAAAAAACTGTGTGCGTCTTATAGTTATTTTTTAGACTTGTACAATAGATAGCACATTTCGTCTGTGTAAATCAAGATTGCTCCATTTCTCTACACTCTATCCCTTTAAACACGTCAGATTATCTCATCAGCTAGCTATATAGGACTTCATTCTCTGCATCAAATATTTAATTAATATCATCAGGGCAGGAATTTTCACAAGCTTTAATGAGACATTAATATATTTCCCAAAATAGTCTCCTTTCATCACATATAGCTGCTCTGTTCTTATGCTAATTAAAAGTGTGTGAACTGAGCTGGAACTGTACTGCGCCTTCAGGAAACCCAACAGGCTCATCAGTTCATTTCTGCTGGCACTGGTTGGCGTACATTAAGCTATACATACTAAATGCATTGAGTTTATCTGAGGAAATTGGAGGAAGAAAACTCATATGTTCTTCTCATAGTAACCCAACAGATTCCATTTGAGTATTATTTTGCATATATAGTACAGTTGACCCTTGACTTACGAACTTAATTTGTCCCGAAGGGTTGGTTGTAAGTTAAAACAACCATTTTTCCATAGGAAATAATAGAAATTCTGGACCTCCAAAATGACCACTTTCCTAATCTTTTCCTAATACAAAAGATGTAAAGAATATGTAACATACAAGAAACACCAATAATGTTCCTACTTTTGTAGCAAATAAAAGTATAACATGTTTCTAGTGGACCAGAAACAATAATTTTTTCCATCTGTCCTACCTTTATTAGGGCCATGAAAATGCACTGATCATTCTCAGCTACAGAGGGAAATCCGTAGACACCTATGGGGTCCTTGCTTACACCCCTGTGTATGCTCACATATCTGGATACCTCTGGTGTCCTTGGGTGCAACCCCCAGGCAATAGCATTTGTACTGGCTGTACAGACATCTATGCTTTAAAGCGTCATAAATGCTTTCTGCCACAGGAGGGCGCCTGGAAAGCATAAACAAATTCAGGTCATACATCGAAACTTTGGTCATTTGTCGAAATCAACATTTTGGTCATATGTCGAGTTGGTCATATATAAAGGGCCCAAAAAACAATCTGCCTACTGCTAGGGAAACAATTCTCATTTAACCCCCAAATAGAAAGACCTAACCCCCCCAGATGGGGTTCCTCCAGGCCTTCGTGCTGTCCCTCAAACAGTGGCTTTTCTATGGGAGAGAGGCTACAATTGGTTATGCTTCACATAGGGCGAAATGCGTTGATTTCTAAGCATAGTTTCCCATCATCTCTCTTGCGGAGGCTCCCACCTCACAGTTTGCAAATATATTTACCATTTTCAAAGCCAATATTTGATACATTGAATGTGATTTAACCATTTATAAGTTCTTTTAAAGCATTGTCTATTGTACTTATACTATCTATGCCAGTGGTGGGCAACTGAGTTGATATGGAGGGCCACAATATTTTTGATTTCTAAACAGCCAAACTTGTTTTAAATGATACTTCAAGCATTAGGGAACACTGTAGTATGGTAATGCACATTTTGTGCCATAAACATCATAACAGGTTATGTGTATCATATATATCATCAAAGCCTTTGAGGATATCTATGGGGCACAAAACCTTTGATTCAATGCCCCTATTCTGAGGTTAAGTGCCGCATACAATAATCCCCTGTTTGTTGGTTGAATAGTGGGACCATAAGCACACATCTTCTTAGAACGGGATATTCTTAGAGCAGAAAGCGGAGGAGAGGTGAGGGACTTGCTCAGGCGCTGTCTGGGTTGCGGATTGGTTTTCATGTGCTCAGCCAGAGCGAGTCCCTCTCCTCCTCTCTGCTACTGAAGAAGATCCTGGGCGAGGACAGGAGTTCCTATGCCCTATGCATGAATATTTAGAATTTTGGGGGCCGCAAGTGGAAGACCAAGGGGGGCCTCCAAGGAACACAGGTTGGGCACCTGGTATCTATGGGGACTGTAAAAAAAATATTATTACTGGTCTCTCTATGTACTTGCAAAGTCTGAAGACTTGCCACCAGCTTCCCTTCTGGTGCTCTTTTCTATTCTGAATATGTATCATTATATCCCCCCTTAGGTATAAGGTATAAGTTTAAGTTCAAGTTTGAATCACCAAATTCATTTAAATAGAGACGTAAAGCAAGGTGACAATGTCTGGATACTGGCCAATCTGGACTCTACAAAAAGAAAGTCTACCAGAAAGCTATATACAGTGGGGGAAAAGGGGATTTTGTCAGCCACCAATTGTGCAAGTTCTCCCACTTAAAAAGATGAAAGAGGTGTATAATTATCACCATAGGTCACCTCAACTATGAGAGACAGAATGAGAGGAAAGAATCCAGCAAATCACATTGTCTGATTTTAAAAGAATTTATTTGCAAATGATGGTGGAAAATAAGTATTTGGTCAATATCAAAAGTTTATGTCCCTCTTGCAGTTCGGCCATCACATTATTAATTATCCTGTAAATATTACATTTACAAATCTAAAATATACTCATAATCTACATTTAAACATTTAGCACTTAATGGTTCCATTAAGTTCCCAGTTTTAACCTCTTTTTAGCTTTGGAAAGCCATCAGCTATCATGTACCTCAGTGGTGTGTCATTGTGTGTGAGAGCATGTTCCAAATAATGTATTGTGGAAATGATTTATCACTCTTCTATTGAAAGGTTAAAATAGCACCATTGAAGTTCATGATTAGAGATGGAGTCTGAAAGAACAGATAACATTTAGCACATGTAGATGAGTTTTATATATACAGTATATATATGTACTTTGTGTATACTCTATATATATATATACATAGCACACTAATCACAGCACAACGTGACCAGAATTGTAGACCTCATCCCTCTGCAGGAGACTTGTTAGCGCCTCCATTGTAAGTTTCTAGAAAATGATTGTAATTAGGGATTTGATTCAAGCCTTCACATCATCAAAACTGAAAATCAAAGAAATGAAACCCAGCAAAAGGGACAGAGAATTCCTCCTGATTGACGGGGGAACATGAAAATTTTCATATTGAGCTGAAGTAAATACTGTGAAAAGTCGTATTCCAAGCTGAGCAAGTTTATGTAGTGCTTTATTCTAAGTCTGGTATTTGAATGTTTGTGCTTTTAAGATAACTTGGTGACATATCTGTCAACTATCCCATTTTGGCTGGGAAAGTCACTTTTTTATGTGGCTTTCCTGGCCAAATCACGATTTCAATAAATCCAGAATTTTTTTAATTGGGGTACGGTAATTTAGGAGGGAGGGGGTGTTACTGTGACTCCTAAGTTCTCACTAGTGATGGCCAAAAAGTTCGCTCGGTGGACAGTTTGCAGCAAACATAGCATGTTCACAGTTCGCAATTCCGGCAAACATTGCAGGTGTTCGACCCGCCCCCTATACTTTAACATGGAGACAAAGTACAACCCCTTACCCTATAGTCAGGTGGGACAGTACAGCCAATAACACATTTTCTCTCATTTCCCAAATTTTTTTATCCTGTGCCTTCAGTACTAGATAGATAGGGAGAGCTGCTGCTGATTGAGGGATGGCTGAGCTACTTTGTTATTATACTTCATCCAGTGATCTGTAGCTAAGGTATTCTGTTACATGTAGTTCATCATTACTGAGCCACAAAAGTCCTTCTCTGACTAAATGTGATGCCCTGCAGAAGGTGCTGTCAGGCTGGCAGCCCAAGCGGGGTGGGAACTTAGGAGGGCATTAGCAGGGAGAGTAATTCCCTCTCCCTTCTAATTCAACTGACAACTAAACCCGATACCGGAAGTGATGTCAGTGATGTCTCTTCCTGCATTTGGAATTCCGAAGAGCCACATTCTGAATACCGGAAGTGACGTACAACATTTGTGTGTAAAAAAAATGTTTAGTTATGCACTCTTACTGCTGCATAAATTGACACCTATTAGATTGCAAGCTGCTTCGGGCATGGTCCTGTACTTCTCCTGTGTCATAACCTGTACCTGTGTTTATTTTGTGTTGCATCTTAACTCTAATATTATGTACAGCCCTTTGTAATATGTTGGCACTTTATAAATAAAAGCTAATAATAATTGCCAAAGTGACCCTTTAGAGTCTGCTCACTAATCTTTATCTGTGCTTTGGTCACACCAGTTTCCCATCACTGAATAAGGCAATCACACAGAAAGTGACAGCACTGACGTCACTTCCAGTATCAGGAGCGTAATCTCTCGTCCCTCCTATTAATTGGCTAATTCTGGAGGGAGGAGACATTACTCTGCCTCCAAACTTCCCACCTCTGCACAAGCGAGGTGGAAACTTTGGAGCGAGAGTAATGCCTCCCCCCATTCCTAAATTACTCCGATTTCAAAATCACAGGAAAAATACCTAAAACTTTACTTTCACGGCCAAAACGGGATGTTTGTCAGGTATGGACTGAATATGTAATCTGATAATTTTATTCTAAACATCCATATTCCATTATACCCCACTACCCATATTGGTTGTAAGAGGGCAATTTTATGCTGAACATTTGACTGGGCAGTTCTGTACTAGTGTTGAGCGAGAATATTCGAAATTTTAATATATTCAACGAATATCCGACATTCGAGAATTCGCAATATTGGACGACTTGCTTGGATTGTGCAAGAATTGTGGTGCATTGACCCTCATTTGGAGCGCAGTCTGCATGCATATTGAGGGTCTGGGCAATGGTGGGTCACACGTATTTAATAACATTAACCTCATGAGCTAAACTAGGGGATACTGACCTATCCCCAGAAAGCCACAGCCATTCTAAGAATCTGCGGACCTAATGATCTTTTCCAGGTCCGCCTCTTCGGCGTCATGGTTGACCTCCATTTAAAGGAAGCAGAGTATTTTTTTAGCACATGTGAAGAGGACAGCAGGGATGGCGCAAAATCATGGTAGAATAATCGTCGCAATTGCCCCTGGCGTGCGACACAGTCAAAACACCCAGAGGGTTAATATGAAAAAATTGTTTGGAAGCAATTCCATACATGTATAGTTTTTCTCAAACATTAACATTTCCTCATGTTATACATACTTTCTCTTTTATTTATTTGCATTTTTTTCTCTACATATAATATTGGAAACAGCTGAGAAGGCGGCGTCTCTATAAGCCAGTGGTGGGCAACTGAGTTGATATTTAGGGCCACAAGTGCGGTCCTTGGCATCACTACAGGGCCTCACATAACATTGATCCAGACCCTTCCCTTAGCAGGTGGTGGACCAGATCCCGACAAGCAGTCAAAACCCGACAGCACCCCCCTCCTGCCCCTGGGTGCAGCGCACATATGTAGACTTGGTTTCTCCGATCAACATTGACAATTTTGCTGATCTAGGACCGCCAAAGTTGATTAGGAAAGCTGGGTCAGCGTGTGAATACTGAGGTAAGTTGCTTTGCCCTATGCATTTACAGTTTTTGGGGGCCGCATGTGGACCAAGGGGGGCCACCAAAGAACACTCAAAGGGCTGCATGTGGCCCCCGGGCCGCAGGTTGGCCACCTAGGCTTTAACCACCCTAGCGTTGTGGACGGCAGCACCTCGTCCAGCGCTCTAACTGGTACT
>CM070036.1:19515645-19527575 GCA_036250615.1 Ptychadena robeensis | reverse complement strand
AAGAAAAGTTGGTTGTACAGAAGTTGCATGGAGGAATCTGCCTGTCTATGGGGGGCTTTATACAAGGACCATCCAGGGTAAAAGATTTTTCTTATGGTGGTCTGAACAGTAGAGATGGGGAATTTTCACTAGCTGGCTTTGTGATTTAATTGTTAGCACTCTGGCCATACAGCACTAGAATCCTAGGTTCAATTCACAGCCTGGGTGTGGGTTTCCACCAACACACCAAAGACATGCTGAAGTTTCAACATTACTGCACTGGACGAAATGGAGCTGTCCGGCTAAGATCGGAGCCCCTCTATTAAAGTCTATGGTGCACTTTTGGTATGGAAATCTGGACCTGACAAGGAGAACTCGAATATATCATATGCTGCTCAACACTAGTGCCAATATTCGCAATAAAAATTTGAGAATCGAATATCCAAGATCAACACTATATAATGAGTTATATAAACAATTAACAGTAAAATCGCCTTTGTCACGGTAAAAGAAAAGTTTAGGGAGTATAACCACACAACTGCTGTATTGTTTTTAAATAAACATGTTTCTTTCAGCAATGCCAAAGAGCAATGTAAATCAACATGAAAAATAATATGCCGGCAGAGGAGGGAAGGCAATAAAGTTGTGTTGTCATTAAACTGAGATGACAGGTAGGAAGGGAACAGCGTGGGGTGTGCGGCACATCAAACATTTGGCTATAACTAGATGAACCTACACTTTTCTTTTGTCACAAGTCAGACAGGAATTACAATAAGGGTTCCGGACATCAATACAGAGAGCACCGGAACATCTTCTGATCAGATGGTAGAGATAACGCTTTTCAGGGGTTACTAATGACTCATTATAACATCTATTCTGTGGCTGGATTCACTCAGATGAAAAACATGTAAAATAACCATATTATTAAAAGTAAAAATATTATCTATAGTTCATTTTGGAACCCAAGTGTAATATTGGCAAGCAGATATCACTGCTATGTAGTGCCGGGTCCTCCCTGATAGAATACATAGTGATTGGAAGGTATATATCACTACTATGTAGTGCCGGGTACTCCCTGATAGAATACATAGTGATTGGAAGGATTAGAAAGCTTCTCATATTACATGGTTTGAGTAGAAGAAAAGATTGTACAGAAATTGTATGGTGAGATTGGAAGGTGTATGGGGGCTTTACACAGGTGTAATGACCTTTCAGCTATGAGTGCAGATCAATGAATACTGTGGAAATAATGGTGTATTAGATCAATGAACTGTGTTGGTGTCGGAAGCTGACATGTCTAATGAGGATTCAGGATTACAGAACAAAGGCCATAGGAATAGGAATTTAGGAAATGTATCAAAGGAACTTGCTTTTCTCATCTCACTTAAAAACCATTACAGCTCCTCTACCATTGATGAATTCATAGAGATATAACAAATCAATCTAAGTAGGAAATAAAAAAGAACACTATATTAAGTTAGCAGATTTTGAATATTAGAAACCAGACACAGTATTCAGTATACTGGATCACTTCTTGGCACAGACATTGTGGGAGCAGACTCTCTGCTCCCGGGGGCCACATGCTGCCCTTTGGGTGTTGTTCACCAGCCCTCTTTGGTCAACCACTTGCGGCCCCTGAAACCTACCTGTGAATGCATAGGGCATAGGAACTCGCCTGTCTGCCAATCCCCCGCCGATGCATCCTCGTCCAGGATCTTCTTAGAGCAGGAAGAGGAGGAACTTGCTCAGGCTGATTGGTGTACATGAATGCCACATGAAAATAAATGTGCATTACCATACTACAGTGTTCCCTAATGCTTGAAGTATAATTGAAAACATGTTTTGTTATTTAAAAATGAAAAAATATGTCTTCTAGCTCTGCCTGCTGTCCTCTTTTCAATATAAAATGTTTATACAAGTCAGTATAGATTGAAAATGTTATGTGCGGCCCTTTAGTGATGTTGTGGCATGTGGCACTCCATATCAGTTGCCCACCACTGGTATAAGGGTTTGTTTCCATGGGTGCAACTATCGCAGGTGATTGCTTCCATTTAGTTGAATGGGCTTGTCCCCACTTCAACAAAAGGCTGCGATTGGGAATGGACATGGTGTGTCCCACCATCAGAATTGTAGTTCCCCGTGTTTTTGTTTGCGGGTCGTGGCCATAGAGGTGAATGGGCATGGTTAAAAGTCTCGCGTGGACGTGATCAAAAATGGCATCCATTCATTCTCTATGGGTGTGATCAAGGGGCAATCTTTTTTTTAATGGGGGCGATTAAAAAAAAATAATTTGTGTGGTCAATCGCACGATAAAAATCCCATCCACACCGCGACTGATCGTGTAAGTGGGAACAAGCCCTTAGGTTGTTATATATTAGGATTTGTTTACAGTAACCAGATGAGGAGGGGATATGTGACTGCTTTGAAGGTACAACTACTATAAAGGCTACCATACACAGGTCAATTTTTCATTTGATTTTTGACCGATCGACCATTGCGCACATTCACGGCGATCGATCAGCGATCAATCGAGTTCTGCCCACCCTGAACGATCAACCAAACAAAATTAGAATCGCCAAAAATTTTAATCGGACATTGAACCGACATGTTAGATTTTTTAGGTTGATCGAAGTATGTTGGTGAACCCATAGCTCTGGTGAACCCATACATCTCCAATCTAGAGATCAGCTCATGTCCAAACCGACCACAAATCGGATTCCCAAAGTGGTGTTCAATCAATGCCCAATCGCTGATCGGATCAATAATCGACTGGTGACAAATGAACCCATGTATGGCTACCTTTAGGAAACTAAAGAAGTACAGATTGGGGCTTAGAAGATTCACATTTGCTCTGCTGTTGTCTTCCTGGGTTTTGTGCTCCCTAAACCTTAAAGAAAAATAATGCGAGGCTTGTGTGTTTTCCCCTGAGCACAGCAATAACCGAAAGACTAAAGGCCCCCATACACGTTTTGATTTTCCCGTTTGATCGACCTAAACCAACCAATTTTAAAGTCGATCAAAAATCGATGCCTGTCCACATGGTTTGATTGAAATAGTTTGATCGAAGTTGATCAAAAAAACGATCGAAAAATGATCGGACATGTCGGAAATTTTTGATTGATCGAATAGACATCGAATGTTATTTTATTTGTGCATACTTATACATCTGTTGGCAGACATTTTGGTGTGTTTAAAATCACTTCTTTCGATTATGCTTTTGATCGATTGAACCAACATCGATCAAATATCGGTTTCTCCATGTGGGAGGTAGTTCGATCATACTTCGATCAATCAAACCAACGTCGATCATAAATTACGATTGAATCTGACATCGATCATAGGGAAATCTAAACGTGTATGGGGGCTGTGGGGAATCAGCTCAAAGGTGTACTCGCATAGCATCAGTCCACACGCTTTTATCCTTTTTAAGGGCTCCTGCCCATGTTTATTTCAGCACACCGTCCAAACAAAGGGTTACCCTCGCAGGGGTTAATAGACATCAAAATAACCAAAGTTCCTCGAAAATGCCAAGCCTCCTGGCTTGGCCCCGATCAACAACAGTTCCTTCCCTTAGGAATCCTTCATGGCCTGCCTGCTAGCAGTCATCGGCATAGGGCCACACACTCCCTGTGTGTCCTGTGTGTCCTTTGTGTGCTGCACCCAGCAGCACTGTCTCCAACCTCATCTGGGAGCCATGACTGACTGGTCCCAGCTCCTTTTGTGGAGACACACCCGGCCATCTCGTTAGGGTCTAGCAGGTGTATCTTGCTGGATACACACCAGCAGACCCCTTCACTGCCACATATGGACCATCCACACTGTGGCAGACCACCGGTCTGTCACAGGGCCTTAAGCTAGCCATACACGTGTCGGATTCCATGGCCGATTGATCACCCATCCAATCGATTCCGGCGATGTCAGACGGAATCGGAGCTCCGATCAATCGGCCAATTAAGAGTATCCGATCGCTGCATACCACCTTGTCCTACGGATTCCTGGCCGATTCCTTGTCCGATCGCACACCTCCCAAATGGCAACTCCCCCTGATGTGTGCAGAATCGGATCAGAAAGACCAACATATTGGTTCTCCGTCGGATCCGATTCTGGGCCCCTGATCAATCGGAGGTGATCGATCGGACAAGGTGGGCTGCACGCGATTCCGGCACGATCGTTTGGCGTGCACGCGCCCGGAAACGATCGTGCCGGAATCTGAATCTGACCCGTGTATGGGGGCCTTTAAAACATCCTCATGCCATGATCCCGGCCAATCTACAGTTAATAATCTGGTTTCTGGTGGAGAAGGTTAGATTGGGTACATTTCTACAAGCAACTGAGTTATGAGTGCTAAGGAGAATGATATTCAGTGAATGAGAAAAGAACATCTGATATCAGGTAATATAAAATGCACCTATTCCCAATATTAATGTATTATTCAATTCATTTATTTAACAAACACCTTAATTTGCCCACCAAGATGTGAATCGATCCAGGTGGTATGAAGCATGCAAAGACATCTCTGGTCATTCTCACTTCATTTGTCTAATTGGTCCTCTTGTGTCAGGGAGGGCAAAGGAAATAGCCATCACAAGTCACATCATGATCTCATTGCTATGCTAGATTATATTAATATATTCACCATACCCCTCCTCCTTCTTTCCAATTCATCTTTTCATAAAATATTGATGAGCTTGGCAATGGCTCATACATGACTTTTCCCATGTGTGAATATCTGATCCTTTACTTCACATTCCAGCTCCTATCCTGCAGGACAATGAGATCATGGATATGGGAGAGTAGCGCATAATGCATCTGAATGCCAGAATCAAATACCAGAACACGTGGACTCTTGGGGCACCTTGGATATCCACCTATAAATGTTGTCATTTTAGAAATGGCTCAAGAGACAAAGTTGAGGAAAAACTAGTAAAGATGGTTGAATTTTTCGACTTGCTGACTTTGTGAGCTGATTGCAAAGCCTCTGAAAATGGTATCAATAAATTCTTTTCCCCTTTTTTTCTCTTTTCGCTTTTACCAATATTGAGCAGATCATTAATCATATTATGATTTACTTCATGCTGTTCAGTTCCTAATACGTATGTGCTCACATTTATATTTCTTTCCTAAATCTGGGTAAAGACATTTTGATGCCAGGCCGAACTGTCTATGGCCACCTTAAATGTGTTATACGTTTAATATTCAAACTTAAGTCCCCTATACACACTTAGGTTTCAATGTGATTTTTTGGCTGATTGACCACTGTGCGTGCTCACGGTGGTCGGTCGACGCGTGGCTGAAAAATCGGGTGCCAATCTAAAGCCTAAAGGGCCGAAATCGGCTGCCAAATCGGTCTAAGCCATTACAGACATGTCCATTATTCTTAGATCGGTCTAATACCTTTAGAGCTCCATCGGAGATTTGTCAGGGCTGAGGATACAGCCTGTCTGCAGCGGCCTCCTTCTCTCCCTCAGAAGCTGTGAGGGGGGAAGGGGGGAGATGCTAGCAGCTCCTCCCTCTCCCTTTGCCCTAGACAGTGATCTGACAGCGTCTGCTCACAGCCGGTGTCCCAAGATGCTGTCTGCTGGGTCCCCCTAGCTGCTCAGGCTCTGACAGCTAGGGGGGACCTGACGGACAGTGCTGGAACACAAAGGGTGTCTGGCCTATTGTGTCCCAATGTTTTGATGTCATCACGCACTGTCGATTGTCCAAAACATTGGGTCACAATGTATCGAGGGCTTTACAAATGTACTAAAAAAAAAAAAACCTGATATCAATCTGCTGATGTTTTGCCATCGCTGTTTGAATTTACAGACGATTCTGTCCTATTGGGGAATTTATGATTCAGTCTCTTTTTTCCTTTAATGGGACAGATTTACATGAAGGGTCCTAAAAAATTCTCATGAGACAGAAGTTACGAGGCCGCCGTGGTGCTCGTCTCTGGGGAGAAAGATCAAGTGACAGTCAGCGGTGGTTGCCATGTCAACACTGTAATGTGGGTTCTGGACCTTTCTGCATAGTAATTAAAATTACATAAAGATGGACAGAAATAGAAATACTGTGGATCATTCTAAATGTCGTCAGATTGATCTCTGTTTAAAGTTCATTTGGAGGGAAGAGGCAATTTGGTAGTCGGCCTGTGCAAAAATGCAAAGCGACTGTACCGGCGATATTTTCAAAGGTCACGATGCAAGTATTTACCGTAAAACTGGGTTCCCGGTAAAAATCAAGGTTACTTTTCATCAAAAGATTAATAACACAAAATAAAAGTCATCTTTGGTGTACAGTACATAGAGCTGTGCTTTCAAATTCTGCTGCTCATGACCGCATTGTTATATATAATAAATACGTTGCCAGCCGCAAAGTCATTGAAATTCAGATTCTATTGCTGCGCAAAACACTTTCTTAAAATGTGTGGGGAGACTCCCTAAGCGTAGGGGAGTTGTGGGATTGCCTCTGATCCCAAGATTTGGGGATTTAGTGTGACCTGTATTGATAATAGCCACTGTTAAGAAAAAAGGTTCACAGTTTATTTAGCTATATCACGTTAAAAATGTATTTAGCTATATCACGTTTTGATCGACAAATTTTAACGTGATATAGCTAAATAAACTGTGAACCTTTTTTCTTAACAGTGGTCTGTTGATTTTCTCCTTGGTGGTATGGCTATTATCAATACAGGTCACACTAAATCCCCAAATCTTGGGATCAGAGGCAATCCCCACATTCTTTCTACTGGAATTCGTTTGAATTTCCTGGGGACAGTGACCACTATTGTGTTACCCCAACCTCCATTCCCTTATTTTATTTTTCTTAAAGTGGACCTGCAGTGTAAAATAAATAGAATATGGTAATCAATGGAAAGTTACCTGAGTGCTGACATGGACTTGGCAGAACCCTCAACAGACCCCCCAAAAAGTTCCATATTTTTCAGACTATAAGACACACCTTTTCACCCCCAAAATCAGAGGAAAAGTGTCAGTGACATCACATCCGGTGCCTGGAACGCATAATTCCTGGTTGCAGGATGGTGGATGTCTAGTGTTAATATAACGTAAACAAAACTACCTTTTCTATCTCTCTTTCACTCTCAGTTTCAGGTCAACCATGAGAGATCAGTTAGAGTTTCACAACTTCTACAACGTAATTATACAGCTCACCTGTTGCAAACGTCTTGAAGTTATAGGGAACATAACTATGTTTTACTTGGTCAGTAAAAGACATGTAATGAAAAAGTGTTTACTGTATTTTCTGCACTATAAGACAACAGACCATGAGACACATCCCATAGTTTTGGAGAGAATATTAGAAAAAAAAGAAGTTATAGACATTGCTATTCACATATGTTGCTCTAAACAAGCCAAAAGGCCAGTGCCAGGAGGCAGAGTTTAGTTCCAGCAGAGATGAAAGTTTACCATGTGTCTATACACTAGCAGTCTCCATTCTCTGAATCAATTGATGACCAATTATGGACAGACACATTTTTTAAACTTGACTCTAAAGCTGGCCATACACCTTTAGATCTCTCTGTCAGATATCCATTAGATCTACCAACAACTATGTAGTATAGGGTCCTCTGCCATTTAACACATGTAGACTTGATTGTTTAAAAAGTCTCTCATATTACATGGTTTTGGTAAAACAAAAGGAGATCTAAAGGTAATCTGACAGAGAGATCCGAAGATGTATGGGCAGCTTAACAACTTACCCATGAGCAGATATTAACATATTTTGATAGCATGATTTGTGAGTTAGTTTTTAGTGACAGATTGTAAAATGTTATCTCCAAAAGTTGGTCAGTGTGTTCACAGAATGGGTACTGCTTGTGCTAATACACCTAAGATCTCCCTCTTGGCAGTGGCCTTTTGGCTTGGCTGGAGGGAATGGAAAAAAAACCCATCCTCTTGGGATGCAGAGCTAATACTCATATGATGTTTGGCAACATAAAAAAGATATTCAGACCATAAGATGAAGTCATTTTCCGATTGAATTTAAGGGGGGAAAGGTGTGTCTTATTTTCTGATAATAAATATACCAATCATGTTTCCATGCATTGGCACGCAGTGTCATTTTCTGCTAAACCTGGTATAGACTCCCTGTTGCCTTAGGGTTTGTCTCAATGGCACTTCTGGCTCCGTCCGGTTCCCCTGCACAAAGCGCATTCCTTGTGCAGGGACCTGACGGAGGAGATCCATATTACTTGTCTGCAGCAGTGGCTGTACTCACGGCATTCTGCCAATCTACTGGCCAGAAAGTCAACATGGTACAGTACAGCCGGCTGGAAGATCGGCTTGGCGCAGGGGGACTCGCCTTGGAAACATAGCCTAAGACTTCCCTGAATACATGGTCAGGTGGTTTGATTAGACTGGGCTCCAGGTTTGATAATGAGCACTAAAGCCCCCCATAGACAGGCAGACTCCTCCATACAACTTTCATGAGACCTACCAACAACTATGTAGTATAGTGACCTCCCTGATAGAATACATAGTGATTGGAAGGTGTAGAAAGGTCCTCCTATTACATGGTTTTGGTAGAAGAAAAGTTTGTTGTACAGAAGTTGCATGGAGGAGTCTGCCTGTCTATGGGGGGCTTAACAGGTATCACCCAGCAGAGGGAGCAGGAGCCACATCACGTGCCACAATCTCTTTCACCAATGGAGCTGACCTACGAAAGGTCCTGATCCTCTGAGGTTTGGGAAGAGACACAGCAGAACTGGTAGAGGCAAAGCTGCAGTTACAGATTACTTGGTGACACTGCGATCTGTGACAATAACACAGCAATATGACAATCTGATCACAAAATAATTTGCCCGTCTGAGGCTACCTTAATGGCCAGGTCCTCTTCCTGATATCGGTGTCCCCAAGCTTTATTTTGGTACATAGAGGGAACAATAATAAAAAAGAAGAAGAGAAGCAATCTCTGAATTACAGTAGAATGAAAATATGGCGACTTTTTAATGGACCCTCAGGCCCTTTATGGCGCCGGACATATTTACTTTTTGAAAGCGTCATAAATGCCTGATATTCTATTATTACTGTTATAAAGATTCATCGGCTATTTGAGAACAAAAATACAGTAAAAATTCAGGAGAGAGAAAAGTATAATGGAAACAAAGATGAAAACACATCAAAAGAATATTATGGATCTCTATCAACCAGGAAGGAAGTGCGCACTTCTAGATGTGTTCGTCAAGTTATATCACCGTAACATTAAACAGCGAATGGAAAACGGGACAAATATCCATTTTTATTCTCATGCTTATGGTCCATCGGGGGATTTCACAATGCTAAAACGTAACAAGTATTGCTGGAAATTTATTGTAATACAGTCACTGATGGCTTCAATGTGCGGAAGAGGACCAACTATGGACATGTCTGTATACTGTGTTTGTCTGGTTTTATTATTCAACTTAAATAAGTAAAACTTTTTTTCTTTTGCAGAAATAGTAACTGATATGTGTAATGCGTGCTTGGATAAAGCAAGTGGGAAGAATTTAGATAAACAAGCGCTGTGTAAATCCAGGAGGGATTTGTAGAATTGTCTTTGATTCAGTCGCTTCCCATCTTTACATGTCTCTTGTATTTTCAACATTTTCTTCCATCAAATAGATACAAATCTTAAAGTGGACCTCAAGCATCCCTAACAGTCTAAGGCTATGTTTCCATTATATGTCTGGACCCCCTCCGCTAAGCGTATTGCTTGGCAGGAGGTCCCGACGTAGCACATAGACCTACCTGCTCGGTGGATGGTGTGTCTTCACTGCGCCGAGCCAATCCGCCGATGCAATGCTTAACATAGTGGGGTACGTTTAGCCTCTGCATCAGCGGATGTGTAAACAGAGCATCCGCCAAGCACGCAATGTCTATGTTCTCCCCACCAAGCAATGCCCTTAGCAGAGGGGGTCCCGGTGTATAATGGAAACAAGCCCTTAAGCCCCATACACCTTTAGATTCCTCCATACAATTTCCATCAGATCTACCAACAACTATGTAGTATAGGGGCCTTCCTGATAGAATACATAGTGATTGGAAGGTGTAGAAAGGCCCTCATATTTCATAGTTTTGGTAGAAGAAAAGTTGATTGTACAGAAATTGCATGGTAATTGTATGTGGTGTATGGGGGGCTTTAGGCTGAGTTTCCACTATGTTTTTTAGTCGTCAAGGTCCCTCCGTCAACGCACCCATTATGCTTTGGGGGCACGTGTTAAGCATCCATTAAGCTTCCGTCAGGGCATATGTAACTTTTTAATTTTATGGGTAAAATAGTCTGTTACTGACGGATTCCCATCCGTCGGTAACAGATTAAATGGATTGTCTATTAGTGTGTTGGCGCACCCCCCTTGCGTTACTGACAGATGCATCAAAATCAAGTCAATCAATAGTGGTTGGGCTACCGTGTCTGTCTGTGGGAGCTGCAGAGTGATTGCAGTTTACACGGAGGGAGAGAGGGATAGATTGCAGTTCATCTCTATCTCTCTTCATTGCTTATAGCAGCAGGGCTCTGAGCTCTGCTGGCATAGGCAATTATACAGTATAGATAGGAGAGCCGGACACCGGCTGGCATCTCTCAACTGACAGCTCCTCCATCTCCCCGGCTAATCTCTGTGCTGGGAGAGCTGGTGGGAAGCCAAGGCGCCACAACCCGAGTGGCCGCGGGGGTCACGCATTCGGACCATAAGACGCAGGCACCCTCCCACCCCAAAAGGTGTGTCTTATGGTCCGAAATATACGGTACATGTTGGAAAAGGGAGAAATTATATTAATGATCAAAATGTTCCCAATCACGCCTAAATAAACTGACCTGCCATATTTTAGTCTAAATGTGGAGAACTTGGTAGTAAGGCTCAGGCTCCCCTCTGCTTGTTCACTGCATTAAGAGGATGCTCCCACAGCACCATCACAATATTAAGCACCAGGGTGACCGACTCTTAGAAAAGACTGTCACACATCCTGACATTGCTCTTCTAGTTATTCCAGAATTGCTGTGTGATAAGGTCTGTATGTTTCTATATATATTGTGGTTGTAATGATAACACAGAATGTCTGGTGGACAATCACTGGGGCTCTATATGTGGTATGTTCAGGTGACCTTGTGATCACACTGAAAAGATTTAGTTGTTCACTCCCCACTGTGTATCAAGACTTATAAAACAAGTTGGTGTTGTTTGACTCATTTCTCCTGGACGGCGTAATTTTTTTTAAAACAGCAAGACAACACTTATCTTCCTCATCGTGTGAACCAATTCCATTAGAAATTCCAGCAGGATGGATTGATGCTGTGATAGTTGGAATGACACTTATGGAGAAAACTGATGGAAGGTACTGAGCGTATGTGCTTCATTATAAGACAGTATAATAAGAGTCAAACATCTAGGAAAAAGAACCTAGGTGTCACGAATGGCAGTGTCACCCAGCGATCTGTAACTTCAGCTGTGCCCTCTACCAGTTCTGGTGTGTCTATTCCCAAACCTAAAGCTAGCCATACATTGTCGGATTCCATGGCCGATCGATCACCTATCCGATCGATTCCGGCGATCTCAGCGGGAATCGGAGGTCCGATCGATCGGCCAATTAAGTCTGTTCGATCGCTACATACCACCTTGTCCCACGGATTCCTGGACGATTCTGTGTCCAATCGATCAGACTCCCCACCATCAATCGATCAGCCATGACCTCATCAGGTTGGGTGTATCCATTTCCCAGCAGAAGTCAATAAAGAGGGTGTGTGGCTTTCCCATCACTTTGCTGCACCTTGCAAAACCACGTGGACAGCATGCCCGAGTGGAGGACACGTCTGGTGGCAGCACTCCTGCTGTGGGTAGTGGAAGAGAAGGAGATCAGGAGGAGGAGAAGGAGATCAGGAGGAGGAGGAGGAGAAGGCTATGGGCCAAGTCCTGCCTTCTCAGGAGGGACACGTATTCTACCATGCCCCTCCTCAGACATCTCAGGGATAATCAC
>CM070036.1:19499512-19509787 GCA_036250615.1 Ptychadena robeensis | reverse complement strand
ACAACTGGATGGGATGCAGCAAAAACAATAAATATATATATATATATACAAATGCTCTAATTCAGGTTAATATTTTGCAAAGGCCAAGGCGTTTTTCCATCGCTAAAATGTTGCAAAAATATCTGTGTTTCCTAAGGTGCCCCTGGGTCCTAGAACCCTGGTGCCCAACCTGCAGCTCGGGCCCTCATAAAGCCCTTTGGGCATTTTTAGCGCCCCCCTTCTATCCTACACTTGCGGCACCCGGAAACCTAACTGTTAACCTCCCTGGCGGTTCACTGAGGTCTAGATTTCTGTATCAAAAGTGATACAGTGTTTGGTATGGAATTTTTTTAATGCTGTAGACTGTCAATGGACGCAGTCGGACGTGGATTTCAGCACGTGGATGCGGTCTGGTGGCATTCGGCATGGGGATAAAAATGCGGTAGGGTGGCATTCAGAACCGCGCCCCCCCCCCCCGCATCCGTGCGCAACCACACAAGTGGACATTGTCTATGATTGCGGTCATGGGGATAGAACCGCATCCATCCGCATCCATCGCTGTAGTGGAAACAAGCCTAACTTTGCATTTCTTTGAATTTCTTTTCTTATGAATTGAATTGGATGAAAAATTGTATCCAATCCAATTCAAGACAAAAGAAAACAATTAAACACAAATAAAAAAAATAAAAAAAATGGCATGTACCTTTAAAATGTTTAAACTTGCCGCCCTCCACAGTGACGTCAACTCCAGACCAGGAAGAAGTCGGAGCAGGAGATCAGAGGCACTGGAGACCACGCTGGATCTTGCAGATCGCTCCCATGCTGTCCCCATTCAATGTAATGGATTTCGACCAAGGTTTTCCAACATGATGGAAACCTGTTTGGTCGAGTTCCTTGGATGGCTCAGATGAAGAAACAGATTAGAGGAACATCGGGAGCTGTGAGTGTGCACGGCGCTCAGTGTTCCTCTAATCTGTTACTTCATCGAGCCGTGTGTGTCTAGCTTAAGATGGCTTAAGCCAGCCATAGACAACACGATGGATGGCCAATCAATCTTGCATGCCAGTCATACCAATAATCGGTGCACACCCTTTGTGTGCCGGCATATACTTTGGATGGGTCCCCTTCCAAAGAAGTGCGATTAACCAAAGAAAAACAGACATGTCCATTCTTTGGCTGATCGATCTTTTTAGCGCTTAGGATTGGTTGATCCAGGTGGGCAATTTTGATCCGCAGTTGAATTTTGCCCGATCGATTGCCACGAGCGCACATGGTGGTCGATTGGTTCGCGAACTTGGCCGTGTATCGAAGCATCTATGGCTGGCTTTACTTTGGATTGTTTTCTCTGTTTATTGACCTCCTGTGTATGACTTCTGCTGTGTATCTGGAATCCTCTTCTGACTAACCCTTTAGCTTCTCTGTTTGATAGGACTGATTGCCTGTGTATGAGCTCTGTCTATATTTTTGTACCACCCTTTTCTCTCCCAGATACCCTTGTGGCTGTAGGAAAACCCCAGTCTCTCAAGATTGTGACGTCATCTGCGAGACTTTGTGATGGGTGAAGAGGGGAGAGAGATACCTCTCTTCACTCAGCCGCAGCCAACTGCCCCCCCCCCCCCCTTCCTCACACCAAAGCTCCATGCAGAGGAGCAAGTCTCTGTCTGTGTAGGAGTGCAGGGGGGGGGTTGGTTCCAGTTGGGTAAGGGTATCATGTAGTTCAGTGCTTTTCAGAGCAATAGTAAAAGAAGGTTTGGTGTCACATGTCTACCATATATATAACTCATCTTAAATAAAGTATGTAAATGTTTGAAAATTTGTATCACTAGATTTCAAATGTTTTTTTATGAAACTGAATTCATACCGTGTTTCCCAGAAAGTAAGACCTACCTGCATTTTATGCTTTGCTTCTAATATAAACCCTCAGCCAAAAATAAGACCTACCCATAGAAAAAGCTGCTGTATATCACCCGCCCAAAACAAATGAAACACACTGTACAGATTTAGTACAAAAATGCAGTCTAGGGAGGTTAAATTACTTGGTCCCCATACACCTTTAGATTTCTCTGTCAGTTTTCCTTTAGATCTCCTTTTGTTTTACCTAAACCCTGTAATATGAGGGACTTTCTAAGCAATCAAGTCTACCTGTGTTCAATCACCGAGGACCCTTTACTACATAGGTGTTGGTAGATCCAAAGGAAATCTGACAGAGAGATCTAAAGGTGTATGGCTAGCTTCGTAAAAATAAAACCTACCTGAAAATAAGACCTAGTACATTTTTTGGCAGCTAAATTAATATAAGACAGAGTCTTATTTTTGGGGAAACACACTATATCTTAAATGACAACGGCAGCATTGAATGATAAATGAATGATGCGGCAGCATTGAACGTTATATATATGCTCCTAGGCTGGATCATTGGCTGCACCTTCCTTCTGTTGTTTTGAGACAAAGGCAATTTTCTCTTTGTACCGCATATAAGTGGCTCATTACTTTGTGCTCACTCTTTATATTTTATTGGTTTTGGCCTTGCTGGAACTTTGGCCGGCACATAAACAAGGTTTTCAACAATTACATTAATCCATCCTCAACATGCAAAACATGCAGCGTAGAATTAGTTAAACCAATTTAGCCTTTCCCTGGTTTCGGAGGTGTTTAGATACTCATATAAATATTAATGACGTTGTTCCGTCCAGGGCAGCTTTCCTTTTCATTAGCCAGCTTATATTGACAAATCTCTTTATGTTCAGAATGTCAATTTGTCTTCTGTTTTCTGTGATAAAAGCTCCGCAGGGTTTTCTTCTTATTTGCTGAAATCTAAAAGTGGCCTTTGGCATTAGATGACATCCATATGTTGTCATTTTGACAAGATCAGGTACCATTGGGTAGCTTGAAAAAAAAATAATCGCTGTTTGTTCAGTGAAGATAAGCTGATACTTCTTTCTTTTTCATGTCCTACTGATTTCCTAATTCTTATTGCTGTGTATACTACAGTATGAGCTGAGTTTTTCATCCCCAAAATGTGCTGAAAAAGCCCTCCTAGACTCATACTCCAGTCACGGTCCCACTTACCTGTCCAGGTGTTCGCTGTTTTGGAGGCACCCGCAGCCTTTGTGCAGCTCCATGTGTTTCTGAGATCGGCTGGTGAAATGTAAACAAACTGCACCACACCACCATCTAGTGGACTATTTCTTATTTTACTGGAGAAGGTGGAAAACTCCAATACTTATGATTCAAGCATGAAAATAAGTTTACATTCCATGCATTGGTCCCAATAATATTAATAATAAAAAATACTTTTTAAATGGTAACTTATTTCCATGTTTGAATCATAAAAGCATAAGATGCTATGAAAACCCATCCTGTAATAAACCTCTGTTCCCTTAACTTTATTGAGTGTGTGACACTAGAGATGGTCAAAATGAAGAAAATCATTTTGATTCGATTGCAAAATCTAGGCTTTTTTCAAGTTGAAAATGTGCATATGGTTGAAAATTTGCATCGCAGCAGAGACATTGTCAGAAGGAATGGCACTGTTGTTACTCACTATGAGAAGGAATAGTAATGTTGTCACTCACTGTCAGAAGGACTGGTAATGGTGTCACTCACTGTCAGAAGGAATGGCAATGTTGTCACTCACTGTCAGAAGGAATTGCAATATTGTCACTCACTGTCAGAAGGAATTGCAATGTTGTTACTCACTGTCAGAAGGAATGGCAATGGTGTCACTCACTGTCAGAAGGAATGGCAATGTTGTTACTCACTGTCAGAAAGAATGGCAATGGTGTCACTCACTGTCAGAAAGAATGGCAATGTGGTCACTCACTGTCAGAAGGAATGGCAATGTTGTTACTCACTGTCAGAATGTACTGGCAATGTGGTCACTCACTGTCCAAAGGAATGGCAATGTTGTCACTCACTGTCAGAAGGAATGGTAATGTTGTTACTCACTGTCAGAAGGAATTGCAATGTTTTTACTCACTGTCAGAAGGAATGGCAATGGTGTCACTCACTGTCAGAGGGAATGACAATGTTGTTACTCACTGTCAGAAGGAATGGTAATGTTGTCACTCACTGTCCAAAGTAATGGCAATGTGGTCGCTAACTGTCAGAAGGAATGGCAATGTTGTTACTCACTGTTAGAATGTACTGGCAATGTGGTCACTCACTGTCCAAAGGAATGGAAATGTTGTCACTCACTGTCAGAATGAATGACAATATTGTTACTCACTGTCAGAAGGAATGGGAATGTTGTTACTCACTGTCAGAATGTACTGGCAATGTGGTCACTCACTGTCAGAAGGAATGGCAATGTGGTCACTCACTGCCAGAAGCAATGGCAATGTTGGCACTCACTGTCAGAGGGTATTGTTATGTTGTTACTTACTGTCAGAAGGAATGACAATGGTGTCACTCACTGTCAGAAGGAATGGCAATGTTGTCACTCACTGTCAGAAGGAATGTCAATGTTGTCACTCACTGTCAGAAGGAATGGCAATGTTCCCACAACCCTTCTCTATATCTACAGCAATGATGATACCTTGTTCAGGGTCTTTGTAATTGTTAACTAGTCAAAAATTTGGAATGTTTGGAAAATTTGGAATTTTGATATGGAAATGTTATGACTGTCTCTTCTGCTTAATCAAATATCTACACCAATGAAAGGCTAACCTGTTTACGATTCTGAATAGTATACTCTATGGCATTTAGTGCTTTGTGTTTAAATTACTGACGATAAATATCCCAACAAGGTTCAAAAAGGATTTTGTATTTTGTTGCACCATTCATGGTAAAGAATGTAAAACTCATTTCAATCTTCTGAACTACATCTGCTCTACAAGAAAATACACAGGTGTGATGTATCATACGTTGTATTAATTATCTCCTTCAGTTGTCCTTTCTTGTAGGTGTCTAACCCCAATAAAACCTAATATTCTATGCAGCGGTCCAGTAATGGGATGTAGCAGTGCAATCAGTCTATAAGATAATATGTTTTAGATGTATTTTTCTGCATATTCTGCTGTCACAGCAGTAAATGTAATGTATGTTCTCATAGTGAGGGGCAAAGAAATTTCACAATTCAATGCTGACCTTTCAATGGGTTGTAAAACTCGGAAGAAAATAGACTGCACAGACCTCTAGACAAATGGCACAATTTGGGAAACAGCCTGTGCCAGGCTCCCTGCTGTGGCCTACAATAACCTCACTTGATGAAAGGACACTTTGAACCTTTACTAAAGAAAGCTGTTAAAAATATAGAACCATAGAGTGCTTGGATGTCACATCAGATGAACTCTGGTTAATGTGTCATGCTGTACGTACAGGACGTGTCATTATCTCCTCATCTGTGAAGATTTAATAAAACTGTCTCTAAATTGGAGCTTCTGCCGTTTCGCTAATATACATCAGTCATTAAAGAAAGTATAATGTATCTTCAGCAAGAGCGTATTCCCAGTTTCTGCATTACCGCATTTAGTTAAAAGTTTTTTTTTCTTTAAGCAAACCAGAGTAAATGAAGGTCCCTATTTCTGGAAGCCTCCTTACCTTAGAGTCAGGGATGCAAGTGGTACTCTGGTACTCAGAAGGGGCCAAAAACTAGCTATGCGCACCTGCATTATTGTTACAAAACTCATATGCGTACTGACAACTTGGAGGCACTGAATGTACCCAAAAATTACCATGCATTGCATTTGCAATATGCGCATTTACAAGTGCTGATTTGCACATTGAAGGTAATAATGACGGGAGATCACAAATTCTTAAATTTACTAATTTTTTCGTGATATTTTACAAATATTGCCTATGCTGCTCAGCACTATTGCTGAATTGGTTGTAGTTTTTGAAATAATGGACATTTATAAAAATGCATTTGTGTTAAATGCAATAGCTTTTAAACTGACTTTTGACTCCTTAACAATGTGTTAGGTAATAAAATATCCAATATTATTATTTTGTATGTGATATTGTAGGCTTACAGTATTCTAAAAGTCACCTTTAAAATTCAACAGTGAATTTGCAGAGGAAAGAAATCAGTTGCAGTATAAGTTTGTAAGGGTCCCCATACACCTTTAGATTTCTCTGTCAGATTTCCTTTAGATCTCCTTTTGTTTTACCAAAACCATGTAATATGAGGGACTTTCTAAACAATCAAGTCTACCTGTGTTCGCAGAGGACCCTATACTACATAATTGTTGGTAGATCTAAAGGATATCTGACAGAGAGATCTAAAGGTGTATGGCCAGCTTCAGTCTTTGTTTCTACCCAAAACGTTTTGTAAAAATGGTGACTTCATCAAGAAGAGAATCACCAATCGTGACGTACTCTGCTACATCTGAGTCCAAAGAAGAAATATCACAGACATTGTTCATGGAGTATATACGGATTATTTTGGAGTAGAGCTTGGAGACCAGGATAAGTCTTGGGATCCACATATGGTTTACAAAATATGTGTGGAACACCTATGACACTGGACAAAAGATTAACTAACCTTGGGTTACTAATTAGATAACTAAAAAAGAAAGTAGAGCTTATTTTGAAATACGCTCTACTTTCTTAAACATCACCATAAACCTAATATAAAACTGTTCAGACATCGTTGGCACCAAAATAACTGTATACCAGTGTAATAAAGCAAATAAATAAGTGAGCAAATAGATGGAAATTTGTATTCTATGATAATGCATATATATTTGCAGAATACACAGAAAGAAAATACATGACTGAAAGAGTTAAGTTTGGATAGGAAACTCTTCAAAGACAGCAAAGGGCAGAAGGCCCTTTCAGATCCTTGGGAGCTGTGGACACCAACTACTCCCCAATTGGGTTTCAACCCTTACCTGCTCAGAGGTCTGTTCTATGCAGAGATTTTGGAAATATTCACATTGTTTATATTCAACAAACCATAAACAAACTGTCACTTTGGGTACAAGAAAGTTTGCCAACTTGTTGGCTCTTCTATTGGCTATAGAAGAGACTTCCTTGGTTCATGGGCCTGGATATTCCATAATCATTAAAAACACCTGGAATTCATGATAATTTCCCACATAGTGTCCATGAATGTCTATACAGCGTGGTCTTACCTAGTTCCCATGAACAGGGTTTTCTACATGCGTATCTTAAAGCGGACCTCACACCTCACAGGGCACTTTTCATTTTCAATTAATGCTTGAAAATAAAAAAAATATTACTGACAGCAGTAGGGGTGATTTTTTCCAGAATCTCCCGTCCCACTGTATGTCCAGGTGCATCTGCAGGATGTACTGTAATCAAAGCTCCATATAGTGCAGTGGTGGCCAACTGAGTTGAAATGAAGGGCCACAAGTGCAGCCCTCATCATCACTAAAGGGCTGCACATAAAATTTTTAACCTATACTGCCTATAAAGGTTATTTGCCCCTATTCTAATGTTATGTGCAGCAATATATATTATACAAATACCCCCATTCATTTGTGAAATAGTAGGAGCTTAGGTGCTTACCAGTCTGCTGATGCCCCACCAACCCTACAGGAGAAGAGAAGAGGCGAGGGATTTGCTCAGGCACCATCTGAGTCACTGATTGGCTTTTATGTACCCTATCACGTAAGTTTATCGCCTCTCCTCCTTTTTCCACTCTAAGAAGTTCCCGGGTCAGGAACTGTCAGTGGGGAATCGGTGGACAGGTGAGTTCCTATAGCCTATGCAATAACAGTAAGGTTTTGGGGGAGGAACAAGGGGGGCCGCCACGGAACACCCAAAGGGCCACATGCGGCCCCGGGTCTCAGGTTTGGCACCTGGGATCTAGTGGGTGTTTTATAAAATTACTGCTCTATCAGCAAAATGAAGTATTCCGGAAGAATGGGCAGAACCAGCTTCTCTTCGCCAGTACTAAACATGCTGTTGCTAGGAATAAGTAAGTAAGGAATTTATTCTGTAGCAGTTTTCCCAGATGTAAACTGCTAAAAAAATATTTTATGTCAATTTAATGCAGTTTTGTTTTTTTTTATTTTGAGTATAGAACCGCTTTAAAGCATCACTCTAAGATTTGTACTCAGCAATTGTCAACAGATGGACAACATTTGGGCCTTAGCATAACATTAATTATATCATGCCCTCCACCCAACACAAGAATGAGCTTTAGGCCATTCTCACAAAATTGAACTGTCACTGCTCATTATTTCCTCACCCATGATGGGAGACTGGGCGAAGGTGAGTATAACTTTTACAGGTGAGCAATTTGTGTATTGATGAGGTTTTCCTGAGATGTGAGATAGTCTACATGAAAGTGATTCTGATGCAGCCTTACCCTAACCTGGTGATGATCCCTTCTCTCTAGTCTATATTTCTGTCCTATTACAACACAGTAATGTTTTCCATCCCCTACATGAAAGATACCACCATCATTAAAGTAGATCTACACCTATGTCTACAGTAGTAAAGCAAAGAAACACTTAAATTTTCAAAAAAATATACTTACCTGCTATACTCTGGCAGTGGCTATATTAGTTCTGAAAGGCTGCCAGTCTTTTGGGGTTAACCAACTATAGTAACAGGTATGGCCACTAGATGGTGTATAATGGTTTTAATGGTATATAATGATTTGCAACAGAGAGAAAGTAGCTTTGTAGCCTTGTAAAGGGGACATAATGACTGAACTTCCTAATAGTGTATTAAGCATAGTCATTGGCGCCACAATCATCTCTGATTAGAGAGGAGAAGGGTGAAGGAAAATTGGGATTTTCTGATTACAGGTGTAGGTAACAGGATTTGTCCATGAAATGGTTAATTGCATCTCTGTGTTTTTCTGGCTGCTAGCCCATCCCAGAGGAGGTGTCTCCATCCCCAAGGGGAATATAGTCTAAATATAGGAGGGGCCTAAGTAGTCTTGCCCGGAGAAAGATACAGCCTGCCAGATTCAGCAGAGCCCTCCTGCCAGAACCCCATGGGACAGGCCTGAGGCCTGGGATATGCAGGAATCTCCAGCGGCATGAGTAGATCATTTCCCCTATAGGGCTGGGGTAGTTGTGGACTGTCACCCCCATTCAGAGTATTGCCCTGGAAAGCTCACAGTCTCTTGTGGATAGGAAGACATCTCTGGAGGAATTGGGCTGCAGCACCCACTATCTAATGTTTGTAACTTAATACTTCCCTAAGAACTGACCCTCTCTCTGGGAACAGAGAGAGTGCTACGTGTGTAAGATATCTTCCCTTCAGTAAAGTAGCCCCAGTTACTAGTTTGTGGACCGTCTTTATTACTTATATGAAAGAACTATGTCGTGGATATACTTTCTGGGATATCAGGGTGGGGGATCACTTAAAATGACACAAGGGGATCACAGGGGGAAATCAAAATGGCACAGGAGACTCGGGGGGATTACCATTTTAGTAACCCCTTCTGATCCTCCTGTGTCATTTTGATTGCCCCCTCTGACCCCCCTGTCCAGAGTTACAGTACCGTATCTTTGGGGGGGGGGGCTTGTTTTTGGGAGGATGCCTTATATTTCAGAGTGTGGCAAAAATGTAAGGGTGCCTTATTTTCTGAGGATGCAGATAGTTAAATATACTATGTGTATTTTTCATTCTTATTAAATTATTCCTCATTTATATGTAAAATGAAAAAACAATATGACAATAAAAAAAAATGATGGTATGGGTTGTTATCCTTGAAAATGCAGCTAACAGGTGACTCTGGTAATTGTGAGGTCCTTTGAGGTTTCTGTGAAACTGAAGTCACTCGAGGTAAAGATTAGATAAAGTTCCATAAGAAAAATATAGCTTAATGAGAAAGCAATAACTATGCCCTACAAAAATAACATCTGCACATCCCTGAGATTGTTAGCTATGTGAAAAAAACATTTCTATAGGAACTGCTATGAGAAATAATATTAAATATAAGTAAAGTAACTCAATAAGCCAATTAAGTGGTTCGTTTATAGTTTATGGAAAGCCAAAGTACAGTTGAGGCCAAAATTATTAGCCCGCCTTATGAAATTAGACACACTCTTGATTTCTCTATGAAAATGACCATTAACAAGTGTTTGTTATTTTGGAAACAATTACACTATAACAATCATTGACCACTAAGTGTAATTAGGATAATTTTATTGATACGAGAAAGCACAAAACTAAGACATCCAAAATGATTAGCCCCCTGGCCATTAATAGTCAATTGCGTTCCCTTTCTGAGCCTCAACTATCAACAATCTCTTAAGGCCCCCATACACGTGTCGGATTCGCACCGGATTCCGGCACGATCGGGCGCTGGCACGCCAAACGATCGTGCCGGAATCGCATGCAGCCCACCTGGTCCGATCGTTTGCGTCT
>CM070036.1:19487203-19499412 GCA_036250615.1 Ptychadena robeensis | reverse complement strand
TATGATGGTGGCTTAGGGCTCCACGATCCTAAAGTAATAAACTTACCTGCTGTTCACTGGAATCACATAAAAATCCTCCATATTTATTTGCCAGGCTTCCGGGGGTTAACACAGGGCACAATATCGCGAGTGACCACTGGGGTCATTTAATGGTTTTCAGTGGGAATTTTCGTCAGTGTACTTCAATGGAGAGCCAAGTTCATAGAATTACCCAGCATTCACAGTGCTTTAGGCAGCACGTTATCAGGACCAGATAGTGAGGGGATGCTGCGAGGGACCATCCCTCCTTATTATCCGCACTTCTAGTGCCCTAAATAAAAAGATCAATTTCTGGTGGTAGGTCTGCTTTAAGTGTGCCACACCCTGACTATATAACTTGTTACCAACACCCTAAAAGGGACATACAGTAAATGTCTGCTAGAAACTGGAGCAGAGATTAAATTGGGCTTTAAAGGCACCAGAAACATTTATATCATCACAAACTTTATAACAGCTAAGATTACTTACCAATTAAGTTTGTGATGATATAAATGTTATTTATTGAGTAATATATACATACATACATATATACACATAATAATGTTATAATATGGACTTGTTAGCATATTCTGTCAAATATTTTTGAACTATGATTTTAGTAATCTATATATAGTATGAGTATAATCTATATACAGTATGAGTAAATGATGATGACACTTATGTCAGTTGTATTATGTTGCACGTTTGATGATTATAGCTAACCAGACATGTAATGTTATTGTACTACTATCTAATACTTATTCAATCTACTCCCTGAAGAAGTACAGCCAACGCGCCAGAGGACCCATACAGATGTTTTCTCTATTTGCACATGATCCGGGCTACTGTATCTGCTTTCTCCAACTGAGATGGTTGTATTTTAAGATCAATTCTGTCATTTTTGTATTCTCTTTAACCCCCCTGCCGTTCCTGACGGTCCCAGCTCGTCCAGCTCTGACCTGTCAGAACAGCAGTGGACGAGCGGGGTTCGTCAGGCAGAGATCGGAGCCACAGGAGCGCAATCTCACTGCTCTGTGTGTCTCCGATCTAATGAGGCAACTGCAGGAGAACCGATCACCCCCCCCCCCTACTATGTAACCTGGCACATCTGCAGCGCCATCTAGTGGTTGCAGTGCTAATTTACCTGATACAGTGAATTATTGAAATCTTCATTATCTGATATTGTGAGTTATTCACAAAGCATCTGAACATGTTATTATATTCAGGATGTCTGCCAGACTCCTGTATGGACATACTTTGGGAAATTACAGGCCTACAATGTAAAAAACTTTTTTTCCATTAGTCTATGGTACAGAAATCTGTACCTCAGCAGTGCGCTAGGGAGGTTAAGGCTCTGGCTTAAGGGAGGTTGAGGGCTTGTTTCCACTTGTAGTGGAAGCCCGCGGTTGTGCACGGTGTGGATACATCCGCGCCCATTCTGTTCAATGGGCTAGTCCCCGGCCACGGAATCGGTCGACCGAGTTTTTAGGCGGCGGTCCGCGTGATTCTGCGGCCGCCCAGCACTGACCGCGGTCATAGAGGTAAATGGCCGCCGCTAAAAACCGCATGAGATGCGGTTCTTAGCGGCGGCGATTCTTAGCGGCGGCAATCACACCGCCGGCTTCCACACAAGTGACCCTTAAGTCACATTCTGATGCCTTTAAATGCCAATTAGTTTCTAGCAGGGATTGTTGTCCCTTTTAGGGTATTGGCAATAAATCTCTTAGAGTAGTCCTAGTAGTCACTAGGTTGGCACAGGTCTGCTGAGGGATGTTGGCTCATTTTTTCATTGCAAATTGTTGTAGTCGGTTCAAATTGCATGGTTTCTGAGCATGGACATTGCCTTTGAGAACCTGCCACAGGTCTGGGCCTGTGTTGGACACTCTAGGATCTTGATTTTCGCATCCTTGGGGAACTGACTAATTTCGATGTATGCTTTGGGTCAATGTCTTTGTTATAAAACCCAGCGACAACCTAAGCCTAAACTATGAGCAAATTTGTTCCTTCAAAATTACAACATTTTGAGAACTACGGAGTGGAAAATAGTCAAATAGATAATCTTTAACATACTAGAAGAGTCAATGCATCGTGGATTGGTATTTGAAAACAATATTAGCGGCATGGAAAAAAAATATGGCTTAGTAAAATTAGACATTTGTCCATATTAAGATACTTTAGTGATCCATTTAAAGAAAGTGGAACAGTCCATATTCCCCCACTTCAGGAAAGTTTACTCCTGTCTTGTTAGTGGCTTGCTCACAGACATGCATTTTCTCCAGTTTCTGATGGTAACAATTTAGAGAATCTGAAAACTGTGCTTTGATGCCACACAGTGTTATGGTTTCACAAACGATAAGTTATTTTTTTTAAAGCATCATTACTGCTTTCTGCCACAAGAGGGTGCATGGACCCCACAAATAAACATGTACATGTAAACTATCCAATTAATGTTACCGACATGTCTGCTCACTGCTCAATTGATTTAATGTTCTATTGTGATCAATCAAACCAGTTGGGCATAAATCGATTCCTGTCCAAAATATAAATTTTCTGGTCAATCGCATGTAAATATCACTCTGTGTATAGCTACCCTAACTTCCCTTCTATGTTGGTGTAACCCAGCAAGGAAGCTGTATGTCAGATAAATACATTAGAATGTTGGAAGGACTCCTCTAACTCCTCTTGTTGGCAAAATTGATGGGGTAAGTTCTTTTATATGGTGACACTCACATATCTAAATTTAATTAACTCACTTTTTTATGTTTGAATGTAAAACATGTTAATGCTCAAGCAATAATGACCATTACGCTACAGTATATTTGGTATTATTGGCAATGCTGGATTTGGACTAATATGCATTGCTGGCTTTAAAAGTATTCAAATCCATATTTCTGAACATAAGCATTTTGGGCCAAGCTCTGCAAAAGTACATTGTGCAGCCAACTTACTGCAGAACTAAGAGCCAAGTGCAGAATATGTGTAGGCTGTGGTGATTTTTTCTATTAAAACAAGGTTGAATCTGAGCATTCAGTCTACTTAACCTCCATTGGCACCAAAAGGTGTTCCGGAGTGGTAAATAGTCAAATAGGCTTTAAAATACTAGAAGAGCCAATAGCAATTATAATGCATCATGGATTGGTATTTGAAAACAATATAAGCTGTATGGAAAAAAATATGACTTAGTAAAATTAGACATTTGTCCATATTGAAATACTTTAGTGATCCATTTAAAGAAAGTGGAACAGTCCATAGTCCCCCACTTCAGGAATGTTAACTCCATCTTTTTAGTGGCTTGCTCACAGACATGCATTTTCTCCAGTTTCTGATGGTAACATTTCAGAGAACCTGAAATCTGTGCTGTCATGCCACACAGTGTTATGGTTCCACAAACGATCAGTTCTTTTTTTTATTTTGAAGCATCATTACTGCTTTCTGCCACAAGAGGGTGCATGGACCCCACAAATCAACATGAACATGTGCACTATCCAATTAAAGTTACCGACATGTCTGAGCACCACTTGATTTAATTTAATATTTAATTGTGATCATTTGAACCAGGTGGGCAGAAATCGATTCCCGTTCAATCGACTTCAAAATATCAATTTTGTGATCAATCAAATGGAAATATCAACCCGTATTTTTACCCTAACTTCCCTTTTATGTTGGTGTAACCCAGCAAGGAAGCTGTATGTCAGATTAATTGAATTAAAACATTGGAAGGACTCCACTAACAGATCATTTCCAGGCAGAATTAATGGAGTAAGTTTGGTTTTTAACCAAAACTTTTTTTGATATGGTGACACTCACAAATCTAAATTTAATGAACTCACTTTTTTATGTTTGAATGTAAAACATGTTAATGCTCAAGCAATAATGACCATTACGCTACAGTATATTTGGTATTATTGGCAATGCTGGATTTGGACTAATATGCACTGCTGGCTTTAAAAGTATTCAAATCCATATTTCTGAACATAAGCATTTTGGGCCAAGCTCTGCAAAAGTATATTGTGCAGCCAACTTACTGCAGAACTAAGAGCCAAGTGCAGAATATGTGTAGGCTGTGGTGATTTTTTCTATTAAAACAAGGTTGAATCTGAGCATTCAGTCTACTAAACCGCCATTTGACACCAAAAGGTGTTCTTATGGAAATTATGGAGTTACTTTATGTCAAGTCCAGTCCTAACCTAAAAAAGGACATTGTTGTAGAAAGATACAGATATAGTAACATAATGGGTGATGCCTACCATAATTATAATTGCATCCTTGATTACCTTGAGAATGAATGGTCACATGTGGTGTTTATTATTATTATTATTATCTTTATATAGTGCCGACATATTACAGAGCATATATAGTCATATCACTAACTGTCTCTCAGAGGAGCTAACAATCTAATGATGGTATTTCTTTTCACATTGCTAATATAAAATCTAAATGCATGGCCATACACATCCCAATGCATAATATCAGTAATATTCTAAATTGCAAATATCCGCCGCCATATTCGCCAAATTAGACGATATTCGTGGCATATATTCACAATTCGAATATTCAAGCTCAACACTAATAAAAATATTCCAGGTTGTTCTTAAAGCAGAAACAAAAGCGGCTCCGAAAACCAGAATGACTGAAGCAACTTCCGGTTTTCCCAATTTAAATTCCCCGCCAATAATTTCAATCTCCCCGCGAAAAGGCGGATGTCGGACAGTCCGAGCCACCTGTTTGTGAACGGATTTCTCTTGAAGTATCACAGTGTGACTTCCGGTATTTGGAAAGAAAAACTTCCTGTTCCAAATACAGTTAGTGACACTTTGTGACGTCACTTCCGGGGTCGCGGATCTAAAAAGCTCAAGATGCTATATGAATCTTTTTAACTGGTTTAAGAAGAAGAAGACATTTTTTATATATACAATTAAGAGGAAGAAATGTATAAAAGTTTGTTTGACAAATGAATAAAGTTTCTGTTACAATTTCCCTTTAATAAAGGATACAGTGTTTGTAAAGCACAGTATTTTCCCTGCTTATTCCCTATTAACAACTTGGCCTCTTTACATAACTTCACAATTCAATCCATCTGTCCTGTAACTGTGCAAATGACGAGAGAAGAAAAACATTAGGCATGTGACTGATGCAAAGTGGTTTTATTGCTAAAGATGTTTAAATTCTAGAGTGTCAGCGAACTGGATTAACAAAGCGCAGCTTTCTTCTGTAAAACCTAAGGTATTAATCATCTCCCACTTCTAAGACATTGCCAGCTTCATAATATCCATAGACGCAATTTCACTTTTGCGATACTGCCATTTGTCAGTTGAAATAATTACAGTCATTGAATTACAACACATTCACCACCAACCTTTCTTCTCTTAGAAGTCTGAATTTAACGTGTAGAAGTCAGGGAAATGGGGGCCCGGAGCTATGGAAACGGCAGATGTATATCAATGCATTATCAGTGTGAGTAATGAGACTCGGAGTGTGATGAAACGTTTTATGGCTGTTTTGTCAAGGTCTGCCCAACCTGGGTGCAGGAGAGAAATGTGTAATGCACATCAAAGATTTCATCAAATCAATTCATATTTACTCTTCTTATTCCAACTGATTCACCAAAAACAACACTGACTGAGCTGAAGTACTTCCTTCATGAAAGTGTTACATAGAGCAGGTATGCAGCAGCGTTGATAGTGAACATTCTAATAGCAAATTTTTATTGAGAATATTTGCAGAATTTGCGAAGATCTCAAATATTGCTATATGTTCGTAATTGCAAATATACAAGATTTTTTACATCCTGGAACTGCCGTTCATTGTGTTCGCAATATACGCATGTATGCCTAATTTGTGCAATCAAGGTAATAATGACTAGAGATCACGTATTCTTAAATTTGCTAATTTATTGGGAATATTAGGTGAAAAGTTTGTGATATTTTGCGAATATGAATATTGCCTGTGCTGCTTATAACTACACAGTACGTACACAGTAATGGAATCAGGAAATTACCCCAATGAACTTTTCATTGCTAAAGGAAACTTTAGCACACTTTTTAATTGGAAATACATTTGGTAAAAGAAAACAAACATAACTTCTGAAGAGCCTCAATAAGGTATTTCACCCCTTGCAGGTAGACTTGAGGCTGGATACCCGACCTGTCAATCCTTAGCCAACTCCTCCAAGCCTTTTTCCCCACTCTCTGGGATAGCTCCTCTGGGTCGTATACACAGAGGTCTCTCCAATACTCGAAGCCAGGCCGCAGTCTGTGTTACCGCACCTCTCTTCAGACGATTGGGCTACAACAAAGCCAACTGACACACAAGACACAACACTAAGTGCTAGCTGTCATGCTCAGAAGCCACCTGCATGCTTTCAAACAATGCAAAGGCACCCTAATATAGAATCATAAATGTCTATTCAATCTAACGAGAAGTTTTTTGAGGCACTGAGTAGAAAGAACTATTAGATTAGATATAATAAAATGTCTTAATTAGCATTAGGACCAATACATATGTATGTCACAACAGAAAAAGTAAAAAAAACTGAAAAATTATCAATAGTAACATAACAGTTAGTGGTATGACCCTGTATGTTTTAAAATGCTGTGTTATAAGCTGGTGCTATATAAATATTTGATACAAGACTAAATTAATTCACCCCTTCATGCACATTAA
This sequence comes from Ptychadena robeensis, assembly GCA_036250615.1. Taxonomy (NCBI): domain Eukaryota; kingdom Metazoa; phylum Chordata; class Amphibia; order Anura; family Ptychadenidae; genus Ptychadena; species Ptychadena robeensis. The sequence goes on along the minus strand of CM070036.1, from coordinate 19,492,731 downwards.
ACAGATCAGGGTGCCACGCCTGAAACGTACATAACTAAACCAAATTGAAACTACAACAATGGCTTTTTCTGGTACCATGGTATAGTAATATCAATTACAAGACCATTAAAAAAGGAAAACAGTCTTTATTCAACACCTGGCCGTCTCATGAGAGTGCCACAAAGCATCTCATTTTCAACCTAAAACACTATACAATATTAAAACATATTCCCCAGAATAATCTGTTTCCCATTAGCAGACCATCCAACATGTTTCACCCCCTAAGGGGCTTCTTCAGGGAAAAGGGGCACTACAAAATAAACAAAAATCCATAAACATAAACAATCTCTATACTGTACCAAGATGTTTACATGGTTAACTACGGTATATGGTTTCTTTTCTTTGTAGTATGAGATGCTTTGTGACATCATGATGTTTTATTGATCTCTCATGAGATGTGCAGACTGTTTTGATTTTTCAATGGTCTTGTGATTGATATTACTATGCCAATGTGCCTGGAAAGCTATTGTTGCAGATTCAATTTAGTTTGTCTATTAAATACCTAATAATATTGACATCAGTTCAGAATTCTGATCACTTATTTTCTCATATGAAGGAAAGTGAAGAATATTGTACACATTTGTACAGTGTTTTTAGAATTACATTTATTAATTTCCATCCAAAATTCCGATAGAATTGGGGACTTGTATACAAAGTTCTGCATGTCTGTACTAGACCTAAAAGATTTGCAGCTTCACCAATTAAAATGGAGCCTTAAGATGAATATTGCCATGCGGATCACTACTATGGCTTTTTTCTTTCTCTTTTAACTGTAGAGATTTCCGATTATAGATTTACATTAGTTTTTTGCCATGATAAAAGGATAAAATGACAAAACAATTTGAAGAAATATTGTCAAACATTGTCAGGATTATTCAATAAGGCACCATCATATTCAGAAGTGTTTTGCAGTAGCAAATTCCATAAACATTCATACATTAATATAATATGCACATGAATCTCCATAGTACATATTCTCAGTAGCTGAGCCTGAGGGGGTCTATCATGCAGCATGTATGGATGAAAAGAGGAGCCGGGGGGATTACACCATTGTAATGACTATGCTACAGCTCATGCTTATCTTCCCATGCATACGCTATAACTATTTTCCAATATAAGAAGCCGTGTATTTTGATGATTACAAGTAAAGTGAAATATGATAAACTTACATTTTTCAGATATAAAAAATAATACTATCACATTAATAAATGTGTTCTATTACATGTGTCCTATATTTTTTCGCTACTTGAGTTCAGGTTCACTTTAATGGTGAAATGTCTGCCATTTTCTACTTCATCTTAGTGCACGGTACATTAGCACAGGGGCATCCTACAAAGCTATACATGAAGTAAAGGATTTGACACTTTGCGTACAATTTATTGTGGCATACTTCCTGTTCGAGTAATATTTAATGAGCCTTTGAAATCTGATGTTGCGAAGCCTGATGAGAAAAGTTTTTGTGTGAAGATGGATTAATCATTGTAGACATATTCATGCACAGAAGAACGGATACATTCATGCTTGTACAGGAAGTATTTTGTCACAGCTACACCTACGTTCTCAGAGGTGTAGTCACCGTGGTACAAGGATCCTGTGTTATGTCAGATGTATGCAGAGAAAGATAAAGAAAAGGCAAAGTCCAAACATTCCTCCCTTGGCACTTCAATGCTTACTTTATGTCACTGCTATCTAACTACTACTAAGTTCTTCCTAAATATCTTGTTTTCATGTACAGTTGTGTTCAAAATTATTCAACCCCCACCGAAATTGAGAGTTTCGGCCATTTTGACATTGATTTTGATAATTTCAGTCATCTTGTGAGGCACTTGTAAGTCAGACAAATATAACATAACATTAATAATGAAATAACCACAAATGTCTTTTCTGTGCTCAAATCATTATCAGTTTTATTCAACCCCCAAGTGACATTCATTCTTAGTACTTAGTACAACATCCTTTTCCAGTTATAACAGCTTTTAAATGTGAAGCATAGCTTGACACAAGTGTCTTGCAGTGATCTACAGGTATCTTAGCCCATTCTTCATGGGCAAAAGCCTCCAGTTCAGTCACATTCTTAGGCTTGCGCGCTGCAACTTGCTTTGTTCAAGTCCCACCAGAGGTTCTCAATCGGATTTAAGTCTGGTGACTGCGATGGCCACTCCAAAATCTCCAGCCTTTAATCTGCAACCATGCTCTAGTGGACTTGGAGATATGCTTGGGATCATTGTCCTGTTGATACTCAATTTCTGTGGGGGTTGAAACATTTTGAACTGTATTTATTAACAGACACATGAACACGTCCCTCCAAATACTGTGATTCCATTTGCAGGAGGTGGTCAGAGTCTATCATGTGTGAGGCACTAATTGGAGTGCTGTCCGGTATGACAATATTAGCCGGCCATAGACCATTTTCAGTATCAATTTTCAGTTCGAATAAAAAACTATCGACCATGTCGAACAATCTGATCGATCGGTCATTTGGAAAGCGAAGCCTGCCCACCTTGAGCGATCAACCGTCCAAAATCGAAATCCAATAAAAGATTGTTCCTGGCTGGCTTTAGTCCAGTGGTTCCCAAACTGGGGTGCGTGGAGGTATTCCAGGGGGGGGGGGGGCCTGTGTTTGAATAGGGAGGGGAGCTTGATAATGTTCCTAAATAGAAGATGGGGGCCCTGCAAGGAACGTTTAAAAACCACTGCTTTAGGCATCATTCATTTGGATGGAAACTAAAGTGCATCCGGAAAGTATTCACAGCGCATCACTTTTTCCTTATTTTGTTGTTACAGAGTTATTCCAATATAGTTTAAATAAATTTTTCTCTGCGAATTCTACACACAATAATGACAACGTCAAGAAAGTTTACTTGAGGTTTTGGCATTAAATTAAATTAAATGTTGGCATTAATATTAAAAATAAAAAAACGAAGAAATCAAATCTGCATTAGAGATGGTTGCATTTTTCGACTAGCTGACTTTGTGAGCTGATTGCAAAGCCCCTGCTGGAGATGTAGAGAAGGGTTGGGGGAACATCTTGAAAAAAAATTTGACCCTCACTAACCTACATAAGTATTCACAGCTTTTGCTCAATGCCTTGTCGATGTACCTTTGGCCGCAATTACTGCTCTTATTCAATTGTGATTTTTCTGGTACATAGCTTAACCTCCCTAACAGTTGAGATGAACCCAGTTCATCTAAAGGTTTGGGTTCTTTCGGACCGCTACTGAAGTGGGGCGTCGGTTTCCCAGCCCACATTGCCAGCGTGATTGATGACGTCGCTGATTTAAGCAAATTTACTCTGCTGTGATCGCCTGTACCATGCAGGGGCTGACCGCAAGGGAGGTTAGTAAACCATACTAATGTCATTTTGTTGTGAGACATGTGTTGTGTCAAATGTGTTTTTTTTTGTGTAAATTGCAACTATAAATAAACTATTGTGAGGCCACGTGTGATTGCAGCCCTGATGTCAATCCCCCAATCTCCACTGCACTCTTCACCTATAGATTAGCCCCTGCTCAGCCTCTGGATGATAGTTGCCCCATCCCAGCACTTGGTTGCCCCCAGGTCTTATGTGCGTAGGGTATGTTGTCTGGGAACAGGGATTGATAAAGGACCAGGAGCCCACAAACAAACAAGGCCAGGCAGTTGCTTATGGCAATGAGAACACTTCAAACACAATTCCAGATAGGACAATACAGGAGTGTAGTCAGGTCCAAAACAAGATCAGCTGGCAGCAGAAAAATTATCGCCAAGTACTAAAACAGTAAGGGGCCAGAGTCCAAACAAGGTATCCTGAAGGAGCAGGCAGAAGAATAGTCGAGTCCAAGCAGGGTCAGGACAGGCAGCAGACAGAGAGTGGTCAGGAATAAAGCACAGGTCAGATATCCAATAAACAGTAAACATATTGCACCCAGCAGTATCTATACACTATAACAGACAGGGAAGCCATGCAGCACCCAGGGACATGTAGGGTAGGAAGTGCTACAGGTTATCTAATGAATGAAGTAGATCACCTAGGAAGACACTCTGATCTCTATATGCTTGCGGGAGTAGGACATTAAAACATGGCATGGATGGCAGAGCTGTGATGATACCAAGGTCATTATGGAGCAATCTCCACTGTAAGAATGAAAGAAAATGTGGGAGCGGGTGCTTACCCTCAAACCCGCACTGGGGTCCCATGGCCCTAATTACTATACTCCCCATCGATGTCCATGGCCTAGTCATTATTTTTGGGGGGGGGGGGGTTACGGTAAGTCAAAATGTGGTGTTTTCTGCTGCCTGATTGCGGCCTCCATACTTTGGTACATATTATTCTATAGTGGGATTTGTGTTTGTATGCGCCTACTAATGAGTGGCAGCTGTATCCATCTTCTATTGGGGTGAAATTACATATGTTCTAACAACTGATGAATAGTGACCCTGGAGGTCACATTATCATGAGGCACTGCGGACTGCCTGTATAACTTTACATAACATTCCACAACTGTCTGAGCTCTCGTATAACTTCACCATTAAAAAAGTGTGTACAAAGCAGGGCTCAGATGTTCTGTCTACCTGCCTTTCTAATACATAGACAGGGAACATTTTAGGGGATATAACTTGGCAATATAAAATATATAAAGTTTAGTTTAATTTTACATTTTCACTAATTTAGTTTTAGTGAAGCTCTGAAAATACAGTACAGATGCAAATTTTACAATGGTATGCAAGTTAGTATTGAATTATGGCGATAAGAACCAAATAGCAAGTTATTTTAAAATCGTGACATATAGATGAAAACATGCATTGTATAATCCAATGACAAAATAAATGATGACAAACATTTACATGTGGGTTCCAGCTTTCTATTTTATTAGGTAATTTCTCGGATTTCAGTCCGTGGTTAATAATGTCAACATGTTTTGCCCATAATTTCGGGCTTCCTCAGGACAATAACCATCTATTTAAAAGATTTCAAAAAGAGATAACATAAGATATAGTCTAACCGCATAAAATGTCATGACGATTAATAAATAAATAAATATGGTCATGACAAGAGTTATAACTCTGTAGGCTAGTCATCGTTTTGGATTCGTGATATAGCATAAATCATCACAGTAGATATTAAGCATGCATGTACAGCGCAAATCATCACAGTAACATAAATCATCACAGTAGATATTAAGCATACATGTATAACATGAATCATCACAGTAGGTATTGGCATATATGTATAGCATAGATCGACACAATAAGTATCAACGTAACATAAACATAGCCACATGCATAGTCAAGATAAACATATCATAAATGTGGTCAGTCATAGCTATGGTTTAACAAAGGTCATATCGCAAAATATTATTGGGAAACTATTATTATTAGGAAATATATTGATAATGGCAAATTTTTTCAAATGAATGCCAGCTAATGCCATGATATTACAAGATAAATTAAGGTTAAAAAGACCCACCTGGATAGCTGGAGCCCAGGTGTAATCCCCGGAAAGGGGTAGC
>CM070036.1:19469389-19484340 GCA_036250615.1 Ptychadena robeensis | reverse complement strand
GACCCTTGGCTTGTCTACCCGTTTACCCGACCTCCGGAACCCCGACTCTAGCTCGTTTTATGGTTACTTTCTTGATTGCTGCCTGCCCTGACCATTTGCGTGTTTTGACGATCCTGACTTTTCCTACCCTTGTGACATCGGCTTCGGTTTTTGACTACTCTTGCTCAAGTGTTAGAACCTCTGCATTGGGGCAGTTTACCCGTACCGCCTCATCCCACGGGGTGGCCGACCAATTAGGGAGACCTGTCCTGCCTGCCGCAGAAACACCACCGGTGCCCCCTCCTGGGACATCGGCCCATCTCCCATTAGGGGGGCTCTGGGTAGAAGACCAGGCTCCACGGATTAGACTCCTCCCTCCTTGGTCGGTTCATCTGAATCCATCCATAACCCCAGGGAAAGGCTAACACATTGCTACAGATGGGAACTGCTGAGGATTCAGTATATATCCAATTTAAAGAGAAAGAAGAACAGGTGGGTAGCAGCAGAGAAAAGAGTTTTCGCTTGTGGTAACTTTAGACTCCCTGCAGCGGAGATTGCCCCCATTACTGATATATTAAAGGCTTATTTCACACTGTTGCTGTATGGATAAAGGGATATTGGTAGAGATTGGACTGTGCTTTGTCATGTCACGGGGGGCGGCACAATTGACCTCCATGGTAAGGAAGCAGTGTCGGTTTCCCACTCCACATATGTAGAGGGGAGGAGAGAGGGTGGAGAAACATGGCAGAGTACTTTATACCGTGTACCACGTACTGCCAGGTGGGTTAAACAGTTATCATTGTTTTGTGTTTCTCTTTAATATAAAGGTTTTAATGAATAACACATGATGAAATGAAATGGTTTATCTCAGCCATGTCACTTTATTTTAGGTTGTAAAAAAACTAGGTGTGAGACTAGCTGGGAGGATCATTAGGTAATACACATATGTTACAATGGGAACTCAGTGGGCTAATTCTATTAACGCCAGAAACAGAATGCATCATATTTGCCATGTTTCATTTTGCCTTCAGTTCTACTTTAATGATCTCTAATTTGTTCTGAAAGAATTTAAGACAATAGGTAAATCTTCCACTGTCCTGCACAGGCAGAATTAGCTCTTCCAGATGTTTTCTATAAGATACGATAAAAAATTTACTAAATACTTTCCGCTACATTGGTTAAAATAAACAGTGTTTGACACTTATGTCATTTAATTTGATTAGCAATTTGAATAATAACTCCATTAGACTGGTGATATTTTTTTTCTTATATAATCTATGCACTATAGGGTCTTCAGAATGTTTCACAGAGAGCACTCACATCCCAGTTCCATTGCCTCCAGTAAATATCTAACACCAGCAGCAATTGTAATTCTGAATACAGAAGTCACAAAGAAGAGCTCAGAGGGGTCGGCTAGTCCAGGGGATTTGATAAGCAATTTGTACACATTGAACAATCATAAAATGTGTACTGCACAAGGAGAACAATAGCTGATATAAATGACAAAGGTACGCATCATCTGTATTACCGCAGTTTCTAGAAGCTGTTGTTGCTCCTAGTGAGAAGTCCATTCTTCCATCCTGACAGGTTCCATTAAAAGAAAAATATTTCAAAAGGTTATAATTGCTGTTGGCTCCTAGTGAAGACTTTTCTGTTTAGTTGTGGATGACATTTTTTCTTTCACTGTCCTTCTTATTGTATAGATTCTGTACTCCATCGTTAAGAGAATGGGTCACTTTGCTCTGAATGGCCAATCCCATGAATGGGCTAAGTGACAGATTCTTTTAATGGGACAACCCCCATCAGCATATACACACTGATACTTATCTATTACTATCCTCTGCCTTCCCATTTACTTGTACATGATCTATATCGGCCCGTGTCACAACACAAGGTCATTGATCTTTTCCATTACCCCAAATTACAGGACTGACAATCACACCTGGGTAATGCATGATGAATAAGGACAAAGGCCAAGAGCTAATTGATGCAAACAAAGTCTATAAGATCTGTAGATCTGGATCTGTCGGTAACACCTGCAACAGTATTGAAAAGCTGGTTGTAAACTGCAATGCAGAAATCACTCCATATGTCAGTGGTTTCCAAACTTTTCTTGCAGGGCCCCTCTTTTCTATTTAGGAACATTATCAAGCCCCCCCCCTCCTTATTTAAACACAGGTTAAGAATGAAGGCCAGTGCCCCCCTGGAATGCATTCGCGCCCGCCACCCAGATAGGGAACCACTGGCATATGTAGTGTGAACCCCAAGTGTAAAGAACCCCAAGTGTAATGTAATCTGTTTGTAACTAGTGATGGCCGAACATCGGCCAGGACTGTCCGCGAACGGGCGGGTCGGACTTCTAAAGACGTCCGCCGTCCACCTGTTCGCGGACAGATTCAAATTCCCCGCCACTGACCTGGAACGCACCTTGGAACGCATAGTTCCTGGGTAAGGGAGCCGTGTGTGACGTCACTGACGTCACTTCCTGCTCCGAGCCGGTTTTTTCACTAGGAGACCGGCTTTATGCCCGGTCTTCTAGTGAAAAGATTCTTCCTCCGGCACGATCACACAGGTACTGATCCTGCCGGAGGAAGAATAGTGATCTTCTTCTTGCCTGCGAACGGAGCGGGTCGAACACCCGCACTGCTCGCCGGCGAGAAGGAGGGCGAACATCCATGTTCGCCACCGCCTTGCGGACAGTTCGGCCATCACTATTTGTAACTTGCCTTTGCTTTATAATACTTTTAAACAAGGAGAGTAACATTTATTTTCAAAAAAGCATATTTTGAAAAAAAATATAAAAGAACCCCAAATGTATATGGCAGATGTGGCAGGAAAATGTTACCTCAAAATGGTAACAATAAAAATAATTCGAGAAAATGTAGTTTGTCATGGAACACATGGGCAAATACCATTTCAGCAATATGTGGTAGACATATTTATAGACATATTTGGTGTCAGAAATAGTACAAAGAAGATCTTGTCTTATTCATATCTTTTAATAAGGTTTTGTTCAGTCTGCAAGTAGAGTAACCCTCCATGTAAAGCTTTATGGGTAGCTATTGGTATGCATCTTAAGCTCTTTGACTGTGCGTTGATCTTGACTAAAGACCTGGATTACCTCAAAATTTCTTTGTCCCCGTTTCTATATCTTACTCTTTAGGTCACAGTTACAAATTGACCCTTGTTCTGGAGCACAAATACCCTAACTTAAGCCAAGAACACGAGAATGAACTATAACTACCAAATAGCCATAAAGTCATAAAGATTCTACCAGTTAACATTGAACCAACCAACATACTGCAACCACTGTGGGCAACAATACCCTCAATAAAGGTGGCTATGAAGGGAGGTACTAGAATACAGCTTGATTTAACCTTCCTAGTTGATGGGATTTTGAAGGAGCTAATACAATTTCACACAAACTAAACAAATATGCATATAGAGATTCATTAATTATTACAAAAAATACCCCATGTGATGGAAGGCAGAGTATTAATCACAATCAAAAATCATGCTGTAAAAATAATTAGCAGAATCTTTCCATAAGTTGCAACAGACAGACAGATGTCGACGCGTTTTACCACTTAAAAGTGGCTTCCTCAGGACTAGTAGCAACCAATCAGTTCTGGAGGTAAACTTCACAGATGTGGGGAAGAAGACTCCCTATGGTTCAATTCAAATACTGCCAATCAAATATAAAGGTGACAATAGTGTCCGTTCAATTGAAAATTAGGAGGTTCTATCTCTCACAGAGGACTTGATCTAAAAAGGTGTAGCTGTTCCTTTAAATAGCTCAAATGATATTGTTATTGGTTATAAGTTGAATTGTTTTTAAAGTGTGCTCCATTGCAGTTTCCAAACCTTTCCTTGGTCCTATAATTATGGTGAGAAAAAATAATAACCGTATGTTTAAGAAGATAATGCTTGTATGGTTTCGTAGATATGGCAACTCTGACCTGAGAAGAGAGGACATCCTTCATAGTTGGCTATTCAAAGCTAGCTGATACTCAAAGCACTTACTAGTCTTCATAAACAGAATTTCTTTAAAGAATGTTGGTTTCCATGACAACCCAGCTGTGATATTCTTATATTAACTTCTGACCTTCAGCATAGAGCTGTGATGTCCTTATCTTACCCCTTTTTAAAAGTAAAAACTCAATCAGTGAATCTTGGTTTCAGTAACAAGCCACACCACGCGCAGTATACAGCATGCCTTCCATTATGGTACCTTGGTTACCAAGACAACCTCGCTGTGATGTTGTTATACCGTCTTCTAGCCTCTGATTTGTTCTACACTTAAAGAACCAGTAAGCGGAATTATATATTTAGTTGGGATCTATTTATATACTTGGGGTCTCAGTAATTGAAAATTTACTACTGTCCTCTGAGAAATAGCACACTTGTAAAGGCACTCTTGAGAACTCCAGCGTAGATTGTTTGGTCCTTTCTATTGAAATATATTTCACAACTTTCACCATTAGCGATAAGAGGAAAAAGGTGCCAGTAAATACATATTTATTCCATAGAGAGGACAGTGAACTCAAAGCTCAGAAAGTTACTCAAAGCTCAGCAATCCGGTCCCCGTAGAGAGGTGGAGCTAGAGTTAGAGACCTGAATTTGTAAGTAAATTGCAAAGCCCCTGAACATAGTTGCATGACCAAATTGCTGGAGAAGGGTTGTGGGTACATTACAAAAAAAGTTTGCTTTAGCACATGTAGTTTTTGCATAAACAAAGTTTAAAGTCAAGTTTTCATAATGTTCCCACAACTCCAGCATTATTAACTCCTAAATAAACTAGTTGAAATTTTGCAGCGATCCCTAGGTCCCTATATTAAGTTTTACCTTTTGGCATGTCAACCAACCAGGCAGCGGGCCACTGGGCCTCTCTAGATGGTCGAGCCTAGGCAGGAAAGACCCCCAGTATCACATTGATGGTGGCCCTGGCTGTCCCACTCGAGTTATCGAGCATCCTCTATAGTCTATGGCCACCCTAGTCCCTGGTAGTGTTAATCAAGAATATTCTAAATTTGAATATATTTGGCCAATACCCGACATTCGATAATTCGCAATATTTTGCGCTTGGATATTCGCAATGGCGGATATTTGTCATATTATGCTTCAGCGTTGTTTACCAGCATACATCGCGCATATTTGTATGCATTGCGAAAGGATACGCGCTATACGCACAGTGCTCGTACTGGCTAAGATCACAGGATGAAGAAGGGAGGCTGTAAAGTTGATAAATAATTGTAAATGTAAATCTTTGCGAGTAATTGCAAAGAACCACACGCGATGTAAGGCAATAGGATACAGTCGAATCGAGTTTTACGAATTTCGAATGTTCCTTAAAATATTTGCGAAAATGACATGAACTCGAACATACCATATGCTGCTCACCACTAATCCCTGGACTGCATGGTATTTGGTCACAAATCACAGAGTCCAATATCCACACACACTAGCAGATTAAACAATAACAGTGGCTATATTGAATATTTATATTTATAGGATTTCACTATTCCTGATGGCAGGAATAGGGTAGAAACTTGAGGGAAAGCGTTGCATAGAAAGTAACAGCTCAACAGTCTCTTAAGCCTGTGCCCAGCCTAAGTGGCATACTGCTTGCCCACTTTTTAGTGATGACAGTGCAGGGCCTATCGATTACCCTCCAGCCTAGCCTAGGTGAAGGGGATCTGGCTGACTCACATGGTGATCTTTATTCTTCCGACCTGCATACAAGCCAGTCTTGCCAGTACACAATACATCACGGCTAGTGTGAAAGGGCCCTTAAGGCCATGTGCCAAAGCGGATCACATACACTTTACCTGCTTGGCGGATGCTCTGTTCAGACATCTGCCGATGCAGGGGTTAATGTATTCCACTACGTTAACCTGTGCTTCGGCGGAACGGCTCAGCGTCGTGAGAACAGAGCATCCGCCAAGCAGGTAAAGTGTATGTGATACACGGAACCCCCCGCCAAGCACTGCGCTTAACGTACGGGTCCCGGCAGATAAAGAAACACTGTGGAGATATGGCCTCAACCGCGGATGACATCCTTAAGAAACATGTACCATAAAATTGCTTTGACATCATTTTAACTATATTAGTATTTGTTTTTATTATATAAAAAAAACAAATAGTATGGGGATTGTGTGCCTCAACTTTAGCTATACACAATTTTAGTATACTTGCCAACATCTAGGCCAGTGGTGGTGAACCTATGGCACACATGTTGTCTCCCCAGCAGTAGCTGAGAGATGGGGAGAGCTGCAGCCTACTGGCACTCCCGTTCTCTTCTCCCTCTCCAGTATGCACATAGTGTCTCCAATAGGATAATAGTGATGTATTCCCTGATGATGTAGTTATTATGTGTATCTCATCCTATAAATAAAGTGAGCATTCTATTATAGAATCATCATAATTGCTTCAAAACATCTCTTAAAGCTGGCCATACACCTTCAGATTTCTCTGTCAGATTTCCTTCAGATCAGATCAGATCTACCAACAACCATGTAGTATAGTGTCCTCCCTGATAGAATACATAGTGATTGGAAGGTGTAGAAAGGTCCTCATATTACATGGTTTTGGTAAAACAAAATCTGATCTGAAGGAAATCTGACAGAGAAATCTGAAGGTGTATGGCCAGCTTAAGACCTATATCTAGTTACTAATTTATCTTGTTAGAGTCTATTGTTACTATTGTTTGGTTACCAGAGTACTAGAATCTAGTTCAGTCTGTATACACTCAGTTTGGGCCACTGTTCATTTAATTTGTTTTCTTTTATTTAAGAAATCCCAAAATTGTACAAATGTTGAAGGACAATGAACTGATTGCTTTGTGCTGACGTCAGTGGTGATGCACATTAACCTTCTGCAAACAGATGAGTAGAGCTGTGTAAACATTTATTAAAAAAAGAGTACACATGATTCACTAGTCTTTTTTAAGCAGCAAAACAAGATCCAAAGTCTTTAAGAAATATTACCACAATGAATCGTCTTGGGGTTTTTTGTCCTTTTTTCTGATTTGCAGTTCTAAGTTTATTGCTCTCCACTAGTGATGAGCAGCTTAGGCAATATTCAAATTCGTGCCATTTCTTTAATTATTCTCAAAAAAGTAAATTTGAAAATTTAAAATCTTCTTTCATTATATCGGCATTTGTAATGCAATTTATTGTCATGGCGACATCTGGTGGCAGAATGTGAAATTGTAGCTGCAGTGTAATCTTATGAAACAGAAGTAATTCTTTGCAAATTCTTTGTGAATATCGGCATTTGTACATGTCAATATTGCATGTGCAATGCATGTTACCTTCCCAGAATCTTGAATATTTGAGATTACAAAAATATAACACTATATTTAAGATTTTTGGCGATATTTGTAAATTTATATTTATAACAATTTGCTAATCAAATTTTAATGCTCAACACTACTCTCCAATTACATTTGTTTACATTAAAAGTAAAGCCCAAGCAAGAAGTAATGTACTGTACATTGACTATAATAAGAAATCAGAAATGATAACTTTGACAAGCTAGCTAGCAATAACTAGCAACATATGGGTTGGGCAACAAAGCAGAAGCATAACCCTGATGCGGTCACTTATCTACTTGCATTTCCTGAAAGCATTTTCAACCTCTTTTACTAAACATACTGTCCATGGCTACCCAGATTGATGGGCAGCAACTATTGCTTCTCTATGATCATTGCTGATGTTTTTCTTTCTTGGAATCCCCTCACTGTGATTGGACAGATCTGATGAATGATGAAGTTAGGGAATTGTCTGCATCTGCTTGTTGGTATATCTTCCTGTCATTGGAAGTTGAATGCCAATTGCATCATTTACATGTTACTACAATTTACCAATTTATCTGTAATAAAAGAATGTTGGACACAAAATGAGTAACATGCAGTCCTGCCAATATTTGACAACACCCACTACCGTTCAACCCCATTCCATATCCTTTAACCTCCTGGGCATTCTGCCCACGTTATCTCGGGGTGAGTTTTAGTGTTGAGCTTGAATATTCAATGCGAATATATTCCCTTAATATCGGCTGTTCAAGAATTTGCAAATTTTGGCAGATATTCACAATTTCGAATATTCATGAGATTATGCTTTAGGAAGCTTATGGCCATGCATTGCGATTTCATATGATTAATTTTGAAGGTAATCGCGATGCAATTACAATTGCAAATATATTTTCGCAATGTATGGCCATACACTCCATTTGCGAATGTTTGCGAATATCAAATATTAGCAGAATTATTTGCTAAATATTGCGAATTTAAATATTGCCTATGTGGCTTGTCACTGGTAAGTTTCCTGCGCATACCCGCCAATACTTCCATTCTCGTCCTGATGACGATATGATGCCGGAGGGATGGGTGGTAGGCGGCACCATTAAACCTCCATGTAATGGTGGAGATGATGCCAAAGGGGTGGTTCCGGAACCCCTGAAATGCTGTGGCAATATAGAGATCGCAGCTTTCCAGGGGTATATTGAGTTTTCCCGAACCCCCTCCCCTTTTGTAGCGTTTGGGACAAAGCTCTGTAAATCCTAAGATGGGATGGACAGAAATGCAAATCCTTTTACAGGTAAAACAGATCCGTTGCACTACAGGTGTCCTAACTTTTTGCAAAGACAGCCAGGTCTGGTGAGGTTAAAATGTATGGGGGCCAAACTGTCACCCTGACAATCTTTAAATGAAGATGCCATGGGCTAATCTTATCCTTCACACATACTTGGCATTATTATCTTAAAGGGTTAGTCATTCACTGCTATACCACTGACAAACAATTCCCTAGGCATGCTGGGACTTTTAGTCCTCCCAACTGTCCAGTCACATTTCACCTAACTCCAGAAGTCCTGACCATTCCCCTAGCTATGGCATATGGAGATTCAGTAAGAAGACACTCCTATACGCTCTCTTTTATGCTGGAGTCTCTGTGTAAACTGGAGACTGTACAATTACCAAGGGGGGTCCGCTGTTCAGTCAAAAATCGGTTGCGCCCACCTGGCGAGGTCGACTAAGAATCTCCCGCATGTCAGATCGCATGGTCATCTGACATGTTGGTAGATTCCCACCCGACCCCATTACTTTGGATGGGGATATCCCCATCCAAAGTAATGTCCGCCACACATAGGGTGCCTGTCAATCCTTTGAGGGGCTTGCTGCAGAGTGATGACGTCATCTATCTAGGGAGAATCAAAGTGTGTATGCCTACCTTTAGACTGTGCTGAAGTTATCACACTGACATTGCAGCTGTGGCTTTTGAGGGAGATGGAAGTCGTCTTGCTGGCTTGAAACTGAATAATTCCTTTAGCCGTGTATACAAAATAAATATAAAATAAAGGGGAAAAGGTAACCATTGCAAAGTTTTGAGTCCCTCCTCTGATAATGAAATTATGTCACCCACTGCGTATCTCCTATGCATATCATAGATTTTATGAGCGGGGGGGGGTGGAGACACAGCATTTGGCCCGCAGGCCAGACTTTGGACATGCCTGTGTTACTCTGACACAGCATTTGGCCCGTGGGCCAGACTTTGGACATGCCTGTGTTACTCTGACACAGCATTTGGCCCGTGGGCCAGATTTTGGACATGCCTTTGTTACATGTTATTTATTTCTGTATTTAGCTGTTTTATTGCATTTATATATATTTATTTATATTTGGCTGGAGTTCATCTTAATATACAGCTCGGCTGCCTGGAAAGCAGCCTGCGTGGTGCGATAACCTTATTAACATTGGTTAACGTTCAGATAATCCGATCTCTTTTCCGGCATTCAGTAAATAACCCCCCATCAGGAGTAAAGTACATGTAAACACTCCACTATGACCGTCATTTTCTGTGCAACATGGCAATTCACATATTATTTTCTCCTCCGTACGCAACGTGAAGCATTAATTTGAAATAACAGTACGTCTTGTCATTCTGTTAAGTAAAGACCATTAAAAGCCGGTTTTAGCAGTGGTGTGACAGCCATCTAGGACTCTTGAAGTTCTAAGAGGCAATTCAGGCAGCCCTAGCAATCATTGCATTTTCCCCATCATACTACTTCTGTGTGTTGTCCTTACAGCTTCTTTGTGGCTATTAGAATACAAAGTGACTAATTGAACATCTAATTATTGCAATTCAAACACTGCATCCATGTTACCTACCTTACATAAGTGGCTTATGCATTATGTGCAGGTTATTATGAATGTATGTCAGATTAATATCTGGTAATATTTAACAAACTGACCTGTGCACATATTTCATATACAATGCAGATAATGGTTGGTGATAAGCTAGTATGTGTGATAACCTTTGGCCTTAGTTTATGGTTCATGGTTAGAGATGGCTTCGTTGTGGGTACTCCCCCAATGTGAGGGTCCAACGAAAAAAGATTGGGGAAAAAATAAGAAGGAGACAATTATCAGAGAAAATGAACCGTTAGAGGAGCTGTTTAGAGGGTATATTAGGGAGGTAAGAGAGAGTCTGGTGGTGACTCCAACGTAAGGAATGTTGTCACTTACTGTTTGGGTTGCTGGTCGTCAGATGACCTTGGTTATTGGTCAGCTGTTTTGGACCAGCAACCTGTTTGATGGATCAGCAGGTGGAGATAATTTTCCTCACTGTCCCCATGCAGTGAATTCAAGGTCGCGCTCTAGAGTGCCTGTGGAGGTCCGATTTTAATGGATGCCTGGTCCAAGTTATTCGGAAAATTAATTTTGAAATATAAAGTGATGTCCACTTAAAAAAAGGCTGAGAAGAGGCGCCCGTAAAAGTATTTATGTATTTTATTTTAAAATAGTTTACAATAAAAAGTGCATCAACGCAAAAAAGTGAGCGTTTCGTGGCACAACTTGCCACTTCTTCAGGGTGAATGGTTTCAATGTTTAGTCTTTGTCTGTTGGTAGAACAGGTGATGAGACTAAAAATCTTATATGACAAAGTCCCTTTTCATGTTGTAAAATATTATTACAGAAGGGACTCACTAAAGAAAAAAATATGTTGATGATAGTAACTAGTGTTGAGCGGCATAAGGAACATTCGAAATTTGTAAAATTCCTACTGTATTCTATTGCCCTACATCGCGTGTGGCTGTTCGCAATTATTCGCAAACCAGCTTTACAGCTTCTCTTCTTTATTCTGTGATCTTAGCCAGTACAGGCAGTGTGCGGATTGCACGTATCCATTCACAATGCGCACAAATATGCACGATGTATGCAGGTAAACAATGCTGAAGCATAATATGACGAATATCCATCATTGCGAATATCTGAGCGCACATTTGCGAAATAATGGTTGAATATATTCGAATTGCAAATATTCTTGCTGAACACTATTAGTGACAGACGGCATTGTAAATGCAATATTTGTTGGGTACCATTTGGATTTGGTACCAAATGGTTCACATACTTTTTCTTGTAACTGTAGGTGGAAGGCCAAGACTTCTCTTAAAATGCTTGTGTGTATGGCCCCTTAGCACTCATGCCTATGCTTAAGTAAAGTTGTAGTCGAACTCCATGGAAAACTTTTGTTAACCCTTGTGGTTAGGAGGGCGACCATTTAGGTCTGTGGGGGAAATACAGATGTACTAATGCAGTCCTGTGCTTCCTGTCCCATCCTTTCTGCCATTGGCCCAGGCATGGCAAAGCTCATTCTTTACTTCCCCTTGAATTGGAAAAGCCAGACTCTACATTGCAGTGGGATAACATCAATGGCCTTGTATTGGTGCTCAGGAAGAGGTAAGAGGCTTCTTGGGCTTGATGCTGGCAGCCATACTAGGAGGGGATTAGACAGTCTATTACCCTGGTGAAGCAAAATAACTTTTGTTATTGTAACTGTAATCAGAAAGTTTGAATTTTTATTTTTATTGTATACCGAAAGTTTACTATTACCCAATAAGAATGATGAATTGCTATCCTTTTTTTTGTAATGAAGAATGGAGGAGTGAGCAGGATTCCGCATTGCTTGTTTCTTTCTGCTAAACGTTTGTTTTCAAACTTTGCAACAGTTTCAATTTCAGATCTAAACACTGGATGTGTCCAATTTATTCAGCAAATCAATGTTTGTTTTCTCATTTCCATCTGATAATCCATTTTAATTTTAGCTTGGATTTCCAAACCTATTTTCCAGGGTTTTAAAATTGATCCTGATAATAAGAAAAACAACACGATTACCTAAATTACAATTGCCTGCTTCCAATAACAAAGAGCAAGTTATGAATATTAATGAAGGTAAGTAGTGAAATTTATCCTCCTAATTATAAAAGGTGACCTAACAGTTATTAATGAGAAGACCAGTTAGACCAGAAACATGATCAGATGTGTTATTGCTTTCTCATTAACTCCACAGTGGCCATGACTGTGTGTAATGCTCTACATAAGGTAGTCCAGCCTTTCTGAGGTGTTCCAGGATTACAGCTACACGGATATGTATATATAAACCCCATGTTCAGTGGAAATTGTGTTTCCATTAAATAAAGCTCACCATACACATTTCAATCTTTCTATGTTTCCCTTTAGCTCTACCAACAACTATGCAGTGCAGGGGCTTTCCTGTTGGATGCAGATTGATTGGGTAGTTTAGAAAGACCCCATATTATATGCAGATTGATTGGGTAGTTTAGAAAGGCCCCCATATTATATGCAGATTGATTGGGTAGTTTAGAAAGACCCCCATATTTTATGCAGATTGATTGGGTAGTTTAGAAAGACCCCCATATTGTATGCAGATTGATTGGGTAGTTTAGAAAGACCCCCATATTATTTAGTTTTGGTAAAACTAAAGTATGCATTACAAACATGTAGCGTCAGATTGTTTTATGTCTAGTGACCTTAAAGCGGACCTACCACCTCCGATTCTGCCTTCTATGAGATGATTGGAGGTCAAATGTAAAAAAAACGTACCTGGTAAATCTTTAAAATGTTTGTGACACTCCACCTCACTTCAGACATCTACTTTGCCATGTCCCCATGCACCTGCAGCCAGCCACATCTGAATTGGGTGATGCCAAGGGGCCAAATGTTACCCGATTCAGATCCGGATTGGTGGATGGAGTCTCGCTTCAATCATCTTGCGGTTTGGTCACTCCAGGCAGCCAGAAAAGGTAAGCATTTTCGCATTTTAGGGGTCGCTATGCCTGGAGGAAGATACGATGTAGGTGAGTAATGTGTTTTAATTCTAAGCTGCTATCACATTAGTGGGGCTCTTATTCACATCTACTATATCAGAAAGTTGACATAGTAAACATGCAAAATAGTGACGTGTCTGGGTTTTGATGGACCTGGGTATGCCCTCCCAGACCCCCATATTCCTATTGGATCATTAGGAATGTCTTATGATAAAAAGGAGATGTCACTCTCAATAGATAGCTGGGTAGCATCTAGGTCAACACCAGCTCATAACCAGAGGAACAGTTTTATCATGTTAAAGTACACCTACCATTGTCTCAACCATCCCTAGAGAATAATTTTTCAATCTAGGAGACTTGATGTTGATGGGAAAATAAGATACAGGCTCTGGGAAATAAGATACAGGCTCTGATGCACACTGTAATAAAATAAATGTCTGGTTCACACCTATGCACTTTATGTCCGTTGATATGCATTTTAATGTTATGTTATTGCATGTGATGTGAACTTTTTGGATATGCTAAATATGCATTGCCTAGTGTAAGTACAAGAGGATAGGTTTGAACCAGTAAGTAATTTTCTGGGGAGAAGCAAAGTTCTACATATTGTCCATAAGCCAAGAAACAGAATGCAATGGATTCTAATCCACACTGTAATAAAAAAAAGTCTAGTTCACACCTATCCACTTCATTTCCATTTATATGCATTTTCATGTGAGATGCCATTGCATATGTGAATTTTTTAAGCGCGTTGCCCACAGTGAGTACAAACAGATAGGTGTGAACCAATTAGTAGTTATATGCTGAGAATAGTGTTTAGCCTTAAAGGGAAGTTTTAAAGGATGGTTGAAATATTAAGCTAGAAATGGAAATAATTAATAGTTTTAAAACATACTCCGACACTAGGCAGTCCCAGAAACTCCGGTTGGCATTATGGACATGTTGGCATAGCATGTCCAAAGCGGCTGCCCATGCTTTGCCCACTATTCGGGTGCTGTTTCTGAGAATTTAGGGCGCAGTATTCACCATGTTGGCAAACAATTAGCAAACAATGCGCCCATTGTTTATCAATGGAATGCTAATGCCTGCCATACACACGCGATGTGTGCAGGCAGACTACCCCCGATGTCGCTCCGGGAGGCTAACGTGATGACGTCATCACGTTAGCCTCCCATTGCATTCTGGGGCCCCACAATCGGCCAGGCACCCTTTGTGTGCCGGCCATAAACAGCGATGGAGACGCCGTCTTCATTGCTGCTTATGGCAATCGGCTCCCATCGGCTCAGATTTTCCGACATGTCGGATCTCTGGCCGGCCGAGAAGTGGGGCGACAGGCATCTGTCGCCCCATGTGGGGACATGCCGATAAACGGCCGGATTTTAACCTGACCGACGGCGAGAGCGCGCACGCCCGTCGGTCAGATTAAAATCCGGCCGTTTATCGGTATGTGTATGGCCAGCATAAGTGCTTCTGGTGCGTCTGCAGGACGCGGACGGATCTACAATCCCCTGCCAGGCATTGTGGATCTGTCACAAAGGGTATGTTTCCATTAAGGTGATCTCCGATCTCCCGTGATTATAATTGTGGCGCGGAGATCGCAGTAGTTCACCGCCATGTATTTGATGGGGGTCATCCCCACATCTGCGGCCAGCTGCGATCAGTACAGCCAGTGATCTTGATAGTGGCTTACCGCGTTTTGGATCACAGGCCGCGGGGCGGAGGGGGCAGATGGCAGCTGATTGTGGCCATAGACATGAATGGATGCAGTTAAAAAATGCATCTCTATCCATTGACTTTTAATCGTGCCCATTCATATCAGACAGAAAGTTTGTGGGGGGGGGGGG
>CM070036.1:19456876-19469289 GCA_036250615.1 Ptychadena robeensis | reverse complement strand
AGATAGATAGATAGATAGATAGATAGATAGATAGATAGATAGATAGATAGATAGATTGAGCTCCAGAGAGCAGAGTACACCTTGGTATAAGCGCTTAGGTACAATTTATACTGACGGGGCAGACATATACCTGCTTGGGTTGATCCCATTCCAAGGCAGACTGTGTTCAGGTTTTCATGATGTAGTGTTCTTGTGATATTTTCTGTGGCTGCTTTCCTCCATAGTGTTGCCAGACTTCCCCCCCACACAAATGTAGCAGCTCAAGGATGTCATCTGCGGCAGATAAGTGTGCCAAGCATTTTATGTGACTGTCATTTTCCAGTTAAGTGTGCCGAGCAGTTTGTAAGATCGTTATTTACTGAATAAGACCTGCTGTTCAGTTAGTGTCAGTCATCCGCTCAGGTACTCGCAGTGCCTATCACCTTTGTTACTTGTAATAATTACCCAGTGATTGCTGCTACCAGAGCTATTCTGTAGTAGTTTACAGGTATCTCTGTAATTGATGCCAGGGAAAGTGTGCCCACAAAGGGCTGGTACTTGTGTATCCTGAGTGGATAGGGTGATGAACTGCAGTCTCTAGAAACAAGCAAGACCCCCAATATTGACCAGATCTGCCCCATGCGGTCCATCCCACTGGAACCCTGGCACTGGTATACGGCTGGATAGCTCCTTGTAGCTGGGGCTCCAAGGAGTGCATGCTATTGGGCTCCCTGGCTGCACACACTCCGAAGTAGACTGATATGGATGACTGATCCTGGAGCAGGTAACATGCCCATCTATTCCTACTCCATCTGACCCAACCTCACAACAACTTCCTGGGGGCTGAACCCTCACCTATATACCTGTCCCAAAGGGGATCAGTCTGGAGTTTTAAAGGGGACAATACCTGGCTGTCTGCAGTGGCATTACAGTACATCTCCAGTCCACTCCTTTGGGTTTTAGTAAAAAAATATCCCACTTCTTGACCAACTTACTATTGTAGTGTAGTCACCGTACCCAAGTCAGGTGCTGTCCACTTTAATTTGCCTTCTCATCAGGCCCTGGGAATCTTAGGGTACTAAGCAGTGGCCCAGAATGAGGAGGGGCAGTCCAGAGGTGCGACTCCTGATGAGACAGCAGCAACCGGGCACCATATATTTATACCAGCTTGCAGCCAGCCGGGAGACCTAATCTCCAACATTTTGAAGTCTTGAATCTGAAATTTTGGATAAATGTTTTTTTACCATTATATTATTGATTGGCCGTGACATCAAAGTTTTTAACAACTTAAGCTGGGCATACACGGGTAGATTTGTAAATAGATTTGAGTACAATTGAGCGCCATGTGCGTACATAGAGATGGATTGTGCTCTAATCTATTAGGAAATCTATCCATGTATGCCTTCCTTTGAGTGGGTTCCAACATGTTTGAAAACCCATTACTTCGGTAGGGACCGTGGGTCTCCATCCAAAGTAGCGGAGGCAGAAAGCTGCAGCCGCACAGCCTACAATCTGTGATCAGCTGAGCTCAGCTCCCGACATTGGGAAGGAGACCGGGCCTGTCACTGCTCTGTTTTCTAGGGGAGGGGGGCCATGCTGGCTGCCGGC
Organism: Ptychadena robeensis; assembly: GCA_036250615.1. Lineage (NCBI taxonomy): Eukaryota > Metazoa > Chordata > Amphibia > Anura > Ptychadenidae > Ptychadena > Ptychadena robeensis. The sequence goes on along the minus strand of CM070036.1, from coordinate 19,467,702 downwards.
TGCTCTCTCCTCTATGAGCTGTCAGCCCGTGTTGTGAGATTTTGTGGCTTCACACCGAACTGCAGCACAGTGTTGGCAAGTGAAGGTGTTGGAACAGTCCAGTACCCACAAAAGCAAACCTTCCCCAAGGGCAACCACTGGGGCCCTCCGGTATTGCACCCAGCTCCAGCAGTCTTCCACTGCTGGGCTCTCACAAGGCCTTTCGCCTTCACTTTTTCCTGGCATAGTCGTGACTGGAGCCCCACGACAATCAGTACAGCTGCGTGGTCGGTACATGGGTTGTTTCACTTGGGGATCACCCGTACACTCCCTCCTGCTGAGTCCTGATCATGGAGAGACCATGAACAGACACACACGCTGTCTTCCTCTTCTCTTCCCGGATCACAGAGCTCCTTCCTTCAGGCTGGAAGGGTTTTTATATTTTCTGCGCTGGGTCTCCCCTAGTGTCGGGAGGACAAACTGCAGCCTCTGAATCAGACTCTTCCCCTTCACTGCTGGGCGCCCCTTCTCCTGTAGTGACCTGAGAGGTGTCCCCATTACAATCTCTATATCTGACAAATAGTTGACAGATACCTTGTACTGAATATGTCCAGGCTGTTGCAGTTTTGGAGCTATTATTCTCACTAAGTCCTGCAAGGTACTGGCTAGATTCCATGTTGGGACTTGTGGTTCGTCAGCAGTTACCACAAGTAACTTAAACCTGGCATTGAATATTCTAAACCATTCCAACACTTCATTTCTCCTGGAAAAGTTCAGCGTAAATTTTATATCCTTTCCAGTCATGTGACTTTTGTAGGTTTCAAAAACAAGATTTCATGCCTGAGGAATGCATTAATATCCATGTTATTGTAGAAAATGTCATGGCTCAACAAGTTATTCTAAATTACACTGTAACCCCCTAATTAGTCCACTTTGATATTTCTGATCTTTACCTAATAAATGTCAGATGCACTTACGTTTTCTCACAGAAGCAATCTCCTCCAAAATGGCAAGCTTTGCTCTTTTTCGAGTTATTCAGTTTGGGGTCCTGTAAATTGTAAACCACAGTCCTGCAGTTCCACAATATCCTGTAATGACATTTCCAATATACTCTTACAGTATGATGATATAATTATAGGGAAATGACTTCTTCTTTTCATATTTTCTTTACTTTATACTTAGAAAACTATATATTTTATTTCTAATTGGTGAATAGAAAAGTTGCATATGCATCATATTTTCCATTTTCAGCCAGAGGGTGGTGCATACAGACTGTATGTTTCACAATCTATATGGAATCCAATAAATTGGATTTGTAATCTGTTATTTTATACATGGGATGTTACTGTATTTTGCTAACTATAAGATACACTGCAATATATGGCAGATACCTATATACAGCTGTATACAGAGGTGCAAGCTTTTTATTCTTGCAACTAAAGCTCCGCCGGTGACTGGTAGCATGGAGATATCAGCAACTGATGGAGCTTGATGTACAAGCCATGGAGTGGAACTGCCCGTGGGCTGATATTCCCTCTTACAGCTTTACCACCCCCTGCTCAGCCGCTAGCTTTGGTTACAAGAGACAGGGAGGCAGAGGGAAGAACCGCCCTTGGGCGGATCTTTCCTCTGACAGCTTACGAGCCTCATGGAACTTAAGCTTGGCCAGTTCTTTGCTACCTACCAAAGGAAAACTTCAGTTATAAGAGAAGGAGAGGCAGAGGGGAAAACTGCGATTGGATCTTCCTTCTGACAACTTCACCACCTCTGCCAATTTGAGGAGGGGGGCTCTTATAGACTGGAAATATGGTATATCTTCTACAGCTCTTTACAGTATTCCAAATCTTAAACATAGAGGAGCTCACAGAATAATGTGGTTGACAAAGGGCTGCTGCCCGAAATGCATCCTATTGACCCTACTGAACACTTAGCAGAGAAGTGATATTATCCATAAACAGGAAGTGATATCATCCTGGTATCCACAAGGCTGAACACACATTTAGGAAATCACTCCATTATTGTGAGAATTTTATTTCCTCCTTTATTTTTTACTAAATGTAACTTTGTTCCACTAGGTTGTGTACCTCTTGTCCTTGTTCCTATTTTTCTTGTACAAGGTGGCCATGCTCCCCCTTCGTATTGGGAGCTTACACCTCCAGACAACTTCATTATCCACTTCTCATACTCTCCTATTTTTATCTATGATTGTAACCTGGTTACATACACCAGATGATGACCTTTCTGGCCCCTGGCATCACTTCTACTATGTGATCGCTGCTGACAATCATGCGCTACTATTTATTACCTTTTCTTTCAGCTTTTAATGTTCCTACTAGAATGATACACCACTAATTTACACTAACTTACCAGGGTGTTTCTTAGATATGGGAGGGAACTGGAGTACCTTAAAGAAACCCAGACAGAGACACTGGGAACATACAAACAAAAATCCTTGTAGATAGTGTTGTGGCCATGATTTGAACTTGGGACCCTACATAGTCAAGGTCTCATGCACCTACTAGCCTATAGGGAATAGGAAATTTTAGGTTTCAGCGCACTTTAAGACTAAATTCCCCCACAAAACACATGTATTCTATTAAGGGTATTTTACCTGACAAAGGGATTGTATCTCCTATTTCTTAATCGAATATCGAGCCGTCCGATGTACCCTGCAGCAGCTTGATGACGTCATCACGCTGCTGTCAGATATCGGCAGAGCCAGGGAGACAGCTCTGCTCTCTCCCCCGCTCAGCTGAAGCTTGGCCTGGAGACCAGCGGTCTCTAGGTAGCATCAGACATCGGCCATATTTAGTGTCATGTCCAATATCGCTGTTTTCGAGCGTGATTGATTGGTCCCACTCGAAAACAGCAATGGGTGCACATTATATGGGCAAGATAGATGGCCCATATCTCCAGGTCTTTACCCTGCTTAAGATTTAAATAACCCTATCACACATCCATTCATGTGACTAGCTATAGAGAATCTAGTAATGTAACTAGGCCATTTACATGCCCATTACCTGTGATTATGGATTAAAGGAGAAGCAGAAGACTGATCTTATCTCTCCTATGAGCATGTTCTTTGTTAACACATTTATTTTGCAGAACAACAGATTTACTGCTTCTTTTCCGTTTCCCAGTCTCATCTCTGCTGGCTACTTGACTCTAGGAGACCAAATTTAATTCACTAATTGCTTTCAAAATATCCCTAATGGCTTCCTAATGAACATAGTAATGTGTTTAAGTCAATGTCCACTCCTGGAAACCACAGGTATAGTGTTTCCTCTGAATAATTTGACTTCTGTTATGGTCTTTGCAACGGTACGTATTATACATCTGTGACTGTATTCCGCCACCTTATTGTCGGTTGTCCGTTTCTCCGCTTTCAACTTTTCCACACATATTTGTCTTACAGAAGGTTCATTCTTCTCAAAATATGCCCGTCAGTTGTCTGTCAGTTTGGGCTTCTAGTGAAAGGTTGAGCTTTATTTGTTGTCAAATCCATTTGTTTGTTTTCTTTCTGTCCTCAATATTCTTAGAATTCTTTTCCAACCCCAAAGTTCAAAGGCATCAATAATTTTTTTTATCATAAATCTTTATTGTCCAGATCTTATGTTTATAGAGTGTGGCAGGAAATATCATAACTTGGACAGCGCTGATCTTATTTCCTATAGACACATCAGTTCTTCTAAAGATACGAAAGATGTTTCTTTCATCGTTGCTCTTCCAAGTGTCAATCTCTGTCATACTTCTGACTACTCCATCATTTGTTGTTAATAATTGATCCAAGGAGGCAGAAGCTGTCTACGCTTCCTCGTTATTTAAAAAAAAAAAATTCTTGTTTATACAATGCTCTTTTATTTGAGATATTCTATGTTTTTTTTTAGCTAAGTGAACAAGTATGTCAATGAAGATTACCCATTGAAGATTGTTGATGTTTTTTCTACCGGCCTTGAAACCTTCATCTTCATTGACTTCCTCTCCTCCTGTTTCTTATAAATGTTGTGCATGGAGGCTAAATATGTCTGGTAGATGTTTAAAGCTTTGTGGAACACTTGCTGACCTGGAACTAGTCTGTGTTTTTTTTTATAACGGTGGCTACCTGACATTGAGATGAAGTGATTTATAGAAACATGTTGAGACACAAACGCCCTGAGTTCATCTGCTCTTTGATTCCTATTTAGTTTTTTGCAACAATTGTAATGTACAACCTGAACCCAGGTTGCTTGATTGGGCGGGTTGTGGGATTGTAAGTGTTAAAGCTGGGGAGGATGTGAGGTGGGGTGGGCATGGGACATTTTAAATAGGGAAGGATGGGGCGCCCCTTACTCTTTCGGATCGAAAAACACAACCCAACCTCCCTTGTTATTAGATTGTGATGTTTGTTTTCTGTGATCTCTTACACTTTTCTTTAAATGTTAACAATTTGTTGATTTCTGGAGGGTACCTGGCTGTGTCCATGAAGGAAAATATCTGCATCAAGGTAATTTGGCAACATGCTGGTGGAGGGTCATCAAACAGAGAACTATGAGCTCTTAAGAGGGTCAATGACCTAGATCAGGGGTGGGCAGACTTTTTGACTCAAGGGCCACAATGCTTTCTTAAATTCAACAGATTTCAAAAGCTAAATGGGCCGATCTGGCCCCTGGGCCTTAGTTTGCCTACAGCTTACCTAGATGGTTTAGAGGATTTTTGTATAAAAAGGAGTGATAGTTATGTTTAAGAACCCACCAAGCTGAAATGGGTTTTAGGGCTGGTACTGGTTTTGGTGATAATGTTTTTTCTTAAATAGATGGGCACTTTTAGGGAAAATTGTTCTTGTTTTGTTTTATTATACTGTGGCCGATGATATCCCACATTTTTCTTTAAATCTATTGTCACAAGTCATATTTTTGATGTTAATAAGTGTGTAATGTGTGCTACCCTTAAATTACAGCCATGCTTAATCTGGTTAGATCGTTTTCATGTCAGTAATTTTCTATTACTGAAAGCTTCTCCTTGTAGAAATGGTATACTATTTTGATTTTATATTTTTATATATAGCCCTATGCCTCCACCACTACTATATAAGGGCTTCCTCCAATAGAACCCTGAAAGAAGAGGTAGAAGTGGGTCAAAGTCATAAGCTCTCCTTCACACAAGATTCAGGGTCAGCCCACAAGAACTAATACCCTACTTGTATGATACACAGTGTAAGGTAGTTACCCAGCCTTGGATCCTGCATTGGTGACCCCAAAGGGTCAGTGGAGCCTGGCATCATGGCCAAAGCTCTGGCAGAGGTATCTTTTCTGGCCAAATTACTTTTTGGCCAAAGGGCATCCCAGAACCCATACAAATATGTTCAAAACAATAGTCTCCAGCTAATATTTCACCAGTTCTATAGAGCCCGGGACACAATGTGCTTAAATGAGAGTCTGTCTTGCATACCATTCCCTGTTAAAGCGTCTGTATAGCAGCATGCATGGGTGTGCTCCTGTGTTTATTTACCTTTCTGCTCTCAAGTGTCTTGTTGTTAACAGTGACCTGATTTCTGACATTCAACTCTGCCTGCCATTACTTTGGATTGTCCCTGACCACACCTTCTGCCTTATCCATGTATACGGTACTATCTTGGACTGACCTTTGTGTATGACCCAGGCTTGTTTTCTGGATTACCCAATAAAGCCCGTTACCTGAATATCTGGTGTTGGTAGTGATTGTGTGCCCAGGCGCATTACACACAGTCTGTGTGTATTGGGGGGGGGGGGGGGGGGGGGGGGGGGGGGGGTTACAACAAAAAAAAAAGCTAAATACATGTCTAGTTCAGAACAGTGCTGTAAATTAACTAGGGTAAAACATATGTTCTTGCCAAAAGGAAAACTTCAAGAAGTAACCAATTATGATTGTTTAATATTTACTGGACTGTAGGAAGTAATACAATCTGTAAAAATAAATTCTAGTTTTGAACATAATAAATTACCCAGGCCATTTAAGAAGAACTATTTATTCTTCATAAAGTGTCTACTTGGATCGGAAGAAGCATATTTATAGTTCTCTATTGAATATTTACCTTTTATAAAGTCTTTGATCTCTGTGTTCTGCTTATATGTATGTTATCTCTAGACAGAATATGCTGCGTACAGTACTAATTGATCATTTTTTTGTTAAGATAAGCCTTCTTCTTTTTGTCTGTGTACCAGGACAACGTAGGCTGCAGCAGACTCTTGGCAGTGCCGTTGGTCTTAGCTGCCAAGCCACGCAGTTTTGTTCCAACCATTTATTTTTTAATTTGTATTTTTTTATATTTTATTTCAAGTTTACTTGCGTCAACACATCATTCTGCTAAATGCTTAACAAAAAAGTGTTAGGTGTTGAATTTTAAAATAAATATTGTACAGAAAAATCTTTATTAGAGTGTATCTAAAGCCATTTTATTTTGACCCTTTTCAACAGTGGAAAACCCACCACATCAAGGCTTGGAAGGTTATTGAGGGTGACCATTTGAATAATATAATGATTTGGGAAGAGAGTAAATATTGTCACAGACAAGTACACATGCGCTGAGAAACGCCAACATAGTTTCTTTGACCAGGAAACTCTTAAATGTACTGTCCATGTTCAAAGAAGTTTCTTGGGCATGTTCTCAGACGATGTGGGTACTTCTTATTAAGAACTTGCAAGCGTAGGCCAAGAAAGTCTAAACACACTGGGTGGCAAGTACCTTTGCTTACAGAGCAATGTTGGCACCACAAGTGAAGAAGAATCCAGCATTTTAAATTAAATGCATCTCACCTTTAACCTTTATAAATTCATAATAACATTTTCAGAACTTATCTACTGTAACATCATATTCTCTGACGTATTTAGTCACCTCTTTAGGGCTTGTTTCCACAACTGCGGAAGGCCGCGGTTGCCTACGGGGCTGATAAAACTGTTCCCATGTTGTTTAATGGGCTAGTCCCCTGCAGCGGTCAGGGGATGCCATCACCTAAAAACTCGGTTGACTGAGTTTTTGACCGCAGCCTGAACTCTTCTGCGGCCGCCCACCTCTGACCGAGGCCATAGAGGTGAATGGTTGCAGCTAAAAACCGCATGACACGATCTTTCCGGGGGCTGCCGCATTAATGGAAACAAGCCCTTAGTCCATCATGAATGGTGATACTAGACTCATTTACACCTCTAATTGTTCCTCTAGGGCTGCTCCCACTCTGGAACTCATCCCATTAGACTTGCTTCTACTTAACTTACAAAAAAAACACCTCTTCAGTCTGGTCTACCCATCTTCTCATTCCTAGCATAACTTCCATGCCATTCCCCCACATGTTGTAAACCTCTTAGTTTGTAAGCCTGATTGGTCAGTGTCCTCAACTCCTCCTGTGTCAGAACCTGTACCTGGGTGTTATCTTTTGTTGCATCTCAACTCTAATGTACAGTACTGTGAAATATGTTGGATACTATATGAATAAAAGTTAATTGGAAACACAATGTTGGGGACAATTGGTCTGTGAATGCTTATGATAACCCAGAACATTGAGGCTGGGCTAATATAAATTTATTGGATATGCCTTAACATGTATTCACCAGTGCTCATTAGAACAGATAGTTGTGAATGGGGGCAAATATGGAAAAAAAACTCCAATGGGGCCAACTTGGTACAAACTCCAACGGATACAAGTGGTATAAAAATACAGCACTTTAGTCAAACATGAGTACTTTGTATTGCTATGACCTCAGGAAACAAAATCGCTATCACTCTGGTGGACCTTTCACTTATACAGTAATGTTTATACAGCATCAAAGATAATATATTTGGACAGCATCGTGTGGTTTTCTGCCAACTTTGGGTATTCTGGAAGAACCTCCTAAGCCCATACACGGGCCGATTTGTCACTGATTTCCGATGCGATCATTCCAGGCGATCGTGGAATTGGCGATTAATCGGACCGGGAATCGATGGTACACCACCTTGGGAATAAGATTTGTGGTTGATTTAGACATGAGCCGATCCCCAAAATGGCAGATTCCACAAAATCAATCGGTCGGAAAGGCTGCTGCATAGGGGGCTATGGGTCCACCAATGTACTTCAATTGCCAAACAATCAACCAAAAAAAAAAAAAAACATGTCGGTTCAATGTCCAACCCGATTTTTAGGTGATTCAGATTTTGTTTGATCAATCATTCAGGGTGGGCAGAACTTAATTGATAGGCGATCGATTTCGTAAACATGCGCGGTGATTGATCAAAAATCGACCCTTGTATGGGAGCCTTAAGAGAAATAAAAAGCCACTATCTAAGCCACCATCTAAGCCACCATCACCATAAAATATGTAAATTTAAATCATTCCGAAAAAGCAGCCATTGCTGCTCAAAAAAACATCTTTAGATATTATGTACATTATAAATAATTTTTTGAAGTTCATTGGTAATCGTGAAGCCACACACAGGATTGCTTACCTTTTTCAGAAGAGCCAGCAGTGTCTTTCAGCAAATGTTCTTCCGGCCTCCGGCTTTCTGGATCCATGTCCTCAGTCTAAGTGATGACGTAAAGACTTGGGGGCTGCCCGTGACATCAATGACGGTAATGTTCCTGTACAGCTTTAAGCAATTAAAAAACAGAAATGATCTACCGGGAAGGTTATCATCTTTATCATCTAGTGGTCTGTCATTCTGTCTATCATACTTGGGTTACAGTTTCTATGTATTGCATAAATTAAGTGGTATTTCAAATATATTCAATGTCAATAAATATACAGTAAACACAAAGTAAAAGTTGTTGACTACACAGATTCCTGGTAATATTTTCAGTCTGGGAGATTGTGGTGAGCCTTATAGATCCTCCTCTGTTGCTAAAGTCAGCTTTGGACTCTATTTTTAAACAGGGACTTGTATAAATAAGTCCATTTACCACTAGGATTACCACAAAATACTGTATTCAGTAAATGTAAAAGAGTGAATCACTGCAGTTACAGAAACAGACTTGTATAAAATGAATCTGAATATCCTCTGTCAAGGAAAAAACATTCTTACTATAAATACAGTTGCTTTGCATTGCATGACACAAAAAACACTTCACCAAGAAGAGAGTTATAAAATGAAATGATGATTTTCTGATTTACACATTATTTCCTCCCAAACCTAAAAAGGTTTTATGAATTTACCCTACTTGAAATACCAGTTCACATACAACAAGGGGCAAAACCGCAGACTTTGAAACATCATAGAAAAAATGTTACGGACCTATACTACTAACACTACTAACAAGTTCTGTGCCTTGTTTTTAAATTACTCAACACCTCCTGTCCTCCTTACATCTCCAACCTGGTCCATAAATACACCCCTAACCGCCCCCTCCGCTCCTCCAGTGACCTACTAATAACATCCTCGCTAATCCTCACCTCATCGCACGCAAGGCTTCAGGACATCTCTAGGGCCGCTCCTACTCTCTGGAACTCTCTCCCTCGTCCCATTAGACTTGCTCCTACTTTTTGCACTTTTAATAAAAAAAGCCCTGAAAACCCACCTCTTCAGTCTCGCCTATCCATCTTCTCATTCCTAACATCACCACCATGCCAGTCCCCCCCCCCCCCCCCCCGCCTATTATATACCTTGTTCCCCAACCTATTAGATTGTAAGCCTGTCCAAGCAGGGTCCTCTACTCCTCCTGTGTCATACCTGTACCTGTGTGTTATTGTGTGTTTGTATCTCCACTCTAATGCATTGTACAGCGCTGCGTAATATGTTGGCGCTTTATAAAAAAATGATAATAATAAAATAATAATAACACTGTGTAAAAATTTGTTTATTATAAAAAGATTTGTTTATTATCTCAAAAAGTTACAAAATGCAAAGTACGACATACAAAAATTCTTACCCTAGCTAAGCTCTGCAGAGTGTGTGTCAGCGTAGTTCTTCTGACCAGATACACGTGATCATCAGTATTTATAAACTTAATGTTTTCCAACACACTGTTAACACCATTTACATGGTTGGTTGGCACCCCCTGTTTTTGACCATGCACTGCAACAACTGGGAAGATGCCAAATGGGCCCATAGGCTTCACATGGAGTGGTTTGGCAGGAGATTGATAGACAGTGAAATGGCTGTAAATTTAGCAATAGTCTGGTTCATACTAATATGCTTCATGTGAATTAACATTGTTATGTTTTACCAGATGAAGGTAGGTGTTATTTTGGAAGTGAGTACTGTTTAAGTTGTAAGGGCACAGATTGTTTAAAAGAATGGGCTAGCCCCCATTACAAACCCAAAACCTACCTGGTATTGCATTGGCTAGAACTGAGACGTGATATGGCCTCTCCGCTGATCTCATCAATTGAGAGATCACTTGGAGAGAGCCATACACAGCCGAATATGCTGGGCATTTGCTTTTCTGTTGGCGTCTGTTCTTAACTGGACTAAAGGTAGCGTTTTTTATTTTCTGATGATCTGTGTTTATTTGGAATTATTTTGGAAATTGAGTGATTTGAGTTGATTGTACCTTTGATTAAAGTGCTGGACCATAGTTCATCTCCGAAAGTGGTTTATTTTGCACATAAATTGTGAGATTCATGGATATGCTTAACACACCCAAGGCATGTAAAATGGTAAAGAAGGTTAAAACCAGGCCTTATGCTTTAAATTATGAGTGTACTCAAAGACAACCCTTACACTGACCTAAGTTATTTCCTCTTATGAACAATTATTGTACTTATCAACATCTGTCATTTACAATATGGAGGTTTGTTGACCATGACATCAGTGTTCTAACTTCTCTCTGACTGTTTCAAACCGGAGACAAAGTTAGAGAGGCCACTATACAGGGAGTGCAGAATTATTAGGCAAGTGGTATTTTTGAGGAATAATTATATTA
>CM070036.1:19415387-19433792 GCA_036250615.1 Ptychadena robeensis | reverse complement strand
TCAAACTTAAGTTCAACCATTAGCAGGGTGACTATCCATTAACTATCATTGTAGAAATCCTTGGTGTGGATTTATTGCGTGAAAAAAAAAATTTCTTGGGAGTTCTGCCATGGATCCCCCTCTGTCATGTCATTGTCCAGGTGTTAGACCCCTTGAAATAACTTTCCCAACACTATTGTGGCCAGAAAGGGTCCCTTTGTTTTTTAATGTTCGCCTCCCATTGAAGTCTATGGCGCGTTCGCCGGTTCGCCGGGTTCGCAAACAGCAAATTCTGTGTTCGCGACATCACTACTCTTAAAGGCTCCTGTCTGTGTTTATTAGCCAACAGTCCACAGAATATACCCTCGCAGGGTTTATTAGCAGGGAGGCAACACAGTCCACACAGGAAAATGCCAAACCTCCTGGCTTGCAATCATCAATTTAAATTATTTCCTTTACCTCAGGAAAGTCTGTATCATCGGCCTGACACACAGGCCTGGGATCCCACACTCTTTGTGTGGCCCCTGCTATCCGCTGCTCAGGCAGCACAGTGTCTCCCCACCCTTCCCGGAAAACCTGACTGACTGGTCTCAGCTCCTTTTGTGGAGACACACCCAGCTACCTCTTTAGGCTCCAGCAGGTGTATCTTGGTGGATTGGGAAGGCCCACCCAGTTCCTTCTATTCCCAATCCAGAGTCCAGATCCCTGTAACCAAAAACAAACTGGACGGCAACCTGCTGTTTCTGTCCAACACTTTCGTAGACTCCTTTCAGGATACACCATCAGACACATTCACCACTGGATATTGTCCCTTTACACGATGACAGACAACCACACATTGTCTGTCCCAATTCAGTACTACTTGAGATGCTAGGTATAGAAAAAATCACTATATTACAACCTATACCTTGAACATATAAGTTATACATACAAGTAAGGATATTTCTTATGTACCTAACAAAACCAGAGGTCCAAAATTTTAACATGACCTATAATTTACGACCCCAAACTTTCTTTCTAAACTTCTCTTCTTTTAACAGGCTGCTGCTGCAACTAAGATTTAATCTCAATAATAAAAAAAAGATGACGTCAATCTGGATTATCAGTATTTAGGGAAAGACATAACAGGAGGAGTTCCGTCAAGTCTACTAAACCCAAACACACATTGACCGACCCCCCTCATGCCTGGGTGCCCGAACAAATGGGCTTGCAGGTGACAGCAGCACAGGAAGCACCTGCAAGTCCCAGTGTTCAAGGACAAAAAGTGAGCAGCATCAGATGAATGCCACCCCCCCCCCCCCATAAAAACATCTTACATCTTGTAGCCATTCTGTATACTACATCAAACAAGTTACTTAGTAAAAATGAGTCCTACCTGAAAATAAGCTCTAGTGCATTTTTTGTACCTTAAATATGACAGTGTCTTCTTTTCAGGGAAACATGGTATGTATATATATATTGGTTTTATTTCTTTTAAGTATACATGCTCCCATTGGCTTGTGGTGGCAAGGGTCCTGAATGTTGATTGGATAGATAAAGACATCCCAGACAAATTTTTGGTCAATATATCAAATGAGAGTGTCCCAATTTTCTTTTCATTTGATGCTTTTATCAAAGCTAAGGGCTTGTTTCCACTTGGAACCCCTCCGCTAAGTGCATTGCTTGACTGGAATCCCGATGGAGCACATAGACCTTACCAGCTGTGCGGATGCTGTGCTTACACATCCGCTGATGCAGAGGCTCAATGTGCTCAACTACGTTCAGCCTTGCATCGGCAGAATGGCCTCCCGACCTCCCGCCAAGCAATATGCTTAGCAGAGGGGGTATAATGTAAACATAGCCTAACATCTAATATTTAGAAAATATTGACCAATATACAGTGGCTTGTAAAATTATTCAAACTTTTCCACATTTTGTCACATTACAGCCACAAAAATGAATCAATTTTATTGGAATTCCACGTGAAACAGTATGTGGCAGTAGGCATATGTAAGGGTATAATCTGGTGGACGGCCTTGTATTGGTAGTTGTGCCATACTCCTTCCATTTCTGAATGATCGCTTGCACAGTGCTCCGTGGGATGTTCAAGGCTTTGAAAATCTTTTCGTAGCCTAAGCCTTCTTTACATTTCTCAATAACTTTATCCCTGACCTGCCTGGTGTGTTCTTTGGACTTCATGGTGTTGTTCCTCCCAATATTCTCTTAGACAACCTCTGAGCAGCTGTATTCGTACTGACATTAGATTACACACAGGTGCACTCTATTTAGTCATTAGCACTCATCAGGCAATGTCTATGGACAACTGACTGCACTCAGACCAAAGGGGGCTGAATAATTATGCACACCCCACTTTGCAGTTATTTATTTGTAAAAAATTGTGTAGAATCATGTATGATTTTCGTTCCACTTCTCACGTGTACACCACTTTGTATTGGTCTTTCACGTGGAATTCCAATAACATTGATTCATGTTTGTGGCTGTAATGTGACAAAATGTGGAATACTTTTGCAAGCCACTGTATGACCAACATAAGTCATGTGGTTCCTACCTGCTTCGTTATGAGCGGTTGGTCATAAATCTAAAGAATAAAATGAGTTGCTGTGCGTTATTGTCCGTCTGTTTCCATTTCCTGTGCACAAGCCTGGGGTTAGTGAAAAAGAATTCTGTTTAATTAAATAAAACGATTGCAGCAAATTTTCTTTCATTGTTTCGTTTTATGCCGAGATCGTATACAGCCTCTCTGTCCTGCATTGTACTCTGAACTGCGGCCAATGTTTCCCTTCCCCCCACCTATACGGTACAATGTACACACATTCTATACACACATTTTCCGTTTGTACATCATTTGATCATCACTTCTGCCATCCAGATGTGGCTGGTGGGGATGGATGTCACAAATGTTGTTACACGGGTGGTAATCATTATGGAAGTGATATGATGAGAGAACAGACACTGCGAATCTGCTGTCTCCGCACAATGCTCTGGCTATAGCGATGTTGTGGTGTTGTGGGGGGGTTCATGGAACATCAGCAGACGTGTTTGTCATGTTCTGTTACAGGCGCCATCGAACATACACTTCCTCTAGACTGGCAGGGTACATAATAGAGATGGGTTTTCTATAAATAATTGCTGATTTCCAGGTTTTTGTCAAAACTTTCAATACAGGAAAAATGCAACAAAAAAGTTTGATACTTATAAGGGCCTTTCACAGATGTAACCAATCAAAACACAAGCAAATACTTTTCTATTTTATTTACCCTCCTTTTCGGACTATAAGAGGCACTGGACCATAAGACGCACCCAGTTTTTAAAGCAGGAAAATAATATTTGATATATAAAAGTGTTCACCCCAATTGGGTTAATGCAATTAATTAAATGAATGCAATATCAAATTCAGCCAGTAGGTGTCACTAGCAGCAGTACACACACACAGCACATCACGCCACCTCTTCACTGATCAGGAGGAGGGGGGCAGGAGCCTTCCCAGTCTTCTCTGCTCTGCTCTCCCTCTTCTCTCTGGCTGTGCAGTTCTCACAGACACGGAGAGAGGTATAGATGGCAGTTCATCTATCCCTCTCTTCATTGCTTATACCAGCAGGGCTCTGGGCTCTATTAGTATAAGCAATTATACAGTTCAGATGGGAGATCCAGCCATGGGCGGATCTCACATCTGACAGCTCCCTGGCTAATCTCCTTGCTGGGAGAGCTGATGGGGAGCCAAAGGGGGGTCTCACATTCGGACCATAAGTAGCAGGCACTTTTTCCCCCCGATTTTGGGGGTGTAAAGGTGCGTCTTATGGTCCGTATATACGGTATATCTGTTTTATCTATTGCATTTGTTCATTTTACAATGCTCACAATGCCCACATTTTTTGTTGTCTGTATCTCATTGGGGATATTTCTTTACAGAACCTATAAGAGAACCAAAAGAAAATAAGGAAATTCTATCTAAAGGAAACCATACATGAGCAGATTCCTGCCCGATTTTTCACACACGTTCCCGCCAATCGCCCGGTGGTCGCAAATTAAGTGCGCCTACCTGGTCAGACTGACAAGGATCCTCCGGCATGTCGGATCGCATGGTCCGACATGTCGGTAAATTCCCGGCTGATCCCATTCATTTGGACTGCCGTCCCCATCCAAAGTAATGGCCGGCACACAAAGGGTGCCTGCCGATCCTCTAAGAGACATGCCCCTGCAGAATCTGGGCAGTGTCCCCTTAAGATTCTTGCCCATGATTCCCCTGGGATTCAGGCAGATAAAAGGGAGGGTTCTGCCCCCAGGAAGTTGCTCTGTGAGGTAAGGTCTGATGGAGTAGGAGTAACTGGGCACGCTGTCCACTCGAGACCTGTTACTTAGGTCTAGTCCGGTGCTGCCCTGCTAGACACTTAAAGCTTCTCTCTCACTCCACTAACACTTTTCTGGCTTCTAACCATCTAGCCTTTCAGCTGTCCTGGCATTTATCGAGCTTCAGACATTTGGATGAATTGCTTGACTTTAAGGCTGGGGTGGGTTTACACAGCTGGTTGTTAACTGCCCGATAAGCAACCAAGTAGTGCAACTTACCGGAGAACGCGACATGAGGCATCGGCTGGTTAGTATTCGGGCATTCACCCCATATACCTGTCATAGGATCATTATATAAACGACCCCCTAGTGCCTGCACAAGTTTGCAGGAGCTCACAGACTGGAGAGCCTGGTCGTTCCTTGGACGTCTGGGGACTGACAGCAGCCAGAGAAACAACAGTGTAAATGAAGCCTCTAAAGCCGGCCATACACGACTTGATCTTTTGTTCGATTCCCACGACGATTGATTCTTCAGGAATTGAATGCAGCCCACCTGGAGTAAAAATCAATTGAACAGGGATTCGACATGTTGGCATTTCCCTGTTCGATCACCATTACTTTGGATAGGGACTGATAGGGACTGATACCAAACTTCTCTAAAGGCCCCCATACACGGGTCGGATTCCGGCCGGATTCCGGGCCGATCGATTCCGGGCGCGTGCACGTGAATCGATCGTGCCGGAATCGTGTGCAGCCCACCTTGTCCGTCCGATCACGTCCGAACGTTCGGGGGCCCAGAATCGGATCCGACAGAGAACCAACATGTTGGTCTTTTTGATCCGATTCTGCACAGATCAGGGGGAGTTGCCATTTGTGAGGTGGAATCGGAGGTGGAATCGGACACGGAATCGTCCCGGAATCGTGCCGGAATCCGTTGGACAAGGTGGTATGCAGCGATGGATACTCTTAATTTGCCGATTGATCACACCTGCGATTCCCGGCAGAATCGCCGGAATCGATCGGATGATGAATCGATTGGACATGGAATCCGACATGTGTATGGCTAGCTTAACACAAATAGTTTTTGAAATAAATTAAGTTCAAAATTAAAGTCAAATTTCATTTTTGACTTGAAGTTGAACTTAATTAGTGCAAAAACTATTTGTGTTAGAGACATACGTTTTTCTTTTAAATGTTCCCCCAACCCTTCTCTACATCTCCTGCAAGATTGGTGATGATACCATGTTCAGGGGCTTTGCAATTAACTCGAAATCGTCGAATATCTGAAAAATAATTTGATCATCTCTAATGGTGACCGCTGGGCCCCCCTAGTTGCTCGGACCCGGGAAAGGAGTGCCCCCTGTCCATCCTAATTCAGGAAGACCAGTAGAAGACCAGGTTCTAGGGGAAGTATATGAATCCATTGGTAGATATCTTTATTCTCACCATAATTCATGAAGAAGCCGTTTGATACACACATTGCAGTGGAAACATAATCTGGAAACCACACATACCTGAGCGCCTTAGTAAAAATGTAATATTTCTGAAGGAATGTATAATTGGTTCTGCTTGCTTACAGAGTTATAGTCTAAATGATCTTGACTATCCATCGAGAGGAAAAAAAAAAACATGATTTGCCAAAGGGTCCAAAGAATAAGCTGCTCTGATTCATTACATTGAAGGCATGCTGTTTTCATAAAATAAAATGTAGCTGCAAGAAAATAAACACGGAAATATAAAATACGTGTTTCTGATTCCCGAGAACAGAAAACTGGAATATTTCTGCGTCGTATTAAAAAGGTCAATTCCCCGTACACAAACCATAAACAGGAAAATATACACTCACCACTACATGTTCCAAACCAAGAGATTTATATATGGATAGACTGTTGTGAATGAAATAATGAAACTGTTAGAATTCTTTTGTAGTATAGGGGGGTCATAATCTGGTTGGGGGGCCAAATCTCTCAGTCCAATAATATTTGTCCCCCAAACGTTTTACACAATCTTTTTTATATGACTTTTATTTGACATTTAATTTCACATGTGTTGTAGTATTGTGCTTTGCTTGTTTGTTTCCATATGAGAAAGTTCCTCATAATACATCTGAGGAGAAGGGAAAATCTCCTCAATTGTAGGCACTTCCTGAATACATTTCATGGCTGGCTCTTGACTTTATGATAGTTTTTGGATTTGCCCCATTCTATGTATTCAAGTTTGACCCATCCCCTCTAATGCAAGGAGGATAAAATGTTCATTCTGGAATTAACTTCAGGTACCAGGTTGTCCCTATTATTGAACTTGTGTAGTTCCACTTATCCTCATGTTGTGCCAACTGTCTCTGACCCTAAAATCATTGGGTTCCTCAATGAAGAACCACCTTGTTTCTGGGCAACTCCAACCGAATAGTCTAGAACAGGGCTGGGCAAACTAAGGCTGGATGTAGGTAGTGAAGCGTTTTGTCACATTATTGAAAAGATGCTCCCCTCCGCTTGTTCTCTGCAATGAGTGCACATAATGTCCAAACATTGCCTTGCGGACAATGAAGTGATGTGATCATGACACTGTGGGTGCATCCTCATGGTGACAAGTAGGACAGGCAGTCTCTAGGAATTATCTCAGCTCCTGGCAATGGATGAGCATTTCTTTGTAAGTGCAGGAAATTAAAGGTGGGTTTACATATGTAGATTTTTTCATAAATCAACTCTCAATTAGATATTTTGTTCGAAAAAATGTTTGCGAACATCGTTGGTTCATTTATTAAATGTAACATTCGTTCGTTCACACCCATATCAAATGAAAATAAATTGTCCGAACCACTAATGAAATATCGTTAGTTTTTTTTTGTTCGGAAGTGATGCAAAATTTTGACATCGAGCAAAAATATATCGAGTGAAATTAGGGTGCATTCGTTTTTTACTCGAAATTTTACAAATAACAAGGACAGATTAAAATGTACCAACATGTTCGACCTTTGCAAAGATTTTCTGTATGAGGACGAACAAAAATATTCTATCAAACAAATTGGCCATTCTAGATTTTTGTTCAATCAAAATCTACACGTGTAAACCCACCTTTAACCTCCTGAGCGTTTCGCCGAGGTCCAGATTTCTGTACCAAAAGTGTTACGCTGTTTTTACACTGGTCTAGTAGACATCCTGAATATATAAAGTTTCAAACGCTTACATATTTTTAAAAAAAATTACATTTAATGATCAAATTTAATAGAAAACACAAAAATCTGCTCAAACTAGAATTCATTTTCTAAATCAACCAATACTGACAGGCGGTCTGATACACCGCGCAGGGAACAATGTCGCCTTTTTATTTTACCATATTTTTCGGACTACAGCACGCACCCAGTTTTTAGAGCAGGAAAATCTGAAAAAAAATATTTCAAGTGTTCAAATCAATTGGATCAATGCAATGAATCAATGCAATACCAAATTTCAGCCACCAGATGTCACTAGCAGCAGTACTATCACGGGACACTCATCCCCTTCCTCACTGATCGGACGAAGAGGGAGGCCACGGAGGGAAGGGCTGCAAAGTCTCCTCTCCCTCTACGGTTGTGTCCATGGAAGCTGTAGAGTGATTGCAGCTTTCACACACAAGAAGAGCGAGAGAGATGGGAGTTTATCTATCTTTTTCTAAATTGCTTATATCAGAAGGGCTCTGCTGGTATAAGCAAAATAGTACAGATGGAAGATCTGGCCGTGGGTGGATCTCTTATTTGACAGCTCCCAGGCTAATCCTCCCTCCTTGGAGCCACCCTGTGTCCTGCTCTCAGCTCTGCCTGCCAGCAGCTTCCAGCCAGTGTTGTGATAAATACTCAGGATGAATGCTGGATGACTCACGGAGCTACTTCTTTTATGGGGGGGGGGGTGCTCCAGGAGGGAGAAAGATGTTATTATCTAACACTGTACTTCCTGACTATGGCACTCTGAGCTTTATGAATATTAAAATATAGGGGGTGGGTCGAACACCCGTAGAGGAGAACTAAGAACATGCTGTGTGGACTGTCCACAGCGCGAACATTGCGACCATCACTACTGAGAACACTGTTTGTTTTTGTAGCGTCACATTTAGGGTCATCTAAACATTTAGAATCGCATTCTATAAGGATTTACAGAACTTCTCCGCTTACCACATGGCTTGAATACCAGGAGGAACCATTTAGGTGGAAGGTTCTGTAACCAGAAATAAGTTGACATTGTACCTTCCTGTGTGTGAAGTGTGATTATATTATACTTCTGTTTTAAGTAATATTCTTTGCATCCTGACTTCAGACAGCAGTCAGTCTGCACGGTGACATCCAGATAGTTGTCATGAAAACACTTGGCTTCACTTTTTCTCTTTTTTTCTTATTAAATGGAAATGGATATCTCCCTGTACTGCATCTGACATTTAACTTGCTGAAAGACATTGTGTGCAGGGGATGAGATCTTTCAGAGGCAGCATACAAACAGCAGTAGGTTACAAATGTGCCTTGAGATAATAATACTTCTGGAGATACACAGGAAAATGTCTTTTCATGCATTAATGTATCTTTTATAATGAGAAAAGGGGGATTTCTTTTGTTGGAGTCAACTCCATCTTGCACTTGTTCTTGTTACTGATGTGAGACATTAGATTGAACTGTAATTTGAAGGGATACAAATAATGTTAAATGTATATACAAGTGACCCATTTTTGACTAGGGTGAATTGTATATGTTCTGATGTCCATTTTTAAACTTCATATCTTACCTATCCATCGAAATGCTTATTATTGCTCTCAGATGCCCAAAACAATAGTGAAGAGGAGCAAATGAAGTAGATATTATTCGAAAATCTTTAATCAGATGCATACATTATATATAAAAGTTTATAAAATTCAACTTTTACTTATCTATAAGCTGACAGGACAGTGGAAAATCACTCCAAAATCGTAAAAAAAAATATACTAATAGGGCAGCACTGTGGCTCAGTTGGCTAGCACTCTGATCATGCAGTGCTGGAGTCCTAGGTTCAAATCCTGGCCTGGGCACTTTCTGCAAGGAGTT
Organism: Ptychadena robeensis; assembly: GCA_036250615.1. NCBI lineage: Eukaryota > Metazoa > Chordata > Amphibia > Anura > Ptychadenidae > Ptychadena > Ptychadena robeensis. The sequence continues at coordinate 19,424,482 of CM070036.1, read as the reverse complement.
TGCTCTGGGTACTTTGGTTTCCTCCCACACAATGTCCAAAGACATGCAGTAGATTAATTGGCTTCCCCAAAATAAAGATTCTGCTATGTTAGTTACATATAACTGTATTAGGGATAATAGATTGTGAGCTCCTCTGAGTGATATGACTACATATACTCTGTTAAGCACTGTGTAATATGTCGGTGCTATATAAATACAAGATAATAATACTAACCTGCAGGTCCTTCAAGTCATCTGGGAGCTGCCATCTTTAAATTGACTGCAGTGATCACTAGATGGTGATAGATAATGGTTTTTAAATGGTGAAAACATATACCCATAGGCTAATTTACAGAACATGTTTATGTCTTTAACCACTGGGCTTCCCACTGTCAAAGTTTTCCTCACCCACTTGCCAACACCATCAGAGAGGAGGAGCGATGCAAGACAATCAGAGTTTTTTGACAGGTTTTGCCTATAATGGGGTGTTTGACTGAAAGGGATATAGAGCAACAAAGATGAATATAGATCTGTTTTAACCTCCCTAGCAGTTGAGACGAACCCTGTTCGTTCGCCAAACAGGGTCCTCTCAACCGCAGGGGAAGCCGGCATCGGGGAGACCCGATGCCTCCCCGGAAAGCTGCAGCCTTAATCGCTGCCGCATTTCCGGGGTTTCGGAAACCGCCCCGATTGCGTCACGGTGACGCGGAACGGGGCGGGGGGGGGGGTCCGGTGCCATAGACCTCCATGTTATTGGAGGAGCGCCGGCTTTCCCTCTCACGCAGCTGGTGTCAATAATGACACCAGCTGTGTGAAGAGCAGCGGCACGAGGCAGGAAATGAGAGGCAACAGCGCGATACGGGCAGTGCGCTAGGAAGGTTAAAGTGTTCCTACCACCAGATTGTTATCCTATTTATGTTATGCATGAATGGCACTAGAAGTGTTGATATTAGAGCAGAATGTATTAACAAAAATAACCAATAATGAGTAAAATAAGAAGGTCAGTCACAATCCCTCCACTCTTTCTTTTTCTGATGATGCAGCACTGTGGCAGAGAGCAGTGACAGCCAAGAAAGTACCTGATCTTGTATCTGCATTGAAAAACACATAGACAATTTTCACCATTGAAAAACATTATATGGCGCTCCTAGTGGCCACTCGCAATATAACATCCTAAATTAACCCCTGGTAGCCTTGCAGATAAAGATGGAGTCCCTCATATGATTACAGGGAACAGCAGATGAATATTTTTTTTACAATTAAGGGCCCCTTCACACTATATGCATTTTTTTAAAGAATGCGTTTCTGCATATACACCAAGACACATGCGTTTTCACATTACATCTGTGTATGGGTTTTGCGTTTTTGAACAAATCAATGAAAAATGAATGAAAAATGCATACAGCAGGGCGTTTTCAAAAACGCATGTGCATATAGTGTGAAGGGGCCCTCACAAGGAATTGAAAATGAAAGTTATAATACAAGAAAATACAGTGATGGATGACTCAAGCCAAAAGCTATTTCATAGGTACAGTTATTGTGGACTTATGTTTCCTGCTCTGCTCTCATTAATATCCAGTGTATTTAGGGCAGATAACTCACAATTATAATGCTTCATAAGCAAAGATAGGAGAGCGTTTACCAGCACACAATTATAATAAGGGATAACAAGCTAACAATGCAGCCCAAATACCTTGGAGAATCTCGTGCTGTCATAAACACAGAACACAATGAGATACCTAACTGCTCTCATATAACAACTAATGCAGAATTTGGAATTAACTCCTTGTTTCCAGTTGCCTCAAAAAAACTATGCACAAAAGATTGAATACTATAGGCTTAATCCATTAAGCTAGCCATACACAGTCGGATTCCATGGCCGCTCGATCACCTATCCGATCGATTCCGGCGATTCTGGCGGGAATCGCAGGTGTGATCGATCGGCCAATCAAGAGTATCCGATCGCTGCATACCACCTTGTCCAACGGATTCCGGGACGATTCCGTGTCCGATTGTCCACCTCACAAATGGCAACTCCCCCTGATCTGTGCAGAATCGGATCAAAAAGACCAACATGTTGGTTCTCTGTCGGATCCGATTCTGAGCCCCCGATCAATCGGACGTGATCGATCGGACAAGGTGGGCTGCACACGATTCCGGCATGAACGTTTCGCGTGCACGCGCCCGGAATCGATCGGCCCGGAATCCGGCCGGAATCCGACCCGTGTATGGGGGCCTTAAGGCTTTAACACAAGGATAAGGCCTGTTGGGTCCTGCTTACAACGCTATGTATGTAAAGTACTTTGTATGCTTATGAACAGGTGTGTACATAAGCAGTACGCTGGTACGCAAAATGGTCTAAAACCTAGCTCTGCGTATCCTTATTTTGCTTCCTAAGCCCATCCGCAGACTACAGGAGGAGAGATGCACAGACCTTCCCCCCTCCTCTCTTATGAGAAGGAATGTGCTTGTGTTGTGCTCTGACAGCAAGTGCTCTCTAGTAACACCCAGTGGATGAGGCTAATATTGCAGATTGAGTTGAGATTACAGCTCCACCCATTTTCTTTGGCAATTTTTATTGTTTTTATTGTAAAACATATACAATTTATGTCACTTGGATAACCACAAGGAAACAATAATAGCTAAAAAAAAAGGTTGCAGTAATGGGGTGTCAAATTGGAAATGTAAATGACTAATTCAAAAAAAAAGATTGGACTGGTGTTGGAGATCTGGGCACTACTGAGATATGATACTGAGATATATACTGGGATATGTACTGAGATCTGGGGGTTCAAACTGTGTTGTACTGTGAGAGCTACATTTGACTCAAAGCTAGCTGTTGATCTGTGGATGGAGACAGCTAATCTGAGGCTCAAACAGGAACAGGGAGGTCCATCTGCAGCTGAATCTACCTTCTGAGCTTAGAGACATATTTCTGGACACTTATAGGGTCCTTGCCTGCAACCATGTGTATGTACAGTACTGTGTATGTTCACACAGTATATCTGGAGGCAGATGCAGACTTCTGGACACCTATGGGGTCCTTGGGTGCAACCCACAGGCAATACTGTATGCTGGCTTCAAGTTGTAAGTAAAGAAAAATCAGTCTTAAGTCGAAACCAACATGTTGGTCTTATGTCAAGTTGGTTGAAACTCAAGCCGGTTGTATTATGAGGGCCCACTGTACTTTATATTTAAACTATCTATTATTTACCTTGCATGACATTTTAAACATAAATGTGTCAAATTATCATGGATAGAGAGTCTGCTATCCAAGTGGACTGCATTTTGGTTTCATGTAAATTACTTGTATACTCTGTTTTATTGTTTTTGTGTATTTATGGTGACATTTTGTGTATTGAACGTGGTCCTTTTGTATAAATAGTTTTAATACATATATGAAAACTCAGTGCCCTAAAAGCCCGATATTACATAGTGGGGTTGGAATGATTCTTTATTCCTCCAGAAGGGGTCATATGATGTTAGATTAGTCATCTCTGATTCTGACTTTCAATACACCCAGAACCAGGAAATAGGTGTGTGTTTGTATGTTTGTATTGATTTTTGGAAGTGCTAAGTAAAGCAGGCCATACACGGGTCAGATTTTCAATCAATCGACTTAAAACGATCAATTTTTTTGTCGATTGATTGAGAATTGAGTTTTGCCCACCTGGTTAAATCGACTTAATCCGATCAAAATTGAGTGAAAATTCTGTTGTTTTTTGATCGGACTGGATGGTAAATTTTGATCGGTCGATTGAAAATTGGTTCCGTATTTTGAGAACCAAGTGTGGTCAACCAATTTTTGATCGATTTTTCTACCTATTCTACCTCACTTCTGATTGAAATTTTAATCGGACTATTTTGGATCGATTATTTTGTGGATTGAAAAAAAAAATCGATCAAAAATCTTGTACTACATATGGGGCATGATACAATCGACATACAATTTTATACAGACTTAAAAATTGATCGTTTTACGTTGATTGATTGAAAATCTGACCCGTGTATGGGCTGCTTTAGTGGCATGGGAGACAATGATTGGAAGCAATAGCGGCATCAATGGTGTCATTTAATAAGGAAATTACATCACCACTTTGAAATAGGGACAAAAAGCATTCAATTCTTAATTGAATAAATGAAATCTCAAAGTCAATCTCAAACTGAAAATAAAAATATATAAAGCTCTGTTAATTTGTTTTGGGGCCACTTCCACCCAATCAGATAATCACTGCAGCTGTTCTAAATGTGGAAACTGATCTTAAAATATCAGTCTGTCATCCATTAACTTCGGCTGACCCCGGTGCACAGTGAGGAAAGACAACAGGAAGTGAGTAAGTATAGTAACGTAGATGTAGTCATCGATGGTGATGGAGGTCAAACATCCAATGGATATATATTCTTCCTAGGTTAGGAAATGTGAAAAGTGTGTTGTCTGACTGCGGTATGACTCTATTTGGATGGATTACTTTTAAACATTTTATTTAGTTTCTGTAGACATGATGACATTATAATGGTCTAGTTATTTCCAGGTGGAACAGACTCAATACAATCAATCATCTTTTGTCATTCTTGGGCCACGTTTTCAAGTAAGACACGTATTTCATAGTTAACAGTAGATGGAAAGCTTCTACAAGCAACATCCACCCAGGTGATGTTCTACAGAGGGTTTTAACATTTAAAAGATTTTATTTCTTGGTAGCTGCAGAAACTTTAAAGCATCCTAAACTTATTTTTTATGTTTGGGACTCTTTTGGTGATGTTGCTATGCTTTTGTCTGTACACAGGTTTTGGCCATTTTGAGGAAGTCCTAAGCTCCCTGTTGGGCCATAAGTCTGTTTGATATAACAGATTCAATGGTAGGTCCTGCAACATTCAGAGGAAAAGCCAGAATTATCCTCCCCGCAGGTCCTTAGATAAGGCGATTCTCCCCCGATAGATGAGGGATCATGCCAGCCCCTCTGTGTGCCAGCCATCTCCAAAGTAATGGGATCGGACGGGTATTTACTGACATGTCAGATCACCGTGCTATCCGACATTAGTGATGGCCGAAAAGTTTTCCGTTAACATAGCAAGTTTGCAGTTCGCAATGCCAGTGAACATTATGGGTGTTCGACCCGCCCCCTACACCTTAACATGGGGACAAAGTGTGACTCTACACCCTATAGACAGGTGGTACAGTACAGCCAATCACACTTCCTTTTGCTCCTGGAGGATACTTCCACCCCCTCTTATAAAAGAAGCAGCCCGGCAGCCATTTGTACATTTATCCTGTGTCTCCAGTACTAGATAGATAGGGAGAGCTGCTGATTGAGGGATGGCTTAGGTACTTTGCTATTATACTCCATCCAGTGATCTGTAGCTATAGCTAAGGTGTTCTATTACATGTAGTTCACCATTACTGAGAGACAAGTCCTTCTCTGGGGGTTGGGGTATGCTGTATTATGCATTGCAGAGAGATCTGACTAAATGAGTTGCACTGCAGAAGGTATTGTCAGGTAACTTTAGGCAAAACCTGTAACCTAGATGTGATTTCTGCCCATAAGACCTGAAGAAAACAGCATCTTAAAAAATCTATATTTTGTGGTAGAAGTTTAGCCATTGATCCCCATTTGGCATGACACTGTCCAGGTGGTTGCACTTTTTTGATTGGTTTGAGAAGGTTGCTCTTCATTAAAGTCAATGGAGGTTCACCATTAGCATGTTCGCGGCGGGTATTTGCAGGTAAGTTCGATTCGCCTGTTTGCGAACCGCAGCTGATGTTCGTTCATCACTATCCGACATGTGGAAGATTCCTGGACGATCTCACCAGGTGGGCCCATGCAATTTGCAGCCAGGCGACTGGCGGGAACGCTCACCGCGGTCAATCGGCCAAAAATCTGGTGAAAATCGGCCCTTGTATGGCTACCTTAAGGGGTCCAGTTTGGCAGGTAAATTGCTCTATAACAACACACCTGTTGATTTTTCTGTTCAATTGACCTCGCCGATTGATCGTTGGGAATCAATTAGATTTTTGCCCACCTTGTACAATCGACCCCAAAAAATTGATATAGAAGAAGAGATTGAATAGAAGGCGATCATGTTGTTTTGCTCGACAATCCATGTATCGTTAGTGGTGTTCGATCGCACTAGTGAAGTATATACTAGCACTTTAGATACACCCACCCACATTTCCGATCTAATAAATTAGAGGAACCAACCTTTTTTGGGATCCTGTGGGCAGAGATCGACGATTAATCTATAAAACAAGGAGGTGTGCACTTTGATCGCTTATCGATTGATTGCTGATTATTCTATTGCATGTTCAGAATAGAGAGACGATCGCAAAAGAATCAACCCATGATGACCTTATGCCTTTTTCTCCAAAAACACTTGTCCGCACTCTGGAAAGTGAAAGGCCATCAAAACTTTATTTCATCTGAAAAATATCACATGGGATCAGCAATAGCATGTATAATCCCTCCTCTGACGTGTTTCCCTCACAGCGGCCCGAGCAGCTAGGGGGACCCCGACGGACGGTGCTGGCACACAAATCAGAGTGTGTTGATGTGGCAATGTGGTTGTGCCCAGAGTCTGTCCTCTGTATGCCTGTTTGGATCTACAGATGGTCTACTGTAGGTTTAAGTGAGCCTGAGGGATTGGCAGAATATGAAGTGTAATGAGACAAAACAGCACGGTTCCATAAAGCCATCTGGTAGTTCAGAAAGCTGCATGACGAATATTTTACACCGCCTACAGACCAGTGTTCCTGGAGAATACCAGTTCCATCAGCCACTGGTTGTGCCTCTGGTAATGCTGGAACATAAAAGGGCCTTTCCTAGACAGACAATTGTCTAACACGTGTTCTTACTGCATTGTTCAGCATTAACAACATTGTATACTGGACATACCTGAACCTCAGTAGTTGGGAGCATTTCAACATATAAAATTTTATCCCATCAGGCTGCAGAGTAGTGATGGTTGACCATTTTGACAATTCTGAGTTAATTGTAAAGCCCCTGAGCAAGGTATCATTACCAAACTTGCTGGAGAGAAGGGTTGGGGGTATACTACGAAAAAAGAGTATTGCTCTAACACAAATAGTTTTTACATAAATTAAGTTCAAATTCAAGTCAAAATTTTGAAAAATGAAATTTCAGCTTTGATTTGGAATTTATGCAAAAACTTCATGTGCTAGAGCAAAACATTTTATCACAACCCTTCTCTACATCTACAGCAATTCTGGCGATTTTCAGAGGTTTTGCAGTCAGCTCACAAAGTCAGCTAGTGGAAAAATTCAACCATCTCTACTGCAGAGTTACAATCACCTTTGAATGGACTGGATTTGATTTCATTCTATAACATTTGATTGTAAATATTGTCTAAAAATCTATTTCTAAAGCCCCCCATACATGCTTAGATTTCCACTCGATTTTTTATCCGATCGTTCACTGTGCACACCAAATTGATCTAAGCCATTACATGTCCGTAATTCTTAGATTGGTCTAATACTTTTGACGGGGAAAAGTCCAAAGTACAGGTATGTCTCCTCAGCTCCATCGGGGATCAGGGCTGACGACACAGAGCCTGTCTGCAGCTGCAGCACACTCTCCCTCAGAAGCTATGTGCTGTTACACAGTGAGAAGAGAGGCTGCAAGCTCACTGACAGGGCCAGAGATGCTGTCTGCAGGATCCCCCTAGCTGCTCGGGCCCTAACAGCGGCCTGAGCAGCTAGGGGGACCCCGATGGACAGTGCTGGCACACAAAGAGTGCCCGGCCAATTGTGACCCAATCTTTTGGCCGATTGACCGCACGTGATGACGTCATCATGCACGGTCGATCAGCCAAAACATCTTTTCACAATTTAAACATGTATGGAGGGCTTAATGAATACAAATAAAAAAACGAAATTTAATTTTCAATGATAGAAATATAAGTTGTCACCTTTTAAGTCTACTTCCTATTCTGAGGAAGATGGGCTCCAGTAGATGTATATGGAGACCACAGGGGTAAGTGAGAGAGACTGGAATATAAACAAAGCAGAGAACTGAGCACACCATACGTAAAGGTCTGTGGGTAGGTTATTGTGGGTTAGTGTAGGCAGGGTAAAAGGATAATACATTTATTTGAGTGTGACCTGAAAGTGTAACGAGAACTGTCACAAGCAATATCTGAGAGTTCTGGGAGCCACATATGGCTTACTAGACACTTGTTAAGGATGACTGGTTTAGATGATGGACAGGGTGAGTCCATTTCCAGTAAGGAATCTTGAAACCCCTTACATGCAATTTAATAAATCCCAATTAGATGAGCTCACTGTAAAGCTTTTCATCACATCTTCTATGTCAGTTCATGTGTAGACAGCTTTGTTGCGTCTATGTGTACACTTAACCTTTAGATAGCAGAAGTTGGCGTTTACTCAAGCGTGTAATCATGTTACCTTATTGCACTTTCCGTGGCACAGGTGCTAGGAACGTTTTTGTTTATCGGCCGCTAAACCATAGAATATGTTCTGAAAGATAGGAGACATGGCAAGCGCAGATGAATTCTATTCTGTATTTGTTATTCTTTCCAGTGGATGACTTTCAATAGGCAATACTAGAGGTTTCATATACATGTTCTCTGTACATTATCATCCTTCCCACAGACTATTCTGGGACATCTAAGATCTCTGGATTCTTTTTAAGTCAAGCCAACATCTTCTCCTTTTCAGCGGCTCTGGAGTAACTGCTTTTACATATAAAAATAGATAAAAGAAAACTCTTAATAGTAATGACAAATCATGCAGAAGAGATGTGAATAAACTGTCTAACTTCTTCAATAAAACAAGCCGACTCTATCAGCCATCTGGCTTCAGATTCAAATGTATATTTAACCAAAAATAAAAAAGCAGTTGCAAAATGTGACTTTTCATGGTCTCCTTTAGTAGCTATATCTATGTGATCAGTAAACATAAAAAATCACATCTGATGGTAAAAGTGTCAACCTCTAAATATTTATTATATATGTATTTATATTCCCATACCGTTTTTGCAACAAAAATTCAGTAATACCTGTACCACCAGTCAGGGGTGTAGCTAGAAATGACTATGCCCCATAGCAAACTTGTTTTATGCCCCCCCCCCCAATGCCACTCC
>CM070036.1:19358916-19383338 GCA_036250615.1 Ptychadena robeensis | reverse complement strand
GGGAATCCCTGCTGCTGTTGGATGTCTATGACACCAACTACAGTTTCCATATATATTAATACTGTAACCTTGTTGACAATGTTTCAAACATTTTCAAATGAATCAAAACTTTTTTTTTTTTTAAAACATCTTTATAATTTTTATTAAAAAAAAAATAAGCATTTTAGCATTTTAGGCCATTATGGCAAAACTCAAAAAAGATAAATAAATACTTCCATGATTATTTTATATTAGGATGTGTAACAGTAAGTACGGCCATACACAGGTCGATTTCCCACACGATTCCTGGCCGATCGATCACCGGGCGCGTGCACGTCGATCGATAGACGAGGAATCGAGTGCAGCCCACCTTGACCGATCCACCCCGCCCGATTGACATGGCCCCCAAATCGGATCGGCCAGAGAACCAACCTGTTGGTGTTTTCTGATCGATTGGGCACACATCAAGGGGCGTTGACATTTGTGAATCGATCGACTGGTAACAGAATCGTCCAGGAATCGGTGGCCTAAGGTGGTAGGCACAGACTTGTATGGTCGATCGATCGATGCCTGTGGCTTCACCGGAATCGATCGGAGCGTCGATCGATCGCTCAGGAATCAACACGTGTATGGCTAGCTTTACAGGTGAAATGGGAAGACTGATGTTCAGCCACTCTAATTTTACTATCAAAATATGCCTTTAGGGCTCTTTCACACTATATGTACAGGCAAAGCGCATCAAATTGGGTTTGCATTTTGAGGCGTATAGCGTTTTTTTCTAAGTATTATGCCTGTGTGCTTGATATTCAATTAATTGGAATCATAAACTCAAGTACACCCAATACACCTGCAGCAGTGCGTTTCTCAAATCTTTCTCTAATGCACTTCCTGTTGGAAACTTGGATATTTATGGATCGCTGGATGGCAATACTCATTGTAAAAGAGCCCTTATTGCTTTTCCTGTTTGTTAGTTAACCCCATCCTTGGGCTTGTAAAGTGGGGATTAAGCTAGGCAGACATGGCTTGATTTTTGTAATAGATTCAAGCACAATTGAGCCTTAATTGAGCCATCCAGCCTTCCTTCGAGCTGAATTTACCGATCCTGCTTGAAAAAAGCTTGGACGAACAGGGATCCAACATGTTGGAAAACCCTGTTCAATTTTCATTACAGTGGATGGGGACTGAGGGTCCCCTAGCCAAAGTGATTGGACATTGATGATGCAGAAGTGCTGCACCTCCATTTCGAGGAAGCTAGAGCACAGTGCGATGACGTCATCGTGCTACGCTCGATACTCCTAAAATAACAGGTATCTACCCATGTACGCCATCTCTTGAACGGGGACACCGTCGTCAACAATGACCTTAAATAAACCATCTAACGCTCTTCAACAACATAAAGCACATAGAGTTGGTCATTACTTTCGGAGCAAAGAAGTTTTAGTAATATAATCTGCTGCTTAGATGTTCTACACCTGCTCAGTAAATGATAGTATTAAAAACCGATGTACGTAATAACAAAAAAATTATCAAGGCAGCTGTCAGAGGATTCTAGTTAGTTGTATGTGGAAATAATCTCCCCCTGTATGATTTACAGTAACGTTCCTATAGCATGAGGCATTTCACCCTATCCTGGCACATGCATTCAGATCGGACAATGCCTGAGGTGTAAGTGGGGTACAGTAGAAGCCAAAAGTGACTACTAAGTGGATTTAGGATTTCTAAACTCCAAAATACCAAATTGTGTTTTAGATGAGAATGTCACTGTCCATGATTCAGTAAGATGTGGGCAATGATTTTGGTCTACTTGCATTTTAAAGCAGATGTAAACTCTAAAGATAAAAACAAAATCAACCATATATACATAACTCATAACACCCATATCCTGTGGGATCTATCCCACAGTGTGGTTACGCCACGATGATGAGTATTTACTCCTGTATGGGGACATTTACCTTTCCTACCTGCTCGCTCCCACGCCTCCATGCCTGGAGTGTCTGGTCCTCCAGGCTGCAAAATGGAGGAGCGATACCAATCTGGATCTAAATCATCGCCACCAGGTTCGGATGTGTCTGTCTGCCAAGCCCAAGGAGACTTGAGAAGGGTAGCATCTACCCTCCCAAGTCCTCTTGCGCCCAGAGCCCACAGTGGTGCAAGTTGGATATTTTTTTTTAATCATTCAAAAAATTTTACTGCATAAAAAAACATCTTACAAACATGCATGTATTATAACAAAAACTTTCCAAAACCAAACAAATTTGTTATCCAGCTACAGAGATTTCAAAAAGTAGCTAGACGCCACTTTTATCTGCTATTATTTGACACTCGGCGTCAGTTATTCCTTAAGCTGGCCACAGGCGTCTTATTTTTCTGCCGATTTCTCTGCAAATCGACCATGCGTGATGACGTCATCATGCACAGCCGGTCGTGCAGAGTATCACCTGCGCACCCTTTGTGTTGCGGTAATGAGATCGACCTAAAAATTACGGACATGTCCGTAATTTGTCAGAACGATTTCAGGGGTGATTTAAGGTAGGCGCTTTAGATTTGTGGCGATCTGTGCATGCACAGCAGTCAATCTGCAGGGAAATTGGCTGCAAATCTAACAGTCTATGGCCACCTTAAGTTTCAATAGGTGAAGACAAAAGAAACATAGGTGGATTTTTACACTTTTACCAGGTAACTTATTTTTTTTAACTCCGATCTGCCCTTGGCACCTCTGGTGCTAAAAATAGAAGGCAGATGCAGAGGTAGTAGGTCCACTTTTAAATATATGATATCTATTGGCAGCCATTATTCTCTCAGATGGAGGTGTTTTTTATATATATATATATATATATATATATATATATATATATATATATATATATATATATATATATATATAATGTATTTTATATGTTCCTTACATGTTTTTATAGCATCTAGTGGAAGTATGTCATGTATGACCACCTAATGGGTCCAGTCTTGCTAGCACATTTGGGGAAACTCTTATGAAGCCGGATTCCTTTAACAAGTTGACCTTGGTTCTCCATTTTCTTTCCATCTATTTTACCATAGTAAGTGAACAGAGCTCTTCTGTTGGGGCAATAAAGCTTCCTTCGGAAACTTTCTGGGTGAGAGGGTATCTATTCGAGGATTATCGTGCATCAATGAAAGACATCTCCCACCTGCTGTTCCATCTCAAAGTCTCTCAGCTTGTCACATTGTGCTCGTCTCAAGCTGAGCATCGCATTCCTCGTTGGATATGTTAATTTAACAGCTCCAGATAAAATGTTTTCCACGGTTCCGGCAGAGAATAAAGAAGCGTGTTTGTGTTGGATAGAGGTGTGCTGTGGAATAGAAGATAAATTGCACTTCATGGCTTCTCCACATGCCTGACTTTCCTCTCAGGTCACTTTCATGTGATCTCAGTACATTTAATTTTCCAAAAATAACCTGGCTATTTAAAGAAGCCAGACCACTTACAAGGCACCTATTTCATTGGAAGACCCGGTGGTTGGTGATAACGGAGCTGCAAGAGTTTCTCAAGTTGCTCAAGTTTCACTGATTAGTTTTAAGTTGTAGAAAGCTTTTCTTTTTGCTATGGTGAAATTTTGTAGTAACGTGAATATATAGGAGCACAACCTTCCAATACTGGACTGATACCATGTCAATGAAGACTCTTGACTGTAATGGTATATGACTATTAAGATATAAATGGTGTTCACCAATGCATTGAAATCCTTGTTTAAATGTGTATGGATGCTGTATTTTCACTGAGTGAAAAGTCTCATTTACCCTACTTGGGGATACAGTTATATCCAGTTATCAATGGCACAGAGGATGTGAGGACTTGGGACACCTATGTCTGTTTTTAATACAGGGGAATGGTGAGGACACCCACCCATGTCCCTGGCATCAAGACAGTCAGGCACATGGATTCAGGAAGAATACACAGCCAACTCACCTGCAACAGCCGAACCAGCCATTGGTGGATCTTTGAACAGGTTGGTTGAACAGGGATCCAATGTTGGTAAATCCCTGTTAGATCACCATTACTTTAGATGGGGACAGAGGGTCGTATCGGGCAGGCATTGATTCCCCCAGAAGATTGCTCCATTCCCCAAACGATTGTTGTGCGATCGTTCGGCAATTTTTGCGTCACCCCTTTGCAATCACAATGGAATGGAGCCGTGTATGGCTGGCTTAACCACAGCCACACTCAGGAATACCACTAGAGGGGTTAAAATTAATGATAATTCTCCATGATGGCTAAATCATTTTGGATCCCTGAGCAACACTACAATGACTGCTATTGTTGAACTATTGTTTTCCCACTCCTGATTCTCTATATAACAGAAGTGTGTCTGTTTAGCAGTCATACAACTCACTGGAAGCAATCATTAGGCAATTTAAGGCACATTATTTGGCATCAGTACACAATCGGATGCGGCCACCCAAGTCTTTAAGCGAGATCAACCGATCCCTCTCGAAGACAGGTCTGTCGCACAGGTAACGGACAGTTCCGTAAATCCTGATCGAATGTTATTCTTCCCCATTCAAAGGATTGACTAGGAATCGGGCACCTAAAGTGGTGCTCCTTGATTCCCGTCCAGTCAACAGGCACTCGCTCTCAGCGTGGTGACGTCATCGTGGCATCACCGCACTGCAATCGAACGGGTCATCGATTGTGCGCCCAACTGTATGCGTATGGGCACCTTACGAATGGTAGGATCTGCAAGGGAGATATCTATTGTGTTTGCAAAATGGCGCAATGTTTAAGTCTTGCTGCAGAAAAGCAAAGCCTCTTAAGCTGGGCTTGATACACGGCCGTTTCGGCCGGGTACACACGGCTTGATACACGGCCGTTTCGAGGAAGCTCCAGCCAAACGGGATGACATCATTGCGCACAGCTGGAGCTGCCCCCATATCGAGCCGCTGCCTGTCCATTACATTGGATGGAGACCTGTGGTCCCCATTTAATGTAATGTATTTCGACCAAGGTTTCCAACATGTTGAAAACCTGTTTGGTCGAGTTCCTTTTAGTAGGATCCTTTTGTCCTGCTTGAAGGAACCATGGATGGCTCAAATCTTGTAACAGGTTAGAGCAACATTGGGTGCCGTGAACACACACGGCACCCAATGTTGCTCTAATCTGCTTCTTCATCGACCTGTGTGTTCCCATCTTTACAAATGGTAGATTGTCCTCTCTTGGGATGATAGCGTCTCTGTGTAGAAAATCCTCACATATTTATAAGTGTCCCTGAAAGTTATTTAGTTATTTGCCTCATTGGATCAATAAACAACCAATGGCTGATGAAGACTATTCTAGTCCTTGCAACAGTTTGGCTGCCCTCCAATCCTAGAATAGAACAGGCTGCTTTGAAATGTCACCTGAAACCATCACTAACAGTCATTTCAGGAGACAACCACTGAGCCTAGAGATTTAGCAAATGTTCTAATTGCCTTTTGGAACAAAGTTCACTTTGGTTAGTTCAAAGTTCACAAGGCAGCGTCGTTGAATAACAAACTATGATTAATAGTAGAGTGTTGTACCATGTTCGCCATCGATAAATACAGCAAGTTTGGAGTTCAAGTGATACCGTTTATTGGCTAACTGAAGTCATTAGAGAAGCAAGCTTTCGGGATATCGCAGATCCCTTCTTCAGGCTAATACAATTGTATTATCCTGAATTATCATGAATTGTATTAGCCTGAAGAAGGGATCTGCGATATCCCGAAAGCTTTGCTTCTCTAATGACTCCAGTTAGCCAATAAACGGTATCACTTGAACTCCAAACTTGCTGAAACTATGATTAAATAAATCACTTTTTTTCCTGCAGTCAAATTCTGACCGCACCCGCTGTATATACTTTGCTGTTTGTGGTATTGAGATGTCTGTTGTTGCCTGGAACCCTTCTGAGCTATTCTCTTGTTCAGATAACTCTTCCACGTGACCATAGCAAGTATTTGACTCTATTTTAAACAACGTTGATGTTTCTTTTCAAAGCAGGTCATGTTTGATAGGCAAATACTCAGCACAAGGCCAGCCAATTCCATTTTTATCCCTGTTCTGCAGATAAAATGTGCAGGTTCTCAATGCGGCCTGCGTTTAACAGCCTTTAATGTGCTAGTGATGAATGACTTACTACAGCCTTGGCACATGAAGAGAATAAGCACAGTATCGTTAAAGAGGACCTGTTTACTAACATTACTAACTTAAATCTGTCAGGTTAACAAAAGCTGTGTAAATTGCTTGAACTGCCTACAAAACTCCAACGTTTATAGCAGTGGTGGCTAACTAAGTTGATATGTAGGGCCAGAAGAGCATCACCAAAGGGCCGCACATTTTTAATCTATACTGACTTGTAGAAGCAATTTTTTATAATGAAAAAAAATGACAACAGGCATAACTAGAAGATATTATAAATGTTTTAAATTATGCTTCAAGCTTAGTAGTAGTATGGTAATGCACATTTTGTGTCCTATACATAGTCATGTGCCTCATAGATAACATCAAAGCCTTTTCTCAGGTTATGTGCCGCAATATATATTCTACGATCGCCTCCCGTTCATTGGTGGAATAGTGGGAGCATAGGCACTCACCTGTCTGCTGATCTCCTGCCAACACTAGAGGAGGTGAGGCCAGGGACTTGCTCAGACACCATCTGGGTCACTGATTGGCTTTTACATACTCCTATCACGTAAGTGTATCGCCTCTTCTTCTCTTCCTACTCTAAGAAGATCCCGGATGAGAAACTGTAAGCGGGGGATCGGCGGACAGGTTCCCATGCATTAATAATTAGGTTTTGGGGGGCCACTGAAGAATGCCCAAAGGGCAACAGGTTGGGCACCTGGGGTTTATAGTTAGGTACGGAGCCGCTCTGACACTTTTATAGGTAGTTTTAAAGCTTGCCAAAAATTTAAGAAACATGATCAATTTGTAGCAATTGCATGCAAACTGCAACTGAGCCAATCCAACTGTGCAGCCGTAGAGGTTGATTGACTCGGCTGTAATCTGCAATTTGTAAACTGATCACAATCGTTTGCTCCATTTTCCTGCTACCATTGGTTCATTACTTAAGCTAGGAACACACGGCTCGATTTAAGCATACAATCGATGTAAGATTAGATGAAGAACCTCGATTTTGGTATTTTATCGATTGTACCGTGTGCGTTATAGTGTCATACAATCATAGTACAATATCGATGTAGAAAACATTGATTATTGACTAAAATCGTCGATGCCATTGATGCCCTACAAACAGTAAACTATCACTTCATCGAATACAATTGTACGATGAAAATGAAAAAGTAGTACGATCATGGTACAATTCGACGATAATTTTCCAACTAGTCCGATCACTTTTCAATCGATGTAATGCTCTTCATCGAACTAAAATCGTCGATTGTACCATGTGTCCGCGCTACGATTTTGGTACAATCAATGTAAATTTTCATTGATTTACATTGATTGTACGCTTAAATCGAGCCGTGTGTTCCTAGCTTAAGGTCTTGTTTACACAGACTGTTGTGAACCAGCAAACGCCTGCACAGGTTTGCAGCAGCCCGTAAAAAGGTAGCCATAGACGTGTCCAATCACTATTGCTCCATCTCTTCTTTGATTACGATTGATCGCACCAGGTAGGCAGGAATCGATTCCTGACTATTCCTAGTTGATGAAACGAAAAAAATCAATACATGCACGGCTACCTTATGATATACAGCCTCAGTGGTCAGTCCAAAAGTGCAGTTAGGAATGGTAAAGTATCGGCTTCAAAAAGAAGGTGCTTTGAATCTTGGAGCTTTAACTGTTTTACCAATGTAAATGTAAAGATTTGTTTACTTTAATGTTCTGTTCATTAATGGCTGCCATACACACCCCGACGTGTGCAGACAGACCAGCTCCGATATGCAGCGGGATGCAAACATGATGACGTCATCACGTTTGCACCCTGGTGCATTATGGGGCCCCTTCAGTTGGCCGGCACCCTTTGTGTGCCGGCCATTAGCTTCAATGAAGACGCCGGTCTTCATTGAAGCTAATGCCATCAGCTTCCATCGGCCAGAGATTATCGGACATGTCCGTTCTCTGGCCGGCCGAGCTGTGGGGCAACAGGGATCTTTCCGCTGACCGAAGGCGCGAGCGCGCACGCCCGTTGGTCAGGTGAAAAATCGACCGTTTATCGGCATGTGTATGCCAGGCATTAGTCATCAGTGAGTAACTAGCTTAATGCAATTACTTAATATAATCAATGAGTCATTTCTGATGAGACTTGTCCCTTGTGGTTGTTCCTTTTTATTTTTTTAACTTTTTATTTTTTTCTCTTAACATTTCCTGCTTTTAGGTAGAGTGAGCCACTAAGGCTGCCCATACAAGGTTCAATACCCGCTCGGTCTATGAACGATCGAACAGATGTGGTGACACGCCAGCGTTTGTCGATTGAACAGTGAACCAATGCGCACCACTTTTTGCAATCTGATCCCCTTTGATACTTGGATGTGAACCCTGGATCTCATCCAAAGGAATGGCAATCGAACATGGATTTACCAACATGATGGTTCCCTGTTTAATCAAGCTTTCTTCGAGCCGGATCGATTGAGCCCTGCTTGAAGAAAGTCTGGCCACGTTCAATTCCCGAACAATCGATTGCCGCTAACGGTGACCAATCACTGGGGTATCGAATGAGAAATCAACCTGTGTATGGGTACCTTTAACCTCCTGGGTGTTAAGCATGTGGCGCCTTCTTTTTAAAACCGTGCTAAGGGCAATGTTGTGCTCCGCCGCGATTTCCTACCCACCCGGAGGTCCCGTGCATAACCCCGGCGTCACTGGAGATGCAAGAGTTATGCTGGGAAAAGGCGGTGCACCTCTTTTTACATGGAGGTCTTTGGCGCCGCCTACCCTCGCCCCCTTCACCTCACCGGTGATGCGATTGGGGGCAGAACTGGAAGCATCGCCGGGGGAATCCGGCGGAAAGGTACGTTTTTCCATAGTTAACTCGGGCTCCGTTTCATGATGGATGAAACTCAGCCCGAGGTAACTCAGGCCAAACACCCAGGAAGTGTACATCCTTTAAACCCCTAATATTTGCCTATGGTACATCCTGTTTGTATTTATTTAGCACTTTCTGAATTTGGCGCTGGATGTTCTTTGTACTGTTCCTGTTGGGTTGGTAGAATAGACTGTAGACATCAGAAATAGACTTGAATCTAGAAATGGGGGAATAAATATTATACCAATGTGGTAATGGTTTTTTATTGGCCGGTTTAAGTGATTGCATGATGTGGCTGTTGACTTAGGATTCTTCTAATATGCTGCAAGTATTGGACGTTTGCGGTTGAGTCTAGTTCAGAATATCTGCTCCATTTTTCTTTGTGGCCTAGAGATGAGGTTGTACTTTGATTTATTAAAGCAGTGGATCGGCAGTGTCTTAGACTTATAAATGACCGCGATTCAGCCGCTCCTAGGTGTAATGGGCTGCTGGTTCTTTTGTGAGAACATATTGCTTAATGCATCACTGCCACAGCCTTACTCTTCCTCCTTTTGTCTGCTGTCTTATTGCCTATTTCTTCTCTTCAGTTCTGTATTGCCCCCATGTAATGAAACGGGATATTCATGACTGTTCAGACCACTGAAACAAATTTTTATTGCAGAGGTTAGCGGGAGGGAATGACGAGCTTTCCTAATCAAATATAAAGTTACCAGGAATGATTCTAGCCCTCGCTGATGAATAATCCCCGGGTTCAAGCATGTGTCTATAGCATAGCTCAGAAATACTGACATCTGTCATAAAGTAGGATACAATTTCCAGTTAAAGATTAATTTGTCATCCAAGAAACGCTGCTGTTGTCATTCTGGTTTTATGTGAAAAGTGTTCTTCATGTCTAATTGCTTTTTACGGTTTAAAGTGCAAACCCAGTAAGAATGTACAAAAAAAAAACTATTTATGTAACCTCTTTCTAATAGTCTCTGATTAAATTGTATCAGAGAAATTAACACTGTTTTTTCTTGCATCGACTTGCAT
Source organism: Ptychadena robeensis (assembly GCA_036250615.1). Lineage (NCBI taxonomy): Eukaryota > Metazoa > Chordata > Amphibia > Anura > Ptychadenidae > Ptychadena > Ptychadena robeensis. Next base: position 19,373,352 of record CM070036.1, on the reverse strand, counting down.
CTCCTCCCATATGTAAATAGCTACTCATGGGTAAGTTGTTAGTGCCAGATTGCAAAATGTGTCTCTATAAAGGCCCTCATACACGCCCCGATTTTCCGTCCGATCGATTAAAAACAATCAATGTTTTCCGATGCGAGGATCTTTGATTGATCGGACTGTATTTCATTATACCCCCAAATAAAGCAACCAATTATTGTCCGATTTTACCTACTTCGATTGAACATTTTCCATCGGCCGATTTTATGTTTGATCGGAAGTGCAAGGGTTATGGCCGGGATCAGCAGCTTGAGACACACAGCTGTACCACCCGAATGGGAGTTTTGGCCAGGGCCAGGTATCTGTGGGTGTCCTGGGGGTGGGGGGTGCTTTTTTAAAATTTTGGTGAAAAAAATCTGGGGGTGCCTTTTGATGGGGATGGCTAATCATAGGGGAAACAGGGTCTCAACTTCAGTTTAGTTCACATGGAAAAAAAAAAGAAATACAGAATGTTAAAACATACATACATCCTAGCACAACCTGGCAGATGATTTTACACACACCACAATGTTTGAAACAGAAGGTAAAAGTATGATAATTAGTTAGAGCGGACCTAAATTGGTTGGGTCATAAGAAATAGTAGCCGATTGAATACAATTTAGATTTGATCGAAGTTACTCGGTCGAGCTATGTGGGCATTGACCCATTTTTGGAAGACCGATTCAAAAAAACGATTGTTTTTAATCGATCGGACGGAAAATCGGGGAGTGTATGGGGGCCTTTTAGTTGATCTGTGTGTTCAGAGAATGGGTACTGCTAGTGTATAGACTCATGGTAAAGTTTCAGCCCTGACACTCTTCTGGAACAAAGTCCTCCTGGCAGTGGTCTTTTGTCATGGCTGGAGGAATATATAGAGTAAGTACTGCATGGTTCAATCATACCTACTCTGGAACATTTTGTGTATTCACTTGATATGTGAATGGCTGTGTCTTCTTGTACAATGTGTCTATCTCTCATTAATATCTCACACTAAATTGTCTTGTGAATATATCTTGCACTAAATATGTAAACAATTAGCAGATTCAATAACTTTGAAAATCTGAGCAATTTGGACAAGGGCCATGTTGTGCCATGTTAAGTTCGACAGAATGGCAGGTCTCTGGACTCTGTCATCTTAGGATAGTCAACAAATTTATATACTAACATCGTCAGGGTGGATTTGATTTAAATCAAACCGATTTAAGTCACTAGTCTGTAAGGCTCGATTTTAAATCAAACTGGTTTAAATCAATCATTCTTGCCGGTATAACTTTAATATACAAGTAGATGAAGATTTTTAGAACAACAACTTTTCATATTAGTTTTTTTTATCCCCAGTTTAGGCTAATCATTCATATTTGGACAACTTTTCTGTTGCACTTAGTTTTGAGAACTCTAAAAGTAAACCAAGCATCTGTGATACTATCTTGTAGGCCGAGTTTCCGCCCAATAATCTTACTTAAACAGACAGAAGTTGATGATGGCATAAGCACATCACCCAAAATTTTCTCTTGAATAGACATGGGTGAGGGGACACAAAAGCAATACATTTATTATACACAAGGCAAAAAATTAAGTAACGACCATCATATCATTTAAAAACAAAGTGCAATGTTGCGGATGTACAAATCTCTACACGTGCTTAGACAATTAAAATAGTCCAAATGGCACAAATTTCACCCCAACACGTGTTTCGTTGAAGACTTCTTCAGGGGGTACGATATGTAATTTCATCGGCCATCGGCTGTTTGTGTTATTTAGATTTGACATATCGTACCCCCTGAAGAAGTCTTCAACTAAACGCGCGTTGGGGTGAAATTTGCGCCATTTGGACTATTTTAATTGTCTAAGCACGTGTACAGATGTGTACATCCACAACATTGGGCATTGTGTCTGATTGATTTGATGTCATTACTTCATCTTTTGCACTGTGCATAATACATTATTGCTTTTACATATTGAGTCACCCTTAAACCCTCACCCTTGTCTATTCAAGGGAAAATTTTGGGTGTCAAAATCCCTCCGTCTGACGCAGTGGAAACTAACCCTTACAGTCAATTAAAATTTACTAACATGTTGGATCACCGATCGATTGATTTCATGTTTAATTTCTATCACATCTGGTCGATCGTACCAGGTCTGCGGGAAACTATATCCATACAATCGACTTTAAAGTCGATAGTTTTCTACTAGATCATGTAGTTGCCTAGAGGTGTTACCTGAGAAAGAGATGGCAGTAGGATTCCTAATGAGAAGAAGGCTGTGTGAGGCCAGTGTTTTGTTGGGAGTCATTGCCTTCATGAGGATGTTAATTTAACACGCTGACCACCTGTAAGACCCTAAAAACTATATCCAGATAGACCGTGTTCCCTATCTATGTTTGCATGGTAAATGCTTACGTTTGACTAGAATGTACATTTTGATGAAAACTTGTTCGTATAGAAATGTGAGTTACCAGGAATTTGTTTCTAAAGTTTCAGGCTTTGAGGTTATGTTTATTTTGTAACAACATAATGAGTTCTCAACTAGAGACATACAGGAGAACAAGCTGGAAATCTGACCCTGCTTACTTATATCAGGCCATTGTCTGAGGAGTAAAGGCGGGAACGGGGATGATGACCCTACAGCTCCCATCTTAACATTTGTCATCTGATATTTCCATATTCCTGTCTTGCAAGGTTTACAATTAAGAAAGATGTATTTCAGCACAATTTCCACAATATGCAATACATTCACCTCCCTAGCGCTCTGCAGAGGTCCAGAATTCGGTACCAAAAGTGCACAATAGAATTTTTTTTGTTGTAGGCCTATAACTTCCCAAAATATGTCCGTACAAGGGTCTAGTAGACATCCTAAATAGAATGTTTTAAACACTCAATTATGTAAAAAAAAGGTATCATTTGAATTTCAAAACAGTATGTATTCCTATTTGTGTTATGTTTATGATAAAATGATGATGAACACACCAGGGGATACTGAAAATATGCGCTGCCGGGGCTCCGATCTTTGCCGGACAGCACCATCTTCATGTTCATAAGTTTGAATGTATGTTATGGGCCAGGCTGGCCTTGTTCCTGCATCAACTTAGATTAACGCACCCAACAGTTTTCTTCTCTTCAATCTTAATAGGAAGTTTGCATGTTGTGATGATAATACGTGAGCAAGTGTTTATTGAGGTTTTAATTACCTCCTCATTTAATAAAGCTACAGGGAGTGCATAATTCTGTACACGTCAGATAGTTGCTTAAATGTAAAATTGATGGTGGATCTTCTTGAAGCCCCCCATACACGTGAAGATATGCCATGGATTCCCCAAAGATTGATCTGTGTGCACGTTTTTGGGTAATCGATGGCTTCCCATCTTGAGTGATCGACCTGAAAAGGTGGAAATCGAACAAGGAATGGATTGGACAGGGATCCGCCAAAATGGTAAATCCCTGTTCGATCTGTATGCTTTGTATGGGCACCAGGATCACCATATAAAGTATCAAGCGGAATCTTTGTGTCAATGGCCCGCATCTTAATCGATCGCCAGCAAAATGAACGGGAATCTAAACGTTTATGGCTAGCTTAAGTGTACATGGTTGTATTGATAATCTTGCGTCACTTAAGATATAGCCCAAATGATATGTGTAATTGAAAGAAATTATTAGTACAAAGTAATCTACATTGGCCTTAAATCGTGGAAGACTGGAGCTTGAGAGCAGGCCATACATGGCTTAATCTTTTGTTCAATTCCTGAATGATCGGTTGCCACTGGCATTCACAGAGATGGATAGTTTAGGAATTAAATGCAGCCCACCTGGAGTGATGAATCCCACTCTTAAGAAAATGTCGATCTAACAGGGATCTGAAATGTCGGTAAATCCTTGATCGATCTCCATTAATTTGGATGGGGATCCTCAGTGACATCCAACAGGGAACCAATCGACGTCCATTGATTTCAGTGGAAGTGGGTGTGTGTTCCGGCCACAGTTGCAGGGCAGTTATGATAACACAGTAAAACACATTATTTTTCCCCAGCTGCACCGCACCTGTGGAGTATGCTCCATTAGAGACAATGGCAGTTCAGGCTCATCTAAAAAACGCACCAAGTCTTGCATGCTTTGTGGTTATACTTTGCGTTGGCGAGTCCACTTTAAGACGCAAGATAATTAGGAAGTTTTATATCAAGAAAAATGAAGCCGACAACCTTGGTTGACGTATTAAGTCTCTGCACCATGGGCCGTTCTCTGCCATTTTAATACAGTGAAGACTTACAGGACACTTTCTAAAGTCTTTTATGGAACTTCTTAGCACATAGTTGCCACATAATAGCTTCTTTTGCACTCAAGTGTTAAATGATGAAGCCGGAGATGTCATTGTATCCCGATGGCAGCGTGAGCAGTAATGTAAATGCCTTTTGCTGCTGACATCCGGAGTGCTATGAAAATGAGAAGGAAAGTCATGTGACTTCACACACAAAACTGTAATGATATGTGGATTATGTAGTTCCAGAGGGACGTTTTGGAGAGTGAGAAGATAACATCTTGTGGTTGGATAAGTGCAACACTATTTCTTAAATTCTCGCTTTTCAGACTAAAAAGAAGCCATGAAATGTGCATGTGCGGGTTTTGTTTCTCGGAATGATTGTAGTGTTATAAGTTTCCTTTCTGACTTAAAAATTCTAGCAGCATTGAGAGTGCAGTGTCTTAAAATCATATAATCAGATGATATGGGGGCCAAACTAGTTGGGGTATTTATATATTTTTACAGCATTCATATCACAAGGCAGAAGAACATGTCTGCATCTTATTTGACAACTTTCATTAATGGAGAGTGTAGACCAGAGGTGGGCACACTTTTTGGCTCTTAGGCCATAATAGTTTTTTTACCTTTGACAGAAGAGCCAGAGCTTAGGGCCTGTAAGGGCCGCCCGGCCTAGGTGTCCTTCATACTCGTAGCCTAGACAGGTAATTAAAAAAAAAGACATTATATATAAAATAATATTAATAAATAGAAGCTTTTGATAGTAAACATAAACATTCTATTGCAAGCAAACTACGCCCATTAGGAGACCCGAATCATCCTTTAGGCATTATCTCCACTTATTCCAGGGAATGAGTGGAGTTGAGGGGAGCTAGAGCGTCTATACACCAAGGTGACAAAGGCTCAAATTAAGAGGCTAAAGGGTCGGTTTTTGCCCCCGGGGCCTTAGTTTGTCCATGGCTGCTATAAACACTGAATTAATATCCAATAAGCTAGGCCTGTCATTGGTTTTTTGAGCCTTTGTGCCAGTTCATGCCTTGTGCTAAGCTGTAGAGTTGGTCAATTACCAGTGAATATACATTCTTCATCTCCGCACAAACAGAAGTTGTCAACCACCAGTAACATGCTACACCAGAAGCTTTTCATCCCTTCAACAGAATTTACCATACATTGCAGGCAACTACATAGTAGCAGCAGAATTGGTCAGCCACAGTACACTAACTTGGCTAAACGCCATTATTGTGCTTCCTAAATTTTTTGGTTTTGTTGACCACAGTACAGTAAACAATCAACAAACGTTACTCCATACTTTATCCACAACTGATTTGATTCTGCTAATGGGGCATCAAGTGGTAGGTTTTAGGAAGAAGAGTTGGCATTGCATTGGTTCAGCTTACACAATCCGACAATTCTTTACACTTCATAAAAGGGAATCGGCCACCTTTGCCCTCACGCTGGTGTGGTCCAGTGCAAGATAAAAGCATTTGATTGTCTACTATAAAGCAGGGAACACACGTGTAGATATGGGCCAGATCGGTGGCCGCTTCGAGCCCCGTGCAGATTGTTAAACACTGTTTGAAGGCCACTGTTGCCCTAGTTTAAATAGTGGTCAGTCCTGTAGGCTGAACATAAGTCAACAGAGATAAAAGTATAGGTCTTTTTCAATTGAAAAAAGCATTAATAATGTGCATCAACCTATAAAACCCAGATTCTCGCTCAGGCAGGATCATTGATAGCGAGGTGCTGATTGGTCATTAAGTGTTTCCACACAAAAGTGTCCGAATTCAAAGCGTTTCACGGATTCTCTTGCACAGACTAATAAGGCTTGGCTTGTATTTTCTTCTATATCCTACCTACTTAAAAATGGGTTAAACTTCCGATTGGTGGCTCTAAACCAATTATATTGTGTCATGAGTTCACCCATGTCAGGCAATAATGCTGATCACATGTCTTTTTTTCCATGCAAGCTCGTTAAAAGAGCCGTAGAATTCTATTCATAGAAGAACCTGGGCTGGAGATTCGATAGGAAATCAGATTGACAGGCCCAGCTGACTCTGTCCTTGAAAGCTTATTAATGAAGCATTGGTGGTCGTTATCACTTAAACGTCCCGTCGGTCGACTCGTGCTTTGCCCTCCCCAGATTCCGAATTCAGTTCATCTCATGTGGTTTTTGGCTTCAGATTTTCCCCTGGTGTCAGAATTCTTGATCATCTTCGCACGCCACTTGAGTATCATCTGTTCCTGTTAAAGTAATCAATGCGTTTGCTGCTAACGTAAAGCTAAACCAGGAAATATTTGCACCACAAAATGTTTTGACATATGCTGTGGGTTATATACAATGATTGCTAATGCAACTCCCTTAAGTACAGAAGAATGCACTGAAGTGTTTGTGACCACCGGCCTGTAACTGCAGCCAATACTTTACACTTCCTAAATGGGGAACTGGAAACCTGTGCCCTCCACCTGCTGTAGGACAATGTATACCAGTGGATCTTGAAGGCCACGTTTTGGGTTTCTGGCCGATACCTTTGTGATCTCATCAGAGTCTGATGCCAGGTCTCAGGTATTGATACTGCAATTAAATAAAATGCATTGTTTAATTTAAAGTGTCACTTTTATGTCTGCCTAGAATATTCTAGAAGTGTTTTCTTTCCTACAGAAACCAATGTTGCAGGGTACTTCTACTGATTTCTAATCTTATGGATATGGTGTGTAATCTAGCAAAGCCACATTATCTGCAATACCAGCGGAACACATAATTGTGTAGCCCATTAACTGAAGGATCTTGCATGATCTGGAAATAAAGCACTGTATTTTTTACAGTATAAGGACCCCAATACACTTTTCCTGTTGGATCGACTTACCCCCCTGGGCGCTACAAGCTTTTCGCGCCATTTTTTATGGCACGAAAAGCCATTTCCCTGGCAGTTGCGGCAGAGTACACTGTACTCCTCCGCGATTGCCGCTTCTCCCCCCAGCTCTCTACACACCACCGGTGTCAAATAGACGGCACCGGTGTGTGGGGAGAAAAGGGGGGCCTTCCATTAACATGGAGGTCTATGGCAGCCCACCGCCTTCAGCGTCACTGATGACACTGAAGACTCATGAACTAGACCAGTGATTCCCAAACTGGGGGGCCAGTTTGGGAACCACTGGTCTAGTTCATGGGTGAAGACAGTTCATTTGAGTTTAGAGAGAAACAAATGAAGCCCTACACTTGATAACCAGCCAGCTCTTTATTGGATTATAGAGATTTTTTTTTTTGTTCTTGTATTCTGTGGTTTGTCATGGACATTTTTGTAATGATGATCCAATAGTGAAGGTGTTATACCAACCTTGGTCATCGACATTTATGTCCATACCTATTGCAGAAAAGGCGTTGCATTGATGTACCCTGTTTTTCTCTGTTGTGTTTTTGTTCACAGCAGTTGCCAAAATACATTATTTTTCTTTTGTTGAGGTGCATTGCTGCCTGTTGTGACCCATTATGTTGTGTTTAAATGTTACATGTTCCATTTTTCTCCAGTGCACAGGATGTAACGAGTTGGTTTAACACAAAGCTATTGTAAATGATAACGGCTTGTCCCAACAAGTGAGGATTCCGTGGGTCTTGGAACTATAAATAGGCTAGTGGTGCATAATACAGTTTTTAACTTTCACACGGCGTGGCCAAACATATAGTGTGCTATTTTTTGTTTTTTGTTGATACTAGCTTTGTTATTACAATGACAACAAGTATTCGTATATTCCATACATCATAATACCGATTTTTGTTTTGCGATTTTGCTTTGGATCACTATTCTTCCAAAAAAGTTGATTTGTCATGCTTGTATAGCATATTGTATTCTCCTGTACATACAAGGATTCTATAGAAATAAGTACCTTGATTATTAACAAAATTGTTTTAATGTTAAAGGATATCATATTAGAAACTTTGGTTAATTTTTGTTAAAGTTTTTATTTTTCATATATTTAACATCCTAAAGGGGAGTTCTCCCTTATGCATGGTGTCAACCTAACGAGCACACTGGGGCTATAAAGAGAAATATGATCAGGTTCATACCAGGCTTCCTCTTGTTGTAATGTGCGACTCATTGGACATGTCCTTATGTGACTTCTTGTTGGTCTATGGAAGTCTGAGAAGATTCAATACTGTCCTAATCCACCTGACCGTCATTCTGTCTTGGTCCGCATGACTTCTGCTTTACCGACTGTAATAGTATCATGCTATCCTGTACAGGCTCATCTTAACTTTAACAGTAACATTATGTACTTTATGGCCTCCTCTGTCCTTCTAGGTTTAATGGTGTCATTCTGTCTTGGTCTACATGACCTCCTCTGTCCTTCTAGGTTTAATGGTGTCATTCTGTCTTGGTCTACATGACCTCCTCTGTCCTTCCAACTGTAATGGTACAAGTATGTCCTGTATGACATCTTCTGTCTTTCCATTCATGTAATAGTATCATTATGCCCGGTTTGACTTTCTGTTTGCTGCTATATGCAAGTACCAATATGTCTGAATGACATGTTCTGGCCTTGCAACTGTAGTACCATGTATGTTCAGTATGACCTATTCTGTCCTTGCAGCTGTAATTGAACCATTCTGTCCTGTATGACCACCTCTGCCCTTCCTGGTGACATTCTCTCTTGGTCCACATAACCGTATGTTTCCTTCCAGCTGTAACGAGAACCAATATGTTTCTGTCCTTCCAGATGCATTAGTACCATAATGTTCTTTATGGCCTCTTCCAGCTGTGGTTTATGACTTCATCTGTTTTTTTTTTTTTTAGGTGTAGTGGTGTCTTTTTCTCTTGGTTTGTGATGAAATGGCCCTGTGCTGTATGACTACCTCTACCCTTGCTGGTTCAATTCTATCTTAATCCATATTACCATTGTCCTTGCTTGTATAATAGCAACCTTATGTATTGTGTGACCTCTTCTGTCCTTCAATATAAAAAGTTCAAAAGCGTATGGGAAGAGAAAAATACAAACAAATTACCCCAAAAGAAAGAGGAGGTGTATTGTTTAAAAACTTTCCAGATAAACTTTATTCTACCACCCAGGTGCCCAACCTGTGGCCCTTTGTACGTATTCAGCGGCCCTCCTCTGTCCACCACTTGTGGCCCCCGAAACCTAACTGTAAATGCATAGGTCGTAGGAACTTGTTTGTCTGCCAATCTCCTGCTGATGCATTCTTTGAATCAAAGGTTATGTGCCCCATAGGTACTATCAAAGGTTTTGATTAACTATATGGCACAAAATGTACATTACCACACTAAAGTGTTCCCTAATTCTTGAAGTATCATTTAAAACAAGTTTTGTTATTTAAAAATTAATAGCTCTGCATGCTGTAATTTCTTCATTATAAAATGCTTATACAAGTCAGTATAGATTGAAAATGTTATGTGCGGCCCTTTAGTGATGCAGAGGGCCACACTCTATATTAACTCAGTTACCCACCACTGCTCTACCATGTTGGGAACCTAGTTGCTATTAAGGGAGGCTTTGTAACTTTCAGATGTATATATTATATAAGTATTAAATGATACTGTTGTAAAAACTGTTAAAATCTTAATTTTGTTTGTATATCTAAAGAGAAAATTTACCATTAAAACACTAAATACATTTTATATATTTCATTAGATAGTGATCATGTTGAAGAGAGAGATGGATAGATGGATGGAAAGATAGATGGATAGATGGAATCAAATGAAAATTAAAGTGTTGCAATGGACATTATTTAGCTTGCATACCATTTTTTTTACTTGTCTGCAATTTTTGAATGTTTACTCCATATACAAATGACAATGTGCTATGTGATTTAAACAGATTTTACTGTTTGCGAGCTATTCTATGGACATCTGGAGATGACACCTATTGTTCCAATGCGGAGGAGTGCAAGTTTGTTTCTGTAAACAAGAATGGCATTTTGTTCTTGGAGTTTGGATTAATGTTTAAATAATATCTGCACAGTGTACAGAATTCTCCTAATGACTCCAATGTTCTGTATAGTGTTAATTGTCACACTTGATTGTTTGTATAAAGTGAAGCCAGATTTAGGGGAGGATAGAAACTCTCCCAGGCCAAGACAAACTAGTCTCTGTTATTAGACACACCACACCTCTCCTTGTACTCCACCTAGTTTAAAGTCATACTGTTCCACAACTGGTATCTGTGTCTATCTCAGAGTTCCTTGTCCTCTCACCACTTTCCAGGACCTTCTGACCAAAAAATGTTTGTGTTTATTGATGGTGCTTGCTTGATGAATATTTCACTTTCTAGAAACCCTTAATAAAAGGATTCTCCCATTAATTAGGTTTTGGCCTGCATGTCCTCTGTCCTTCCAACTGTAGTGGTACCAATATGTCCTGTATGACATATTCTGTCTTACAGCTGTAAAAGTATCATCCCGTAGGACCTCCTCTTTGCTTCTAGATGCAATAGTACCAATATGTGCATGTCCATATCTTCTGACCTTCCAACTGGAGTAGTACTATATATGTTCTATATGACCTATTCCACATTTTTAGGACCATCAGACCGCATAAAAGCTGTCTTATTCTAGAACATATATGGTACTTCTGTTGCAAGGTCAGAATATGCCTTCTGGACATATTGGTACTATTGCAGCCAGAAGCAAAGAAGAGGTCCTACAGGATGATATTATTACAGCTGTAAGACAGAGTATGTCATACAGGACATAAAAGTGCCATTAAAGTTGGCCCACATGACCGCCTCTGTCCTTTCAAGGTAAGATTATTGGGGGGACCCTTTTTTTTGAGTTTGAGTGGTGTTGTGTGTCAGCCACCGACTTCTCTGTTATTCAACCACGGTATTACCTTTTTTTTTCCAGACTCTAAGATGCACTGGACCATAAGACACACCCTGCACTTTTCTCTCCCTTCTATCCAGCTGTGAACGGAACGGTGATCGCAGTATCAGGCAGACATACATGGAAGGTGCTGGCTGTACTGCAGGGCTCTGCTGGTAGAAACAGTACAATACAGATGAGGGATCTGGCTGTGGCCGCATCTCTCATCTGATAGCTTGGGAGAGCTGGCGGGAAGCCAAGATGCAATCTGACCATAAGACGTAGGCACTATTCCCCCCCGATATTGGGGGGATCAGAGGGTGGAATCAAAATGGCACAGGAGAGTCAGAGGGGGGATTACCATTTAAGTAACCCCTTCTGATCCTCCTGTGTCATTTTGATTGCCCCCTCTGATCCCCCCCTGTCCAGAGTTACAGTACCGTATCTTATTTTACAGTATTTTCGGGGGGTGGGGGATCTTTATATGTCAGCGTGAGGCAAAAATGTAAGGATGCCTTATTTTCAGGGAAACAACGTATATATTTAATCTTCTCAATCTAAACAATCAGTAAAGAGATTGTACTTTCCCTTTAACTGAACTTCTGTGCACAAAAACATAACATTGTCCTTTTTATTTTATTTTCCTTCCTTTGTAAACCATATTTACAGGCAGACATCGTCCTTTTACGTACAATGGTCCCCTATGTCTAGTCAAGCTTGCTTTCAGTTATTGAAGTATACAACTGTGTCTTGGTAACAGATGTGCTAAAGCATTTTCATTGTCATTAGATAGTCACATGGATCTTTCCTTTAATATCTGTTAAATGCGGTCTTGCAAAATGCGTCAAGTGGTTTCCAGGTAGCACAGCGAAGCATTCGTGTGATGATACCCTTCTATTACGTAGGAGGTTTGTGGTTTTAATAAACGAACAGGATCATCATTTAAAGCCAAAGGAGAAGCAGTGTGCGGCATGAGGCTTAACGACCTACGGCATACTTCCAGCGTTTTCCACACGTCAGCAGCACACGGGCATGAGATGGCAAGACGTGTAAATGAGCAAGGCTGAGAGAGCACTCATTAATGAGGTGCTCGTTCACACAGCACACATCCCTTTCTTAAGGAGAACCTGTCTTGACTTGACCTGTTGACGTTAAGGTAGAGTTGACCTCGTTTATGAAATGTTTTTGTCAGTATTTTTTCTCTAGGTTTAATAAAACAATACTCAAAGATATTCAAAATCTTGGTCTACATGGCTTTGATGTTATCACACTATTAATATAGATTTTTTTCATTTTTGCTTTAAAGTTTGCTTGTTTTGCAGTAGTATTTGTATTGTAACTAAATCTAAGCAGTTTAATTTTATTCAGGAGTCACTGCTGAGATTTAAGGCCCCCATACACGGGTCCGATTCCATGGCCGATCGATCACCCATCCGATCAATTCCGGCGATGCCGCCGGGAATCGGAGGTCCGATCAATCGGCCAATTAAGTGTGTCCGATCTCAACATGCCACCTTGTCCCACGGATTCCTGGACGATTCCGTGTCCGATTGTTCACCTCACAAATGGCAACTCCCCCTGATCTGGGCAGAATCGGATCAAAAAGACCAACATGTTGGTTCTCTGTCCGATCCGATTCTGGGCCCCCGATCAATCGGACGCGATCGATCGGACAAGGTGGGCTGCACGCGATTCCGGGATGATCGTTTCGCGTGCACGTGCCTGGAATCGATCGTCTCGGAATCCGATGGGAATCGGACCCGTGTATGGGGGCCTTTACTTACATGGTCCAATGGGTGAACGATCGATTTTAAGTAGTGGCAATCAAACAAAGATTTACCAACGTGTCGGATCCCTGTTCAGCCAACATTTTCATGGAGTGGGTTTGTCTGCATCTGGCATCGGCCAGAGATTATCGGATATGTCCGCTCTCTGGCCGACCGAGCTTTGGGACGATTGGTATCTGTCGCTCCATGTGGGCACCCCCGATCGGCGGGCGATTTTGCAGACTGCCACGAGTGCGCACGCACATCGGTCGGCGGCAAAATCGGTGGCGGCCTTAAGTCTTCTCTGCCACAAATGGCAAAGATATCTAAATTGTCCATATAGTTAAATGATTATCCTCTGATGGGTTGTTACATGCTGTATCTGATCCTGTAAACAGCTTTTGTCAAGTAGTTATAATAAGAGATTATAACTGAGTGAACCTTTTCCTCTGTTTCCAAGGATGGTGGTCCTCGAGGTAAAGAGCTTATCTTGCGTCTGACATGAACAGATTGAAGCATGAGCTAGGCAAGGATGAGTTTGATAATCTCAGTGGAGTAGTTAATGCTATGATGTGGAGGCCTTTACGTCACTGACTGTTTTGCCGTCCTGATTTTGTTCACAGGAAACCTTTTTGTATGGTTGTTAATGAATGTTTTTAATGAAAGGGCATCTGGGAATTTTCTTTGACCTCTGTAATGCGCTCCATTGGATGTTCGATTCAATGTGCGATGCCAATATTTTCGTGGACAGGGCACGTCAACCTGCTTTATTGTGTAGCTCATGGTCTCAGAATAGAACAAAGACCCAACCATATCTGAGCTTATGGTACAAAGGCCCATCAAAGCTGGTCTCCAAGATTAAACAAAATCTCCTGGCATGGGGTCATTGCATAATTTGGATCATGTTTATCCAAAGTAAAAATTTTAGGGCTTGTTTCCATTGATGCGATCCCGCGCCCCGTTTGTGCGCGTTCGGACGTGGATGCGGTTTAGGGCGCGTTTGTGAACGCTAGCTGCAGCGTTTTGAAACGCATCCGCGTCCCAACCGACGACTTGGCACATAGACATTGCCTGCTCGGCGGTACTGTGTTTACACATCCGCCGATGCAGAGGCTCAACGTACTCGACTACCTTGAGCCTTGCATTGGCGGAAATGCTCGGCGCAGTGAAGATTCAGAAACCGCTGAGCAGGTAAGTCTGTGCTACGTCGGGATCCCCACCAAGCAATACAATTAGTGGAGGGGATCCCGACGTATAATGGCAACAGCCTTATAGATATGGGCCAGATCTTATAGATATGGGCCCATTGCTTTGCATGGAGACCGCGGGATCTCCATGCAAAGCATCAGCGGAGCTGGAGACACAGAAGTGCTGTGCCTCCAGCTCCTCTGATATCTGGCAGCAGTGTGATGACGTCATCACGCTGCTATAGGTAACCTCAAACAGCTCCTATATCGAGCAGTGTGTTCCCTGGTTAACAAGGATTCAAAATGTCCTGCATTGTTCTGGTCTGTCTGTCGAGTTTAAGGTGAAGATCGTCTTAAGCTAGCCACACACGGCTCGATGAAGTGACAGATTCGAGGAACATCGGGTGGC
>CM070036.1:19336216-19352290 GCA_036250615.1 Ptychadena robeensis | reverse complement strand
CACTACATAGTTGTTGGTAGATCTAAAGGATATCTGACAGAGAGAGAGGTGTATGGCGGGTTTAAGCGGCTTCTCAAATCTTTTTGTCAGACCAGTTTCCCCTATGTTAATGATGTTAAGTAAAATACTGTTCCTATGAAACTCTTGGCAGCTCTTGCCTTTACCACCTCTTTTTGCCATCTTTCATCTGCCGGCAGTTTGGCCTCTTCGACATTCACTGTTGCCAATAAATGACCATGTGGGCATGTTCAAGCAGGTGGATGTGACCACACTGGCCCAGCCTTTATAATGGATGCCTAAGAGTGGTTTTTGATTCATCCATTAATAAAAGTCCTCCTTTGTGCCCGATAACATATCCTCTTTTCTTCTCTTATAATCTTACATTGAGCATTATGTGTGGACCTTCCTGCCACGAGTTGGGGTAAAGCACTTTACAGGTCTGTGATCCATCTTTGTATCTGCCTACTTTGCTTAAGCCTGGATAAAGCAAATGAAAATTCCTTGTGCTCCTTGAAGCATCTAGCCCTTTGTTAAGATATAGTGTTTCTTCAATTCATTAAGCTGCAGAGTTTCTTGGTCCTGAATAAGAAGAATTGTTGGCATCTGAGGAATCTATGAATAGCAATATCGGCATAAAAGCTTCATCAGGAAGGAGCTTAGCTCCTAAGAGGAGCGCGCGGACCCTGGAACAGACACACATAATTACATTGTTGTCTTCCTTGTGCCCGGGTAATACTCGATTATCTGGTGCTGCAGGTTTTCTCTGCGAAGGAAAGGCCTTTAAATTAAGTTTTACTTGCAGAAAAGCAAGTCATTGATGCCTCATCTGGCTTTAAAGGATATCATATTAATCCGCTAAAGACTGGGAGTTATTGGCGGCAGTGCTTATGTGCTAATCCTGGAGTCAAAACTTCAGTCAAGTCATGGATTGGCATGAATAGGGCAGATACACAGAAGATGGTCGGAAGATCTGGATGTTTACCAATTCTGGAGAAGGTTTACCTAATTAATTGTGAAGGAACTCGTAGATTATAGGTAACTGCTGCCCATTACTGATTAGTTTGGCCCAGAAACTGCTGCCTTGCGATAACATAGCCATTTGCTGTTTTTACAGGAATGTGGACTGAAGCAGGAAACAGACGGCTCAATATTGGAGCCGTTCGATGTTCCCTGCAGCAGCGCAATGACATCATCACCCTGCTTTCAGATATCAATGGAGCAGGAGACTCACACTGCGGTCCCCATGCAAAGCAATGGACATCGACTGTGGTTTACGTTCATGTCGGTTCAAATCCCGGCCTGGACACTATCTGCAAGGAGTTTGTATGTTCTCCCCGTGTCTGCGCGGGTTTCCTCCCACACTCCAAAGACATGCAGTAGGTTAAATAAATATTATCCTATGTTAGTTACATGTGACCTCAGATTGGGAGCTCCTCTGGGAGCCAGTTAGTGATATGACTATATATGCTCTGTAAAGCGCTACGCAATAAGTCGGCGCTATATAAGTACAAGATCATAATAATAATCGGTCTTTGCGGCCATATAAAATGGCTAGATAATATATATTAAAGCAGTTTAAAACTTAAAGCATAAAAACAACATAAAACAAATAAAATGACTTACCTACATAGAATCTTGATCCGGGAAAAGTATTCCCTGTAGAGAAAATCCCATACTTACCTCTCCCTCTTCCTCCAGTATGTAAGATGGAGGAGCGAGACTCATCCGGTCTCGCTCTTGCCACCAATCCAGATCTGAATCCAGTGATGCTCCTCACCTCCAGAATCACTGGATTCAGATCTGGCTGGATGCCATGCACAAGAGAATTATGGGGGGGAAGATGTCAAAAATTCACTTTTGGTCGCCATCCAAAGTTTATGACCGAAATCCATGTATGAGTGGCACACATAGCGATTCCCGTCTTTTTGGTGGCCGTTTGAAAGCAGCGTGGTGACATCACCGTACTGTGATTGGTGGCTGCCCAAACGCATGGTGTATGCCTTGCTTAACAATGTTAGTGATTTATATCACGTTCAAGGCCTTTTTAAAACTCAGAAATCAGCAAGTCAATATTTTGCCACCAACTTAATAAGCCTTGACAGTTTATGTAGTTGAACTAGTGTTCTGTGACTTTTATTTTACTATTCCTTTATTTTACCATACAGCTGGTGTTTTTATATTATGCCATTTATTGCTCCCCAAAAAAAAGGTTTACCACAGTCTAATTCATACAATCTTATAGTCACATGACCTGTCTTGTTACTGCAAACCAAACGTAAAGCCATGTGATTACTGATATTTTGGGATTCAGATTACTCTTAAGCTAGCCATACACGTGTAGGATTCCATGGCCAATTGATGACTCCCCCGATCGATTCCGGCGATTCTGCCGGGAATCGCAGGTGTGATCAATCGGCCAATTAAGAGTATCCATCGCTGCATACCACCTTAATCCAACGGATTCCGGGACGATTCCGTGTGCGATTGTCCACCTCACAAATGGCAACTCCCCCTGATCTGGGTAGAATCGGATCAGAAAGACCAACATGTTGGTTCTCCGTCGGATCCGATTCTGGGCCCCTGAACGATCGGACCTGATCGATTGGACAAGGTGGGCTGCATGCGATTCCGGCACGATCGTTTCGCGTGCACGCGCCCGGAATCTGTCGTGCCGGAATCCGGTGAGAATCCGACACGTGTATGGGGGCCTTTAAAGGTCCCCACACACGTAGCGAGCGAGGACCGACAGATGAGCTGTGGAGAGCAACGCTGCACTCCATCGCTCAGAGCATCGGCGGGCACCCTTTGTGTGTCGCCAGTTAGTTTGAACAGGGAAGCCTGTCCCGATTCAAATTGATGGGAGATTTACGGACATGTCGGTTCTCTGGCCGCCCATGTGGGCACCCGTGATCTGTTGCCAGTTAAGCCGCCATCAACTGCGAGCATGCACACACATCGGTCGGTGACTAAAATTGGCCACGGCTACTTACATGTGTGGGGACCCTTAGACGTACTGCAGAGGATTAAGGCCCTGACTACATTAGACGTCATGGACACAGGGAAAAACGTAGTGGAGACATTTCACTGTATTTGGTCTTATCTGATACCTTCCAAGTGATGTATTTATTTGTTGTACAGTTGTGATAAAAATTTGAGTGATCCTTTAAATATACACATCTGCGCACCAGAGTCAGACACATAACCTGGACTTCAGAAGCCACAAGGTCCACTTTGGGTTTTCATATGTACAATACACAGCATGTTTCTATAATGAGATGATCTTGCCATCTTTAGTGGCCTTTTAAATAAAATAACATGGCGAGTATTGAATGGTGAGTTAAACAAACACCCTGAGGGTAGAGGATTCGTAATCTTTTGGGTCAGCAGAGAGAGTGGGTCTTCCTCGCTTTGTTCACATTTGTGTCCCATTTGTGTAGCATCTTGTATATTGCTTCCTCCGGCTCTCTGAGCTCTCACCCTCAGGTGAACTCTTAATAGCTTTTTATATACGGCCGCGTGGCCTACGACGCAAGTGTCCTGCATTTTATTGCTGAAGGATTTGTGTAGCTTAATAACAAATTTCGGAAACCAATCACAGCCCCTTCTGCCGCTGTATATCGGCTGTTATCTTGACAGGCCTTCCTTTCAGGAAGTCATTCTGCCAGGAGGATGTTGGACCTAGAGTATGGCAACATGTCGGAGTCCCTTGTCTTTGCGCAGCGCGTACATTTGGCAGACAGTCAAAATGCCTAATTTATTAGTAGATTTCTCCAGTTGCTTCCTCCGATTCGGCTTTCCTTGTGTCAGATGTGTTAGTTATTTAAGAAATCTCTTTACACAGAGTTCAGCTCTTCACCATATCGGATGAAATCGGTCAGCAGTAAGAGAATTAAAGGATGACAGGTCTGCAATTTTTGCCTTACTGACCATCGTTTTTTTAGCAGATGGAGTATTAGATGGTACAAATGTGATTCAAATCCATGGAGGCGGATCAGACGCGGTTTTGCAGAGGTGAAAACCACAGCTGATCTGGACTGAAAAACACATGCTTTCTGCATGTGCTGCTTTCTGTAGTCTGTAGTGGAGCCTTAGCCTGTGTGTATTTGTCTTCTATGTGAATGATACATGTCTCTGTATGATGTGTGTATATATGATGCATGTATCTGTATGATTGGTGTGTGTATATATGATGCATGTATCTGTATGAATGGTGTGTGTATATACAGGGCTGTGGAGTTGGAGACATTTTTGGGTACTCAGAGTCGGCAAAAAATGAACCAACTGCGACTCCTACTAAATTTAAATGGGAATTCAAAAAAAAAATTTATTTTTTTATTTTTTTTAATTAAAAAAAAATTACTATAAGTGTCGCAATTAACAGTCATAATGAACGACTTCTCTGCTATAAGAATAAATGCATGCAGTGCGTAACATTACAGCGCCCGCTGTGACCCTCGCCCACGTACCGAGTGGGGGCCGACAGACCAGCTCAGATGAGCTCTAGACTGTAGCGTGATGATGTCGTCACGCTGCTCTCTAGAGCTAACAGCATCGGCGGGCACCCTTTGGGTGCTGGCCGTTAGCTTCAATGAAGACTAACAGCATCGGCCAGAGATTATCGGACATGTCCGTTCTCTGGCCGGACGAGCTGTGGGGCGTCAGCGATCTGTCACCCCATGTGGGCACCCCCGATCGGCGAGCGCACACGCCCTTCAGTCGGCGGCAAAACCAGCCACCGCTCGGTGCATGTATGGCGGCCTTAACTCTAGCCCGACTAGAGAGGCTTGTATAAGTGAAGGGAATGGATCACCAATATTCAAGTCTGAAGCCGTAAAACATTTGAAAAACATTGTAATTCAGCAGAGGCGACAAATACTTAGATTGTTAGCTTCATCTTTAAGCATGACCATGGGATTCAAGGGAAATCATGAATCATGTTTGAAGTGCTCCTTCGCCCTGCCTCTTCTTGGAGCCTTCCACTGCCCTATCTTCAGCAGAAGATCAGTACACTAAAGCGAGGCACACACGATTGATTGTACCCAACTTGCGTGCTCACGGTGCTTGATTGTACTCTAATCTGTTAACAAACCTACCCGTGTTTTGAGAAACACTGGTCTAATAACTGGAGGTGAAGGTGAGGAAAACAAATCTGAACAACCGTTTTATTGAATTCGTGGAAAAGTAACTGCTTGTAATAGTAATAAGTGACTTGGAAGTACCATGCTGATTATTTTATGTAGTCCTTTATAAAGTAAAATATGTTAGATAACTGTAATTTTCCTTCTTTCGTTTCATCCGCACATATTCTTTTTATGGATTTTATTTTGAAAGTGAAAGCTTTCTTCTGTGCTTTATTTTTACTGTTGTCGGTCGATTTTCAAGCTCTGTGAAGGATCTGGTTTGTTGACATATTGTAAGCCCGCGTCTCTCACACTGGCGCTCCTGAAAAGGCTGAGCGGTTGTTCTCAGCCGGGATGTTTTGTGAGCTGTTCTAACTAGCCGACATTTCCTGCTGGTTGATGGGCCTTTTGAAAGGCTGTTTTTGAGGCCTACACAGTAGTTGGCCTATGGTCGAGCTAGCCACAGAACTCTGGTCTGCCTCAAATATGTTATTGATGAAGAGCATTTTATTTAGAAGCAACATTCTTCTTTGCCCTAATGACTTACTGGAAAGCCGTGCCTGTTTCTTGAGGCTTTACAAATATGCTGAGAAATATTTGGTTATGTAAACATTGTCATTGCTGTGCGGGTTATGTAATCTGTTTTAGGTAGGCAAATATTTATTTGTGGAACTTCATCATTTGCATTTACTTTTATTGATGTTTTCATACTACATATAGATGTTATGGATATGGGTCATTGAGTACATATTGTATATACGGCATTTTTTTGGTGGGCGTATTTCTTGTTTGGGAGTCAAGTTAATTGGATTGGTGTCATCCTTTATTTTTTTTATGAAGTGTCCTTACAAATTGTATTCCTTAAACACATATGCTGTTCAACACTAACAAGCACAGATGAAGGTAGATGCTTTACATCCTCAAAACTTCTTTTTGTAATGTTGGAGTCCAAATTAAATTTATTTTAATGATTTATCAATGGTAACGAAAAGGAAGTTCCGTTTGACATTTTTCCATATAAAGGGTATTGGACAGCAGATCCAAAATGGATTCCGCAAATAATCTTTGAATCAATTATTACATGTTATACAAAGATGGTCCCGACATAAAAACAAACCAATTCAATAAGGTAGCCATAGATGGCTCAATTCTTCTGCAATTGATTGATTGAGCACACCACCTCAGGAAACCGATTTGGGGTCAAATTTGAAAAGAGCCGATTGCCTGTGTCCCAAAAAGGTTGATTCCTCAAAATTATTAGATCGGAATGGCTGCAGGAAAGGGAGCTAGATTCTACAAATATGGGTTAATCGCGCAGGAAGCGAGAGTCTCCACCGAGGTACTTAGATTG
The DNA here is from genome assembly GCA_036250615.1 of Ptychadena robeensis. Taxonomy (NCBI): domain Eukaryota; kingdom Metazoa; phylum Chordata; class Amphibia; order Anura; family Ptychadenidae; genus Ptychadena; species Ptychadena robeensis. The sequence goes on along the minus strand of CM070036.1, from coordinate 19,345,819 downwards.
ACGAACGATCAACCAGAGAAAAACCAACATGCCGGATCAAGGTTCGATCTGATTTGTGGTCGATCGTTCAAGAGGTGGGCAGCAGTCGATTCATGGTCGATTGAGCAACATAAACGCACATTCAAAAATTTATGTATGGCTACCTTTAGGCTACCAGGGAAGTCAAACCTTGACATGTTGGATCAAGGTTGGATCCGATTTATGGTTGATCATTCAAGAGGTGGGTAGCAGTTGATTTATGGTCAATTGATCGCCATGAACGCACATTAAAAAATCGACCTGTGTTTGGCTACCTTTAAGCTACCAGGAAAGTCAAACCTTGACATGTCAGATCGAGCTTCGATCCCATTCATGGTCAATTTCCATTTTTTAGGATTGATCATTCAAGGTGGGCAGCAGTCGATCAAGGTTCAATCCGATTTATGGTCAATCGTTCAAGAGGTTGAGATCGACATGAATGCACATTCAAAAATGTACCTGTGTATGGCTCTACATTTAGGCTACCAGGGAAGTGAAACAGAACCCAAACACAACACAGTGGCATCAAAACTAGTCTAAATTAAATTTAATAACATTTAACTAATCGCCACCAGCCTATGCTCAGGAAACCCTTTTCCGAGTGCTGTTCTAAGGTTAATGACATCACCCTCCTACATGTCTGGATTTACACTGCAGGGAAAAGAAGGCCACAGTGCCATGTATAACATTTCTGGCAAGCCTAGACATTATTGACCCCTTGTAGTGGCATAGGGGTGACCATTGCATGGGTTAATACAAATGTTACCTGGAGTTCAACTTTAAGTTTTTATACATTGTTGTTTGATGTTTGCAAATAAGTGTTAATGAACCCGCATCAATACAAATGTGAAGATTTTGGATCCAGTTTTGTTTTATTTTGGCAGCACTGTGGCACGGTTACGCTTGTTGCTGATTTATGCAGGACCAGACATCAATTAGACAGCACAGATCTGTTTTGATAAACACTTCCACTTTCCTGAATGTGTCTGTTTGAGGGTTTTTATTTAATCTGTATGTGTAAATATGTCCTGATGACTCAATAATGGCATCCATTAACCAGCTTTCATCTTCTAAAGCAATCTGTGCCTCAGTGTTATTCAGCTCCGAATCCTCCACAGCAGTTCTAACCAGCAGCATTAAAAACCTCCCAGGCTTTGTCCTGTGTAAGCCGTGTCCAGACGTACGGACAGTTGATTAGGCTGGGCACGCATGGGTGATTTTGGCTACTGTGGTTGTGATACTAAAACTGTGCACCATTTATCAACACTACATATTCAACTGCACAAATTAAAATTTACTACCGATAACAATTAACCATTACTGGACTAATAATTGTGGCTGATGATCACTTTACCAAATGTAACTCCATTTGTGACCATTTTAAGTCTAATCACATACAGGAATGGTGTGTCTGTGCCCAAATGGTGGTCCCAAGGATCAAACTTTATTTTGCAGGTAGCAGACCTGGTCTATGCTGTCTTACCTGCCTTGTATAGCCCATACACCTTAGGATCGATCAACAACTGTGTAGTATAGTGGGCTCCCTAATAGAATACATAGTGATTGGAAGGTATATACCACTGCCATGTAGTGCTGGGTCCTCCCTGATAGAATACATAGTAATTGGAAGGTATAAATCACTGCTATGTAGTGCCGGGTCCTCCCTAATAGAATACATAGTGATTGGAAGGTATATATCACGGCTATGTAGTGCCGGGTCCTCCCTGATAGAATACATAGTGATTGGAAGGTATATATCACGGCTATGTAGTGCCAGGTCCTCCCTAATAGAATACATAGTGATTGGAAGGTTTAGAAAGGTCCTCATATTACATGGTTTTGGTAGAACAAAATTTAATTGTACAGAAATTGTATGTACAGATTGTAAGATGTATGGGGGCCTAAATACATGAAAAAAAGTCATGATATATAACTGCTTTTATAAATACCTTTTCATGAGAAATCTCTAATGCAAACCACTGACCCTCCCTTCCACGGTTTCCATAGAGAAATCTAATATATTACATTTGATTGTTGGAACATTTTTTTTTTTAGATCTTATGAACAGTAATTTGTTGAACAAGAAAATATTATTTGCTCAATATAAAAAAATATATAAAAGAAAAAAATATACACCTAAAATATGAACAGATCGTCTATATTATAAACTTGAAAGTATTGTTGTGGGAGAAGGAAAAATGTTCAGACATAAGGACTTGAGTGACTGACAAATAAACAAATTCTTATAGTTTATAGGATGGGTCAGAGTTTTACTAAAATAATAGGTCTTGTGGGATTTTTGTATTTATTTATTTTGTGGTTACCAACACATGGTACCTTCTGAAAGTAAAGCGGAGGAAGGACAATCAGTGAATCTTACAGGGTCATGGTGACCCATGTTTCATTGCTGTTGTTGAGGACCAAAAGCTAGCCCATCTAAAATGGCACTGAAGAGCTATTGTGTAAATTGCTTAACTACCGATGGCTACTTATGAAAGAAAGGCTGGCCAAAAAAGTGCATGACAACTGTGTAGATAGAAAAAGTTAGACCAGTCAGTCATGGCTGGTTGTCTTTAATTCTAGGGAATAGTTAGAATAGTAGCAAGATGTCCCACTGAATAAGATGGCAGATATGACTTCAAACCCCCAGATGTCCTACACCCTTAAAAGTTTTATCTGTTAGGAGGGTAATTTACCACTGAGAATACTTACCCTACAATTGTTACACCCCTAACTTTAACCTTTTATAATTTTGTTAATGTTTCCCCATGGTATTTCAATGGACATAAACTGTACACACAATAAAAATTGGAACAATTAATTATGGCATTCTAAAAAGGTTAACTGGTAGTGTATACATAATAAAGTCAAGTTGTTTATACAGCTTCTTAATGTCTTCAAGCATTAAACCTTATTTCAATTGAAAAAAATATGTGTGTCTTTTGCCAAAAGATGCCCTCTGCACTTTTATCATCTCTGCATATCACTGCTTCGGCCTTCTCGGTAAGCTCTAGCTTTCTGACCGCTCAAAAACATCACTTGGTCTCCAAATCTCATATTTGAATTTAAGGTTTTTGAGATATGCTAATGACAAGATGCTACCTGACACCTGCAGAGGTTTTGGTGGGTCCAGGTGCAGCCCCCCTCCCTCAGTCCTCCACTTGCACCCCCCATAAACTAACCTTACTAATGCATAGGAACTCACCTGTCCACCGATCCCGTGCTGACACGTCCTCGTCTAGGAAGAGGAGAGGTGGCGAGTGACTCAGGCTCCAGCTGAACACGCCCATTGGCTCATGTGAACGTTTTGTTATTTAAAAGGAAGGATGTCTTCTAGCTCTGCCTGCTGTCATTTCTTACTATGAAAAGCTTATACAAGTCAGTATAGATGGAAAATGTTATGTGCGGCCCTTTTAGTGATGCTGAGGGCCGCACTTGTGGCCCTCCATATCAACTCAGTTGCCCACCACTGATGTAGAGTGTCCAAGTTACTCTTGACATAAATGGAACCCAAGGTTTACCACTAGAACAATGGCTGATGAGTCTTCCTACTTACAGCCAAAACCACTTTGCCTCATCCTGTATGGTTTCTGACCTCATCTGTCTCTTCCCCATTTAAGACGAAACCCAGTATTTGTTTGACTGCTTTTTTAGCTTTGGTACAGCATACTTAAACTGAGCGGGAAACAACACAAGGAGCCAATAGATTGGGCTGTAGTGATCATGTGCTCAAATGGCACCTGCTGACAGGTGGAGAGAGCATATGAGTTGCTGGGTTTGCTGCGTCTCCATTTACTGTCCAATCTCCGGCCTGGGTACGAATCAGACAGATTAATGTTACTAAACGGCAAAAATCTGAACGGTTTCAAGACTAGATGGACACATAAATCTGTTTATATATTGGGTTTCTTGGTTTTGCTTAAATTCTTCTTCTTCTTCTTCTTCTTTTTATTTTTTATTTTTTTTTTATTACAGGCGAACATTTATTTTCTATGTTTTTCTTTGGGTTTAGAAGAACAAACATTTATATTTATTTTTGCAAATTCTTTGTGTTCATTGTAATGTTTTTCTTAGGATATTATGTTTTGATAAAGCTGAAAGGCCATATGTCATGTTTGTTCAGCTCTTCGTGGACCTCTTCACGGTGTGTGGGGAGAAAAAAGGTCATTATAACGTTTTTCCAGAACTTTCCTCTGTCACAAGGAACGGACTAGTCATGCAGAGCTCTGGAGAACAGATTGGTCCCTTAGATGTGTGAGGACCACACAATAAGCACATCCCATTACATCAACACTGGGGCATAAGCACAGCGGAAAAACACAGTTTGTAATAAACTACAATATAGACAATAATAGTCTGTGTGTGTGTTTGTAATTCAGTTCATGACTTAATCTAATTACTTCATAATGTAATTTATGGCATCTGTATGGTTTTTTTTTGCAGAATTGCCCTCTATTGTTAGACTGGGTCCAAACTGGCAAGGTTGATTGGAAGTATGGCAACAAACACACCAATCATTTGAGGTTATAGCTACATAAAATTGGGTGAGGGGTACTTCTTGCCTCTTCCTACTAGATAAGGGTCCTCATCCAAGTCAGAAATGTCCTTCTGCGGATAAAAGCCAACCATCCCCCATGTCTTACCTTTACCTGTCATCCAGCCCATGTTTGCACCCATCAGCCAAATCAACATCATTTGACTTCCTCCACTTTTTCTATATTTAGGAAAGGAATAGGCATGAGGTAGGGAGGCTTTCCCACCTCCCTCAAGCAGATCTTTGTTAAGTTGCTACTTTGTTGTGCCATTGCGATAAAGCCATGGAAAATGTAAGCACCAACTTTCCATTATAGTGTCAACTTCTTGACTCGCGGGCCTCAAAATTTAGTAAAATTTTAAGGGGCAAACAAAAAACCAGAAAGGGATGCTCCATCCCAAGTCCTCCCATCCTGAGTGGGAAATTCAAAGAGCTTTAATTTGTATATTTTCTGTACTGCTTAAAGTGATAATATTGTCAGGGAGGGTAAGAGGTAAATATAACAAATGTAAAATATATTTAAAAAAAGAGGCTTTTGTTCGTAAACTTAAACATTCTGTTGCAGATGTTGACAAACTACGAACTCTAGAAGGATACCATAACATTCAACTTCTAGGCATTATCTCCACTTATTGCAGGAAACGAATAGTCAGAGCATCTTGACCCTAAGGTGATTAATAGACTAAACTGGCTGGATATGGCCCCGCGGGCCATAGTTTGCCCCACATCTAGTTCATACAGAGCTTTTCATCACATACCCTGTAGTGTTGGACATCAGGTACTCGCCTGTCTGGTGAAACACTGCAGCGGTCCTCTGTATCAGCAAACTTGACTATCTTTCAGGGTCCGCCTCAATGGCGTCATTTACTATGCCGGAGAGGTGGGGGGGCCGTGCCATTGCCCTCTATGGCATTGCTTTTTTACAGCACCTCACCCAGTGTCAACGATGACGCCAAGGATGTGTAGTAGGGAGAAAGGAGGGCACAAAGTTGCAGTGGATTTCGTTGTACCCCCCAGGGCAAACCCAGGAGGTTACCGTTTATACTAGAGTATAAACCGACCCGAATAGAAGCCAAGGTACCCAATTTTAGAAAAAAAAAATCTGAATGACTCGAGTATTAGAATAGGGAGGGAAATGCAGCAACTAATGCCTGCCATACACACGCCGATGTGTGCAGGCAGACTACCCCCGATGTCGCTCCGGGAGGCTAACGTGATGACGTCATCACGTTAGCCTCCCATTGCATTCTGGGGCCCCACAATCGGCCAGGCACCCTTTGTGTGCCGGCCATAAGCAGCGATGGAGACGCCGTCTTCATTGCTGCTTATGGCAATCGGCTCCCATCGGCTCAGATTTTCCGACATGTCGGATCTCTGGCCGGCCGAGAAGTGGGGCGACAGGCATCTGTCGCCCCATGTGGGGACATGCCGATAAACGGCCGGATTTTAACCTGACGGCGAGAGCGTGCATGCCCGTCGGTCAGATTAAAATCCGGCCGTTTATCGGTATGTGTATGGCCAGCATAAGGCACAGAAACACACAGCAAATTGTACTTTTGTTTTGAGGTGCAATTATTTAATTCAGCAGATTTGTAAATTAATTACAAAGCCCCTGAACATGATATCATCACTAGAAATGCTGGAGATGTAGAGAAGGGATGTGGCAACATTGTTAAGAAAAAAGTATTGTTCTAGCATATCAAGTTTTTGCACAAAATAAGTTCAAATTTGGCTTGACTTTGAACCTAATTTATGCAATAACTACATATGCTAGAGCAATAATGTTGATGATGATGGCATGTTCAGGGGCTTTGCAATTCACTCATAAAGTCCACCTACAAAATGCTGTGATTTTCATTCGAACATAAGGCAAATTAAATTTTTGAACACATTTTAGGTGCTGAAAAATTCGGCTTATATTCGAGTATATACGGTTTTTGTTGTTGCCCTTCCCATCTCTGGACTGTGAGCTCACAATGCCAGGCATCACTCTCTATTGTTTCTTGAAAAGTTTGTATGTTTAGTTGGACATTGTATGCATTAGTCATCCTGCCGAATGTCATCTACTGCTTAGTATTATAATCCCATATGTAAGTGCTTTGTGCAGCACCAACAAAAGATGATGGCAATTATATAAATAAGTAAATAATAATTATTTTTATTGGAGGTGTTTGTGGCCACGTATTCTTATTGTATGTTGGAACGGTTTCTTGTAAGGCGCAGCAGTCTTCGTCAGACGCATAGAAATATTATCCAGAATGATTACATAAAGTTGAGTGAACTCTATATCCTATAATTGTCTCGTATTAGAAAAGAAAAAGTGCCATTGGACATGTAGGACAAATAAAACGTGTTTATAAATGCAATTAAAATAAATGGAAGCAAGTTGAACATTTAAAGCTAAGCACATGTCCTGAATGCATTAAGCTGCTGCAGGAGGTCTGTGTTCACAAAGACAACTTCCATTATTTTGTTACCATTGATTTGTTTTACACCGAGAGCTCTTGGTAAAAAGATTATGCCTTTTTTTTTCAGGATGGCATTTAACTTGCATGGATTCCGCGGCAAAACGCTGCGATGTGATATCCCGGAGCAAATGAAAACGTTTAGCGAGGTTTCAGATTGAATTAATGGATATTTTCTTTCACCCTGGTATATGTACAAGTGGTGTTTTACCATGGCGAAGGTCTTTCAGCACTCTGTTTTGTTTTGCTGTTTGTGTCGGCTTCTACGAAGGGTGTAATTATTTTGTAAAGCATAAATTCATAAAATGTAGATTGCTGCGTATGACCTCGGTTACGGTGAAACCAATAAAGTAGTGCTAGGCCTCATATACAATAATAGTATTTGTCTCTGGAACTGATCTTTAGCAATGGCTTCTGAAGATGGGTACATACATACAAGTGCTCTCTACAGTTCACTATACTGTCCTATAAGGAGGATAGGATGAGCTAGAATAAGGGGTCTGCAACCTGTGGCTCTGGAGTCACATGGGGCTCTTAAGCCTCCTTGTTGTGGCTTCCTGGCTGCTAACATGCCTTCTCTCTCCCACCAGTGCATACATGCTGGAAAAAGGTAGTGTGTCAGCATCCAAGATCACTGGCTCCTTGCTTTCCTCACTCCAGGAGAGGATGAGGGAGCAATTATATAGAAAATAAACAGGAGATGTTTATAGGAGGGTCCCAATGCCCCTTCTTATATGCTGTCTTTGGACCCTTCACACTATATGCACTGTGTTGTGTACCATCAATTCACACGTAAATGCTTACATGTTTCACAGTACACATCCCATGCATTAGTGCAGGTGTGGGCAAACTATGGCCCAGTGGCCATATCCGGCCCTTTAATTTTTTAATCTGGCCCTTTGTCACCTTGTTGTGAAGACCCTCTGGCTCCCCTCTACTCATTCCCTGCAATAGGTGGAGTTAATGCCTAGAGGAGGATTCTTAAGGTCTGCTAGAGGCCGAGGTTTGCTTGGATTTACTATCCAAAGCCTCATTTTATATATATATATATATATGTGTGTGTGTTTTTAAATGTATTTTTCTTTTTTAACCTCCCTGGTAATCAGTATATTTATGACTTTTTTATCGATTTATCAATGTTTATATTTTCCACCCAGGCTGAGAGGACAGTTTTTGTCTGGCCCTGCTGCCAAATTTAAAAACCCCTTTCAGGCCACGGGTAAAAAATTTTGCCCACCCCTGCATTAGTGTATGGAAACCGCTTGTATCATTGTGTTATGCAGTAACACACTTTGTCAAGCGTGATCTTTTGCAGCTTCAGGCAATTTTTTTTTTTTGTGGAAGAGGGCATAGTAGCTCTTTCGATCCAAAAAAATGTCCAACCACCCCTGAGCTAGAAGAACTCCATGACATTGTGCACCATAGGGAAGTGTGGATCACTGGGCTTGTTATTATTTGGATCAAGGGAGAAGCCATTGGATCAGCATTACAACCTGTTGTGGAGATTTCACTTTACTTCCTGCTGTATATAAATAACAGGAAGTAGTATTTCCAAAGCAGAAAAAGTTGTCCTCGCTACCGCTGCATTGGTGCCCACTTTACTTTCAGGCCTGGTGGCACTGATCTACCAGGTCAAATCTTTTCCTTATCTATCCAAAAATAAATTGCTTTAGATACAGCATTTCTCCTGAGGCCCGTTTTCTGGAACACAATGATCTTCTTTTTCATTCGCCAGTATTATTTCACGGCTCTGCAGCTGCTGTGGGACTACAAAGCCCATCGTGCCAAATAAACCGAGATTTGTCACTGACAACAGCTGAAGTCCAACATGTTGCGTAGCTCAGCTCCAAGGCTTAGCATTTATTAGGCACTCTGCCAGTTGGTGTGGCCGGCTAAGCCGAATAACATTTCACCATCAATGACATTATAAGGAAGGAGGAAAGCTGGAAGAATGGAAGCCCAGCAGTACTCTGCAGAAGATGGTAACACTAGAGGAATATTTCCTTCATTGTCTTCCCAGCTAGAGCCATCTCCAGCCGCGAACCGATAAAGGAAACCATTAGTTTTACATCAGCCTGGATTATTATTGTAGATACAACGCATCAGAAAGCCTGCGCTCCCTAATAAATAGCGGATCTTCATTGGCATTGTGGTCTAATCCTCTCAGTAGCTGAGGTTGTTTTGTATTTTAGAATGACATCAAAGGTGTTGTCATTTTCTTCTGTTGCTGTGCTTTGGTTCTATGGGCCTTGTTCATTGTCCAGTAGAAGTACAAAGGTGATTCTATACCTTTTATATATCTCTTCAACACACTTGTGAGGTAGCATGGGAGAACCGTAAATGAGAACCTTAGTTGCACCAATTACACTACCCATATATAGATATAACCGCATTGTGGTCTAAAGCATAGCCGCCTACATTGACTGTCTACAGCAATGGTTCCCATACTTTTTTTCTTAAGACCCCCCATGCCTGTGTCCAAGAAAAGCCACCCCCTTCCCCAAACTCTTACCTGCATAAGCGCATTGTGGTCTAAAGCATAGCCACATTGACTGTCTACAGAAATGGTCTTAAACTTTTATCCTT
>CM070036.1:19323883-19336206 GCA_036250615.1 Ptychadena robeensis | reverse complement strand
CTACCTGCATAACCGCATTGTGGTCTAAAGCATAGACACATTCACTGTCTACAGCAGGGGTTCCCAAGCTTTTTCCCTCAAGACCCCACTTGCCTGTGTCCAAGACAAGCCAGACCCCCCAACTCCTACTGGCATAAACGCATGAAATTAATTTTTCCCGGAATTGACGTCCTGACACTCCCACCTGTGGTAATGTCCCCTCCCGCCTAACTTGCATGCACACAACTCTTTATATCTCCAGCAATGGTGATTGTGATCCCTAATGGAAACAAAGCCTAACGACCAATATTGTTCTGTTGTAGATATTTTTACAGCATTATGAATAGATGTTAGCTTCAATCTATTGAAAACCAAGGTGTTTGCCACTGGGACATGATCAATATATGGATTGAACATGTTTTTGACTATCCTACAAAATGCCAAATATGAATCTAGCCATACCACATTTGTAAGATTGGTTTTCAATTCAGTTGACTATTAAACCATTGTCTGATACTTTAACATCAATGGATGGTCCACCACACAGTGTGATGGATGCTGAACTGATTCCTTGATTTCCTTTCCAGATAAAGGTGTGTGCTCCAAAATCGGATAGAATATAATTCTATTGAAACGCCTTAAAAATCCATCAGATACTTTTACAGTCTATGGTAAATTTCAATGGTCCAAAATTTTTGGGTCTACTAAATTCATAAAGAGAAATGTATTTTCAAACCTTTTACAGCTTGATTGATTGACCTGTGTATGTACTGCTCTAACATTGTGTTATGCTGGCCATACATATGCCGATAAACGGACGGATTTTAATCTGACCGACGGGCGTGCGCGCTCTTGCCGTCGGTCAGGTTAAAATCCGGCCGTTTATCGGCATGTCCCCAAATGGGGCGACAGATCCCTGTCGCCCCACTTCTCGGCTGGCCAGAGATCCGACATGTCGGAAAATCTGAGCCGATGGGAGCCAATGCCATAAGCAGCAATGAAGCGGCTGCTTCATTGTAGCTTATGGCCGGCACACAAAGGGTGCCCAGCCGACTGAAGGGGCCCCAGAATGCAATGGGATTGTAAACATGATGACGTCATCACGTTTACAATCCCGGAAGAAATCGGGGCAGATGTCGGCGATGGTCGCCGCGTGTATGCCTGGCATTAGGAGTACTCCCGAAATGGAAGTGCTCTCTCTTCTATTAGATACAACAGCACAGGTGTTGTAGTAAATGCCGGCTATATGTTATGCCGGCCATACACATGCCGAGCTGGAGCGATATCGCCCTCCGATATCGCTCCGGGAGGCTAACGTGATGACGTCATCATGTTAGCCTTCCATTGCATTCTGGGGCCCCACAATCGGCCAGGCACCCTTTGTGTGCCGGCCATAAGCAGCGATGGAGACGCCGTCTTCATTGCTGCTTATGGCATCGGCTCCCATCGGCCAGAGATTTTCCGACATGTCGGATCTCTGGCCGGCCGAGAAGTGGGGCGACAGGGATCTGCCGCCCCATGTGGGCACATGCCGATAAACGGCCGGATTTTAACCTGACCGACGGCGAGAGCGCGCACGCCAGTCGGTCAGATTAAAATCCGGCCGTTTATCAGCATGTGTATGGCTAGCAATAGTGGTTACTATGTAGTGCTCCAGGCTGAATTTTTATGGTTGAAATATGCATGGTGGTTATCAAGCTAAATAGTCGAAGTCAGGGAGACATTCCAACCATCGGCTAGCGTATGGCATTAGGCAGGCAGAAGATTAGGACATAGTTGTGTTTACATTATATCTGGCCGGATTAGGTTTTTGTTGCTGAAATTATCTTATTGCTTTCCTCAGTGTTAAGATGTATCAATCAGGACTCCCCTTGTCGTGAGCCTCACACAACTGATTATGGCTGCTTTTTGTGAGGATTTAACAGGGACAATCTGTATTAAAACCATCATTCTTCTGTAGAAGCTTAAGTAGATTTTGAATAGGTTGCCATGGAGCTGCCATGAAATGTGCCCGTTGGCAGGATGGACGCAATTGCTTAAGAATGGCCCGGCAATGTAAAAGGTGAACGTCCATTGTCCCATAGACCTAAGAAATTACTTCTGAAGCTTTAATCGTTTGCCTATTACCCGTTGTGTAGGAAGGAGAAGACAAAAGCGTGATTGAGTTAATGTCTATTAAAACCTCTCGGCCCGAAAGAATAGTTTAGATAGTGTAACATGTTTGGGTTCCATAGTTCAGAATACTATTACCCGCTCTGTTGTTAAGATTGGTGAATGGAATTCAAATCCTGCGGTTTGTTGATTATTAAATGTTCTTTGATGGTAGTGTTCTTCACCCTTGGTCTTCACGAGGGGCTACTACTGGTGGTTAAAGAAGATTGCCCACTTTTTTTTTGGGGGGGGGGGGTCCTGGTTTCCGAGTGCAATACCTCTAAATGCCATCTCCTGTCTCTCAGGCCTATTTAGCGTTCTCAGTTACAAGTTTCAGGATCTATAGCCCAGGTGTCCAACCTGTGTCCTGAGGGCCTCATGCGGCCCTTTGGGCATTCTTTGGTGGCCCCCCTTGGTCCTCTCTCAAAACCTTACTGTTCTTGCATAGGCCATAGGAACTCACCAGTCCGCCGAACCCCTGCTGACAGGACCTCGTCTGTGAACTTCTTAGTGTGGGAAGAGGAGGAGAGGCGATAAACTTATGATGACTTGGGCAAACATAAAAACCAATCAGCGACCCAGATGGCACCTGAGCAGGTCCCTCTCCTCTAGTCTTGGTGGGGCATCAGCATACTGCCTATGCTCCCTCTATTTCACAAATGAACGGGGGTGATTGTATAATATATATTGAGGCACATAACCTGAGACTAGGGGCATATAACCTTTATAAGCAGTATAGGTTGAAAATGTTATGAGTGGCCCTTTAGTGATGCTGAGGGCTGCACTTGTGGCCTTCCATATCAACTTAGTTGGCCACCACTGATCTATAGGAAGTGATCGTAGTGTACTGAAAGTAGAGGTCTTTCTCAACCAACCAGATAAAACCAAACTAAAACTATCATTAAGTATATTCTAAGTAATTTAATGCCCCATAAAGAAATAATTTGTGTTCCCAGGTTCTATTGACTTTCAATATATTTACATTTCATAATGTATTAATATTCTGCACGTTCTTATTTACTTATTTTCTTTAAAATGAAGAATTGTGGGTTAGTCACTAGAAAGAAGAGAAGATAAGACATAACAGTCGTGCTGTTTTTCTGCTCAACAGCTGTTCAGATCATCTATCCAAGACGTTGTTCTCATGTGTCAGCTGACTCATTAAGAGGAGTAGTAAGGGCTCATTTACACAACAGTTGTTAATCGCCCCAGTAAACGTCTGATAGGTGCAGCCACCCTGCGAATGCGACATAAGGTGTTTAAAGGGAGGTTTTTGGGCTTTTGCCCAATAGAGCCATCATGGGGGCATTATCTTAACTCCCATGCAGACAGGAGCACCAGGTGGCTTTCCATATGCAGTTATTTACTCCATTTTGCACCCATGTTCTCCACATCTCAGATGCCCAACCTGCGGCCCTTTTGGCGTTCCTTAGCGGACCCCCCAAAACCTAATCTAACTAATGCATAGGAACTCGCCTGTCCACCAGTCTCCCGCTGACACGTCCTCGCCTTGGATCTTCTTAGAGCAGGGAGAGGTAGGTGCACATGCTAATTATGTGAAAGGTTTTTGAAAATGTTTTCTAGCTATGCCTTCAGTTGTTTCTTCACTGCGGCCCTTAAGGAATGCTGAGGGCCGCAATTGTGGCCCTCCAGATCACCTTAGTTGCCCGCCACTACATACACCTGACCACCTTCTAGATGGAAATAAGGTGTAGTCAGCAAAGCCACAAGAAGATCTTTGAAGCTCCATGATTTAATTTGACTGATTAACAGAACTGTTATTTTATTGTTCTACCACAGATTTTTAATGAGCCCCTTTGGCCTGGTCTCCACTGAGGTATTTTTTTCAGCTTTTTGGCATGTTTTGCTTGCTTTGCACCATAAGGAGTTTCTTTAAAATGCGGCTTAACGCATTTTAAAAGACGCAATGTAAAGTCAGTCCGGGCATGTAATCGCATTGCATTTGGGGCTTGTTGGAAAAGCAAAACATGCCCAATGCTTTTCGAGCACAGGTTATCCATGGCCCTCTGTGCCCATTCATTTTTAATGGAAGCAATGCATGTTCTTGTCATGGCTGTGGTTGTGTCCACATATTTATCCCCACCACACTGAAAGCTGCGAAAAAGGCGCAGTGGACACAAGCCCTTAGTTTGTGTATGCATTGAGCAGATATAACTGTGCAGAAATAATACATGTTTACATGTCAAACAAGATTTTAAGGTTATTTGTATAGGCATAGTTTTTAGTTAGGTACCAAGAAGAAATAAGCTCCCCCATTAGGGGTCATTGTACCCATACATGAGTAGATAACCGCTCAATCAATAGTAACATCGAACGATGACGTCACGTCATGATCACACGGCCATAGAACGCGTCCACCCCTGTCTTTGAGCGGGATCGATTGATAGGTTGGTTGAACAGGGAACAGACAAGTCTGTAAATCCCTCTTCGACTGACATACTTTGGATGAGCCCAAAGTATCGAATGGGATTTGAGCACCTAAAGTGTTGTGCCCTTTAACAGGTGATCAATTTTTTGTTACCTATACGTCTATGGCTACCCTCAAACTAGCGAACATGTGTCCGCTGAGATTGATGCTTACTGGTAAAGGTCACCCTCCACTAAATAAATGAGCATTATTCTTCTTTGTTTACCCTCCTCTCCTGTGTAAATCTCTGATCTCCCCAACAGATCAGAGGGATTGATCAGGTACATGTTTGAAAAATGGCGCATGTAGAAAATGTCTCGCTTCTGTAATTGAGAACGTTGGATGTTAATCAGAATATCTGTGCCAAGTCTTGTAACCATAAATCAGAGGTTTGTTCTGAGCTTCCCAGATTACATGAAGCTGTAATTCATGGTCATGTAGAGCAATGAATGTTCAGAATGATGAAGTACACCTTTTTACGTGTCTGGCTGAATATGGCAGAGGTTCCGGCCAACAAGTACACAAGTTCCTATTATCTCTGTCTTCGGTTCGGCTACTGTGCCAATTGTTTTCTGTAGCTTGGACACGCATGTTTCCTGTGATAGCATTGTCATAACGGGTATAAATATAATGGTTACATATGACTGTGGTCATACATCACTGACATCTTTCCATTTTATACCAAATAACTGAAGGGACATGTTGCATCTTAGTATTCCGTTATGGTAAATATTTTAACCTTGTCGGTATGGGGTGTAGCATGAAATAACTTTTAAGTAGTGATGGTACAAACTCTGCAAAAATAAATTTTTCAAACACAGGTTGCAAATTTGCTTGAAGTATAACCTAAGGATCTTATTTTATTCATTTATTTTTTTCAAATTGATGGATTCAATGGGTTAAAACCTCGTTTTGGTCTTGGTTCCAGTTTGGGAGATGCACTTTCTCACTGATATTAAAATAAGAAAAAAAATCAAATGTGAATTGCCACCAGAAATTGAAGATTATTTTTTTAAAAGAGAATCGTTGTTCCAATTCGAATGCTTAAATAATAGGATTTACCCTCTATCAAAAAAATAATAATAATTTGGAGGGGAAATGGTGTGATGGATAGGGTATCCTATCTACCATACAAATTCTCTGCTTGGATACAAAGAAAAAAAAGAAAAGAAAAATGTTTAACCTCCCTAGCGCTCAGCCTGTGCAATTTTCAACGGTGCGGTATGGGTGATCGCAACAGAGTACACAGCACTCTTTGTTTTTCTCATGGTCTCCCCTCCCCTATACACTTTGGCGCCATCATTGATGATGATGTGGGCTGGTAAACCTCCGCCCCTCCATTAACATGGATGTCTATGGCGCAACCCTTTGACGTCACCTGATGATGCAGAGGGGGTGGCGCTGGAGTCAATCGGAGGTTGCGGCAGGATATAGAATCGCCACCGCTTTCAGGACCGTAGGTAAGTTTTGCTTGTGCAGAGTTTGTTTTGTTAAGAAACTCTG
The DNA here is from genome assembly GCA_036250615.1 of Ptychadena robeensis. Taxonomy (NCBI): domain Eukaryota; kingdom Metazoa; phylum Chordata; class Amphibia; order Anura; family Ptychadenidae; genus Ptychadena; species Ptychadena robeensis. The sequence continues at coordinate 19,330,145 of CM070036.1, read as the reverse complement.
GACGAGCTAGGTTCATCTGGGTCTCTATCTAACCATGTAGCCATTTCCTGTAAATTTTTCATTACCTGACAACCTTGGAAATTCCTTAAAACGTCCTCCATGATTGCGCTCTATGGTTCTATAGTTTCTACATAGTTATTTCTACACCTAGTTTCTGCAGGTGACCCCATCAATATGACATCACTTCCCATAGGAAGTGATCCCCATACCCTTGATAAAGAATGTATTTGGATTTTGAAGCTTTAGTAATACCCTTTATTATATAAAGCCTGTATCATATAACATTTAAACTGCCTGCAGTACAAAACATGACCAAAGCAAGCCTTCAGTTTGGAAGGTTTCCATAAGTGGATTTGGGATATTATTTATTGTGAAACAAGGATTCTCTTTTAAACATCTTTTAATTCTTCGGAATCACTTAGATTGCGCAATACATCTGTCCTCTTCACAAGAAACTTTTCCCACACAGTTAAGGTGTGGAAGACGCGTTCTGGTTTTTTTCCCCCTACAAAATAGCTGCCTGATTTGTGCTACTTAAGTCCAGGACACTTGGTTGTGGAAGTCAGATCTCTACTGTGTCCTTACTGCAGCAGAATGGATAAGCAAGCATATTGTTATCTAAATATGTTGTCTGGCTTCAGAATCAATTTGTACATTTCTATTTGGCTCGACAGGATCATTGACCAGTCAACATACAGTGGACTCTTGGCTTACGGACCTAATTGATTACCAAGTTGGTTGTAAGTCAAGAAATAATTGAAAATGCCCATAATGTGTTCTGAACCTCCCAAAGCACCCTTTACCCATCCTTTTCATAATAACACATATTATATAATTATTTTTTATTTATTCGAAACGCCAAACATTTTCCTGGTTTTCTCAACAAAAATTTTAAATGTGCCTAGCCTACCGGAAACAAAAATTCCAATTCGATGTGACATATTTGGCTTTCAAGAAGAGAGGATGAGATGGAAGGTGGTAATTCTTGGTAAGGAGAGTCCCCTTCCATAAGGAATCTGGCCTTGTAGCCTTTCGTAGATTGGTGAAATGATCCACTTTGCTGTACTTATTAGTGACATCAGGTCACATGAATGGCAAGTAGAAACATGTTTTGGGTTGGGCCAAAATTTTGATTTCAAGTCTAATCTTTTAGGTTGGAATTCAACTCAATTGTAACTCAAGTTTGTCTGAAGTCAGGCCAGTTGTAACACAAGGGTCCACTGTACTACAAATGGGTTATTTGCTAATCAAATTGATCATGTGCTCATCATGCCTATCTAACCTGTTATATCTACTTACAACAGCAGCTATAATCCTAGCAATTTGTGTAAAAAAACAAAATATAAGTATCTCACTTTTATCCATTAAAGAAACTATTGTTTAATGATCTGTTTTTAATGGCTAGGGTGTGGGAAATATTTTTTGACCTTTCCGCTATAATTTATTGTAATTGTTTGGCACACTTAGAAAATAAAAGTCCTTGATATCTAAAGCCTTCCAGGCAATAGATTCCATACCTCCCCTATTCACACCAATGTATACGCTGCATATTGTAATCTGTTCAATATCTGTCCACAACCGGTCATTAATCCATCTAGGACACGAGCACAATCCCTGTACACAAATCTTAACACAAATCTTAAACATTACCGGCCCTGATCGTGAATGTTACTATTTCCATTCTCAATGGCCTCCAGCTACAAGCAAACTACTTCCTAGCTGCCGGGGTCCATGTCTACATAGTTGTGTATTGAAATCTACACTGCTGTAATTGATCATTTGAGCGTTAATCATTGTGTTCCAGCAAACCAGTATGCCATAAATCATTGGTCTTCTGCAAGATCACAGGGTTTACGTAAAGCTAGACGAGGAAAGTTGATTTAAGACATGTGACACTTGTTCGGTCTAATGCATAGCATTTGTCAGGGATAATAGTCATGAAGCTTAGATTGGTATATTGCTTGCTTCTGTATAATAAGCTTTGCCGTATATGTGTACAGTATATGTGTGCTTTAATGTCTTTACCGTTACAAGATACAAGTTGTGATGCAGAACACCGGCTGTCTTGCTAGTCCTGTTTACATACATACATGCCTCTTCATGGCACTGTGGGTGCACAGCTAACAGTACACACCTTTTGATAATAGGGTCACAATAATGACAAAAACAGTAGTTTAAGCGTGTATGCTGTCTAGTCCAACCATGGGCAAAGTAAGGCCCAGGGGCCAAAACCGGTCCTTTAGACTTTTAATTAAGCCCTTTATCACCTTGGTGTAACAACGCTCTAGCTCCGATTCCCTGCCTAGAGGATGATTGTTTACAGCCATTAGGAGACCCAGTTTGCCTGCATTTTTTTTAATTTCCTGTCTGGGCTGAACCAAGGACTCCTATTCTGGGCGGCCTTTACATGTTCTTACTCTGGGCCTCTCTGTCAAATTAAAAAAAACATTATGACCCATGAGTCAAATAGTTTGCCCACCCCTGGTCTAGTCTTTCAAACTGAACTTTTTAGGTCTGAAAAATGATGGCACTAGGATTCAAATGTAACCTGGTTGTTACGCCCAAAGCCAGTACGGACATCAGGCACAATCACCTGCTCTCCATGAGCCTGCAGCGTTTCTGCTTCGCTGCAGGCTCACAGAGTTCTTCCGGTCCCGAGTCTTCTGGGGGGGAGGGGGCATATGCCTCCATGATAATCTAATTGACACACCGTGGTCTCCATGCAAAGCAATGGACATCGACCATGGTTTACAGTCATGTCCGATATCCCTGTTTTCGAGTGGGATTGATTGGTCTCGCTCGAAAACAAGGATAGCCACATTAAATATAGGCCAGATAGATGGCCGTGAGCGCACACGGCACTCGATCTGGCCCATATTTACACATCCACAAAAGGTAAATAATTTTGTTTACTCCGTAAAACCTGGCCTAGACCATTCTCTCTGGTCTAGACTATTCTCTCTTTGCTCTTCTGCAAATGATAGAAAAAGTCGGAATAAAAGCTTAGATGAGTTCCTTCAGGTCATATTTTATTAACCTACGCTTAGCGCTGTACAGCAGTCCAGGCAAGGATTCACAGGATCTACACCCACACTACTGTTTTGCGATAAAGCAAGAAGTGTATTAACATTGACAAGTAATTCGGCACATTAATATTTCATCTGCTCATTTAGGCTATCTTTGGACTCTGACTAAAGCCGCTTAACAGTTAGCATCAGCTGTAAAATGTAATTTTTTGGGAAACTGAATTGTACAAAATGTAATAAGTGCTCAGCTACGAAGATTGGACATGTTGAGCTCAATTCATCTGCTGTCATGTCATTTAAATTAACAGAGGACTGCAGCATGGTACGTAGCCCCCCAAAGCACGATGGGTGAATCTGCTGAGCCTACAGTGAACTTGCTTCAGTTACGTTGGTCTCATATGGGAATATTCATCATTTTGAATGCTGATATTGTATTTGAGCAGCGGGGGCATGCCTGTGCTTGACTCTCTGAAATGTTAAGATTACATTGGATTGTGTTTCCCAGAGCATGTCGGACCCCCATTAATGAGAGCCGTTGGGACCTGATGGGACTTGCATTCGAAGTTTGTTTTGAAACTGAACTTTGCGTACCTTGAAAAATAGGGGTATGGATGGAAATGGGGGCCAAAAAGGGTCAGGATTATGTTATTATCTTTTTGTTTTGAGTCATATGGAGCAGCATATCTGCATTTCTTGTTTTTGTCCTGCCTGCATCCTCCATGCGCTTCAATGGTCCCTTAGGCAATGTTCACACTGTAGGGGTGTGTAGAGCTTTTTTTATGCTTATTGGTTGAGGACCATTTCAGACCTGCATGTGGGGCAGCTTTTGGACAGTAACGGACATGCTAGTGGTATCTCCACAGTAACAGACATGCTAGCGGTATAGGCAATGTTCACGCTGTTGGCGCCTTCCAACCTCCCGGGAACTGTGGACCTTTTGTGTGATGCAGCATATTGCCTCTCACTGGTGGCTGCAGGGCGGCTCCCATCATTGGCGCTTCCATAGTGGTGGTCATCAGGAATCGTGCACGCACAAACCCCTCCATCTGACCTGGAACCATCATTGTGAACATGAATTAAATTTCAAAATGTTAGAATTGCAACAAACAAAAAAGTAGAGAGAAGAGATTCATTGTGACTCAAAAGATTTTACTCCTAATAAAAAGTACAATTTTATAAAAATGTATGTAAAAGAAATTTATATAAAAATTATTTTATACAATATGTGATACGGGTGACAATTTCCAACTCTTATTCTTATTCTATTTATGTTGCAATTTATAGAGCAAATGCAGTGTGTTCTCCTTTTAGTTTCCATTCAATTGTTTTAAAGCGTTCACTTTTCAATCGGTTTGGAACACATAATGTGGTTGATTCGCAACTGATCAATTCCTTTCCTTAGCCCCACTTCGGGGGGGTTAACTCTTGGTGCAATATCGCGAGTGGCCACTGGGGGGTGTTTATAATGGTTTTCTATGAGAAAATAATTTCCAGTTCAGATTAATGAGGAGCCGAGATTAGAGATTCGCCCTTCTATCTCTGCATTGAGTTCCGGGTGCGCCGCAGCGCTAGACAGGCAGAGAGGAAGGGCTGCGAGGGATTCTTTTTTTAATGCATTCCTACCTATTAAGATCACTTCTAGGTAGTTCCGCTTTAAAACTAATTTTTTAAGTTGATCAAACGTAGTGTGTGTGTGTGTGTGTGTATATATACACAATTTTTTTGGGCCAACATCAATATTTAACCAGAGCCAAACAAAAATATTTATGGCCCTGGAAATTTCCTTACTCGAAAGTATGGACAGCGGGCTGTTTTATGGACAATTACATACAGCTTTTTGTGTTGATTATTCTCTAGAATTATGTTAAACATTGTATCTTGGCCTAAAAAGACCCATTGTCCATACTTTTGAGTAAGGAAATTTCCAGGGCCATAAATGTTTTCATTTGGCTCAGGTTTAATTAAGTTGATCGAACAGAAAAATCGAAGCATGTATGGCCAGCTTTAATTTTAGTTAAAAGTTGCAGATTTGTTTTCAACCTTTTTCTGTAGTTTATCTAGGTCTGTATACCGGCGATCATATTTAGTGGGTCAGTGGGTTTGAATGAGAAGGTCTTATAACAATGTTTTGTACTGTACAAGCATTAACAGGTTTTACAAGCTCTGGTAATAGGAGTAGACTGGGTTTGGGCCTTTGTTTATTGCTGGTTGTAGCAGTCAGACCAGAGATTAAGCAGCTGCTTAATTGACTCCAAACAAAATGTATCCTACTTTCACACATCTTTATTTTTCTTCTTCTCAATCTGCATAGGTAGTGCGTCTTGTCGGCTTTAATTACATTCTGTTCCTTTCACACGTCGTGACATTTATGGATTAATTTCCTTGATTTGTGCCTATAGCGAGGCAATTGGCTCTTGCAGAAGTACACAGAAGGATGAATAAAGTATTATTCAACTTCAGCAAGTTCCCAGACATATTCATGTGGAAGATAAGTGGTTGGAACTTGTATCCCTGGGGCGGTGCCATTGACTCCTTCATTTTTCCATCTGACTGCAGTTTTAGAGTTGCGCCTCTGTATGTGGCGACCCATTTTCATAACGTGCTTCAAACAGGAGGACTGGATGTGCTCTGCGAATTAGTTTCTTGGCATATTTTGTCCTAGATTTGTTCTTTCTGTATACATTTCTAATCTAGTGTATGAACACTTTCCACACCACTAGAAAACAGTAACCCCAAATACTATATTCTATAACAAAAAGTTATCTTCTTTAGTCTTAATGTAATTTCCAAATTTCATTGGAGATCTTGTTTTACAAGGCTTTGGGTATATGCACCTAGTTACATGGCATTGGTTGTAAAATATGAAGTTTGTTTTGAATCTTCCATCAAAGTCCCTTTCCTTGTTAGTCATAAATGTCCTGCAAATTGAGGCATTACAGCTATTGACCTTTATACATGCCAATATTACTTAAAACCGATGGAAGTACTTGTTGGAATATTGGAAAAATGTTGTTAAGATCTGCCCATGTGACCAAGCATCGCTGATCTTCCCTAGTCTAATGGTGCCAATAACTTACCTAACAATGTGCCCATATTGCGCCGCTTTGAACGAGTACACAGTACTCTGCCCAGGCAGGGATCGGGCACACTCGTCTATGAGGGTGGTGAGCCTGCTACAATTCTCTATCGTGGTGGGCCCGCGGATCACTTCCCAAGATGTGATGCTGGAAGTGATC
>CM070036.1:19296584-19311325 GCA_036250615.1 Ptychadena robeensis | reverse complement strand
CCCCCCCCCCTCTCTATGGTCATTAATGTTTTCAAGACCTTCTAGGGCAGTGATGGCGAACCTATGGCACGCAGAGCCCTATTGGCATCACTGATCTCGTGGATACATACTCTCCACCAACCGGTCACCACTGTCAATGTGACACGCAAGCTCTCTGTATCTCTTTAGTGATGAAGCTTTGTTCTGTAAGTGACAACAATAGCTCAGTTCCATAGTTAGGCTTGTACTTCGGAATGGAGGTAGGATAACCCATTTTGGATCTTAAGCAGGCCATACACAGGTCGATTCCCGTGCCATCGATGAGCGGCCAATCACAATGTGGCTACGCAACATGAATGATCGCTTGGATGTGCACCACCTTTGGCAATTGATCTCTGGCTGATATTTTGGTGATTGAACAGGGATTTACCCTGTGGGATTCCTGTTTGATCAACATTTTCTTGGAGCAAGATTTATTGCTCCAGGTGGGCAGCATTCGATTCTCGAGCGAATGTCCATGGCGATCAACCCATGTCTGGCCAGCTTTACAGAACAGTAAAGACCTGGTGGGGGAATTGGCAATGCCCAAATTCACCTAAAGCAGAAATCCGTTCTGTTTGGAGCTGTCATAAGATATCTGTCCATGTAATATGAAAGCTGCCATTACCGATTTGTCTGAAGGTCTGCTGCCCTGACCTTCGTTGTAATATTTGGTATGTAACCTGGAATAAGCTGAAGCATATACAATGTTCTGTGTTCTACACATCCAGTGCAAGTCAGCAGTGGCAATTTCTCTAGTCCTGACAAGTTCCTATTTCATTAAATAGGCTCCATAGCTTTCACAGAACCACAGGTCCCAGCAAGCCCTGACAACCTGTAAACCTGGGGTTCCATAGCAGCTAGAAAGCCAAGGCTATCCAAGCCTAGACTGTGCGGTACAACCAGATCCAAAGATTAGAACAGTATTCTGACAAAGTCTGTGGCCACAGTACAAACTTCTTTTCATCTTTCTTTTTTTTTCTCTCTCTCCAAAGGTACGAGTAGGAGTTTAAAGAGTATTTTTGTTTTTGTTTTTTTCCACCATGCGTTTAAGTTGTAAAAGTCTTTATAAGCCTTTGAAGTGCCTATGATTCCATGTAAATTGTTGCAGACTGTGTTACAGAGTGTATGACAGTATACAAACAAATGTTGGTATTTTATAAGCACAGAAACAAAAAAATCAAATGGTAATTTTGTAGTCTTACATCAATAGACCTAAAAATGTAACTTGGGAACATAAACACTACTAAATAAATAAAAAAACGAAAATGTGGCCTGATGGTGGCTATTTATGTGTCATTATTGCTTATGGTATATGCTACATTGTGCTAATGAGATGCCTGTAACATGGTTTTTACAAACAAATATACAAGGGATTTGATATCTAACATTGATTGTGGAAGGCTGGTTATTTTACTCATAAGTCATTGTGTTTTATTTGTTTATTTTGAAAGTATGAGACCCTGTGGGGGGAGGGGGTGGGGGTTGAAAGTGGGGAAAAAGTTGGCATAAAAACCCTTATGGCATTACAAGACCTGGGAGAGTGTTTCCATAGACCAGGTTCACACAGGCGTAAAAAAAAGTGTGTAAAATTATTTCTGGGAGCCCCTGGTGTTTTTCAGGTGTTTTTGCCATTTTATGGGGTGTGTTGTGCATTTTCATGTGACCAAAAAGCCAATGCATACACTCACAATGCTTGCCTATAGTCCCTCCTTAATGCAGAACTCAAAAACAAGAACCCACCCTAGGGTAAGGATAGTGATTACCCAAGGGTGGGGTAATCCTCTTGATTTTTTTATATTTGTTTGGATGTGGACTTAGGCTATGTTTCCATTATGCGTCGGGACCCCCTCCGCTAAGCGTATTGCTTGGTGGGGATCCCGACGTAGCACATAGACTTTACCTGCTCGGTGGATGCTGTGTCTTCACTGCGCCGAGCCGTTCCGCCGATGCAAGTAAACAGATGTGTAAAAGGAGCATCTGCCAAGCAGGCACAGTCTAAGTTCTCCCTCGGGATCCCCGCCAAGCAATACGCTTGGGGGAAAAAAGCCCTTTTATCAAGGTGTTGTCTCCCCACCCCCTTCCCCCTTTTCACACTGTGTGTGAAAATGCAGCCTCGTATGCATGTGTAAGCTGTGTGTGCTCTCCCTTTCCTGGCAACCTATACTCAGAGGGTCTAGTTAGTATTTATGGGGAGGTAGGGACACTTTTATTTTTTTTTAAACCCAGAATATACCGTAATAAAGTATATTGTGCTTTTTATGCACATGCGGCTTCATATGTATGTGCACATGTATGCACAGGTGTCATAGGCTCAATATGGCGTTTTACAGAGATGTCTAAAACACCCCAAAAAACTGCATTTAAAAATGCCTGAAAAACAACAGATACATTCCTGTGTGCATTGCCGAAAATAACACCCTCATTGGGCTGAAATGTTTTCCAGGCACCAAGGCTTTTTTAAAGTACAAAATCGTGCCACAAACGCAGCAAAAAAGCCTGTGTGAACAACCCCTAGTCATGAGAGCATGCCATTTACTATAACGACACATTACTTTGTGTTGGTATTGTAATCTGGTGATACATGACGGAAATGTAGGTAAAAAGTCGATTGTTTACTTGGTTGTGCACTCACTAAATAACTCAGGGGTGTCCGTCTCCATCACGAGGTCAAATCTGGCCCACAGTATAATTTTATTTAACCTCCTTGGTATTACTCAGGCTGGAAAATCGGTCATCCAGAGCTGGACCTTGGGTAGCTGTGAAGTACCATATTTTTCGGACTATAAGATGCACCTGACCATAAGAATCACCCAGTTTTTAGAGCAGGAAAACCAAAAAATATTTCATGTGTTAAAATGAATTAGGGAAATAATCCCCTGCAGTACATAATTAACACCACAAAAATTGTGTCACTAGAGAGCACATCAGGCATCTCCTCTTCGTCATACACGGGGAAGGGAGGGGGGCTTGCGGGGGAATCTGTACTCTGGTCTCCCTGTCCCCTCTGTGGCTGTGTGTGGAAACTGCCAGCTTGTGGCTTTCCCCACACACTCTGCATTAGTTATAGCTGTGGGGCTCTGCAAATATAGCCAATACAGTTCACAAGGGTGATCTGGATATCGGGATATCACATAGTATTACACATTGCTTGTTCCAGGTTCAATGTTTATGCAAAACTAAAGTTTGTTTTCATATGAAAAGGTTTATCAGTATATCTGATTAGAAGGAAAAACTTCCACATAATAAATTTTTTTTTTTGTAAATATCAAGGTTGAACCATGGCTTTGTCCAAGTTTTTAAATATGGCCCACTCAATTAGTTTGACACCCCTGACCTAACCTATGTAAATCTGGTCATACACATTTAGATCTCTGACAGATATCCTTTAGATCGAACACAGGTAGACTTGGTGCGATTGAACACAGGTAGACTTGATTGTTTAGAAAGTCCTTCATATTACATGGTTTTGGTAAACCAAGGGAGATCTAAAGGAAATCTGACAGAGAAATCTAAAGGTCTATGAGGGCCCTTGTAATGTCGACCCTTTAGCTGTATTATGAGTTGTGGTTAGAAGATACCGGATTAAATAAGCCACATGTTGTTTTTAATCTGTAGACCATGAACATGTAATAAAATCAGGAAAAACATTTATTAGGCTTTAAAATGGAATCCTCTATTACGAAAAAAAATATGTCATTGCAGTTTTCCATTTACATTTTTGCTGCCTGGCTCCTCTTGAATCTGGCACTGCCCCATAGAAAGCCTACTAGGTGTTGCACCTCGAGGTTCAATGACACTGGCTGGGGTGACCGTATACACCAGTGGTGGGCAACTGAGTTGATATAGGGGGCCACAAGTGCGGCCCTCAGCATCCCTTAAGGGCCGCACATAACATCGATCCAAGACCCTCCCCACGTCGGCATATCTCAGCAGGTGGTGGACCAGATCCCGACAGGCAGTAAAAACCCAAAAGCACCCCCCCCCCTCTCCGGCTCCTGGGTTCAGCGCTCATATGTAGACATGGTTTCCCTGATCAAAATTGACAATTTTACTGATGTAAAACCGCCAAAGGTGATTAGGAAAGCTGGGTCAGTGTGTGACCACAGGCGAGTTGCTACAGTTAGGTTTTGGGGGCCACATGTGGAGGACCAAGGGGGGCCGCCAAACAACACCCCCGGGCCGCAGGTTGTGCACCTAGGGTATACACACTTCAAGATGCACCAGACCATAAAAAAGCCACACAGCCATTCCCATCTAAATAGCCTTAATTCATCCAACTATTTACATATGGGAGGAGTCACATTACATATACACAACGGACTGAGCTCACAACAGTATTGGCTGAGAGAGTTAATGTAGTTTACATGTATCCTGTCATTTGTTTTTTAAAATCTAAAAAAAAACAAAAACATGTGATCCTGCCCTGAAGCTCCATGTTTAGGCAGTTCAGGTTGTAGGGTGACGACTCTCCCCTTGGTTTCACTTGTACAACTTTGTTGTGAATCCCTCACATATATTCCCTCAAAAGACTGGCGATAAGGCTGAATTCACACATATGAGCGGTTGTAAATTTGTTCAATCACCTGCCAACCTCCCAGCAAACTCGTGTCGCTATAAATGACCATTTTCACAGCCTCCCATGTGAACTTATTAGAGAAAAAAAACTAAAAGGTGTAAAAACTTTTGGTAAACAGTGAGAATATGTAAACATATGTTTTTGGGTTATACAATATAATGAAACATAAAACAGATTACCAAACATAATTTTCTGAACTCCTCTTAGTGTAAGCCATTCCTTTTGACAGCTAATTGCGTGAAATCATTGAACACTACTTGAACTACTAAGTTTTTACTTCTCGACTCATTCTTCATATTCAAAATCTTATGAATTGGAAGAAGAAGGGAGAAGCAATCAGAGTGTTAACAGTGAAAAAGGAAGTGAGGATGATCAGGAAACCACATCAACCTCAAACCAAAGAAAAGGAAGGGGCCACAAAGGATATATGTACTCTATTTAAGTCAGTCCATTAGGGCAAACCCCCCTCTTACCTGTAGACAGAAGAAACTAAGGAACAACACAAAGAGTCCTCTAAATTTAGGCTAGGGCTCTGCTATGTGAGTGCAAGACCCGCCCCCCATTTACTCCATTATGGCCATGTTATCGGCCGCTTTAAATCAATGGGCTGACGTATAACTAAAGTGCTTGGGCAAGATAGTCATACATCAGTAGGATGCGTTCATTGACTGTCAATGGATACATCACACGTCAAGCCTCTGTTCCGTTCAAGTTGATGTGGAGCTCCATGTTAACATTTACAAGAAGGGGGCTAGGACAGATGAAGCGAGGGCTATGATGGCCTGTGTTGATAGCCCCATTACCATCAGTGACTGGCTTGTGCACAGCGTTTAATGCAGGGATTTTAGCACAAGTTGACCTTTAGCCTTAGGGGGGTTTCCACATCCATCGGACACCCTCTGGTAAGCACATTGCTTGGCGGGGATCCCGACAGAGCACATAGACTTTACCTGCTTGGCGGATGCTGTGTTCCGACATTCACCAATGCAGAGATTCAATATACTCCACTACGTTCAGCCCTGCATCGGCAGAATGGATCAGCGCTGTGAGAATACAGCATCCACCGAGCAGGTAAGTGAATGCGCTTAGCAGAGGGGGTCCCGGCTGAAGTGTATATATCCTTGCACCACTACTCCCTATGGAAAAGCCTACATTGCTGTTTCAATGTGCTTTATGTAATGATGGTCTACCACCAATAAACATACTCTCCCCCTACTTCATCACTTATGTGCCAAAAGCTATGCAAAGGGAAAACATTCGGACAGATGTGCAATGTCCAACAGTATTTTTAAGGAAAAGTAACTGTCCATAATATGCAGTTTATGAAAACCTGAAATCCCCATGTTCTAGACCTTGGCTGTCCACCTCCAGTCTTTGAGGGTCACATACAAGCCACATTTTGTATTAACAAAGTCATTTTTTGTTGTTTATTGTGGTGTTGGACAACCGATCAGCCATGGCCAAACTAAGGCTTGGGGGCCAAAACCAGCCTTTTAACTTTTTAATTCGGGTCTCCTAATGGCCGTAGTTTTCCTGCAATAGAATGTTTATCTTTACTGTCAAAAGTTTGTATTTATTAATATGGTTTTATATAGAATTTATTTTCTTACATTTCCTGTCTGGGCTACGAGAACTAAGGACACCTATGCTGGGCAGCCATTACAGGCTCTTGCTCTGGCCCTTCTGTCAAATAAAAAAAAAACACTATGGCAAAAAGTTTGTCCACCCCTTGTTAAGATCCCCTTATAGAGCGGCAACTTAAGTCAGGCACACATGGGTAGATCTGTAAAAAGATTTGACTACAATCAATCAACGTGCGCGCTCATTGAATCTGTCTACAAACCTTCCTGTGTGTGCTTTCCTTCGAGTGGGATCAAAAGAGCCCGCTCGAAGAAACTCGATTGAACGGGGTTGCAACATGTTGGAAAACCCTTTTCAATCTCCATTAATTTGCATAGAGACATGAGTCTTCATGCAAATTATTGGAACAGCTGGCTACTTCCTCCACAGCCGTCCGGCTGTCAGTGTGAAGGGGGTGGAGCCAGCACTCCTCACTCGGAAGCTGCTGCTGAGTGAGAGGCAGGCTGGATTTTCTCCAGCTTGTAGCCAGTGTCCTGATTCACACAGGCTGGAAGCTGGGGAGAACAGGTCCCCGGGGTCCCCATTGAACGGGAATGGTGGTGCACATTGATTTCCGTTAAATTGATCCCTGATCAATCACAGCGTGGTGACGTCACTATGCTGTGATTGATCGAGGGTTGATTGAACGGGAATTTTCCTGTGTGTGCCTAGCTTTATTCACATTCCACATGGACAGGAAACCTTTCTCAAACTACCTAAGTAGATACAAATCTATGAACTCTCTCTGGTTGATGAAATGGCATTTTGGTCGAATTTAAGATTACGCTTCATTTTTGGAAAATAGATACCAGACATTGTGGGCCAAAGTCAAGCTTCGTGGTGGAGTTGCTTTATTTCCGTTTGAGTTCCTATTAGACTTTTATTTCCCTGTGAATATGAAGAATTGCTCTTTGCCCTGGAATAATTAATTAAAACAGCCTTTGCTTAGTACAATTTGGAACTGAAGCGCTTAGTGTTTGAAGATACGGACTTTTCAAGCAAACGACCTACAGAGAACCCAGTGAATGAAGTCTTCTAATAACGCGGAGTTTAATCCAAGCAGCCAGGGAAATACATTCTTAATAAATATTATGCCGTCCTTTCAACTCCTGCATTCCTGATACTGCCAAGACAAAGTCTGCCATGTCTAGGCTAATATTTCATACGTTCCACTGACAGATCCCCACATTTTTCTCATTCCTTCACAATATGAAAGGATAGAGTTTAGTTTGATCTGACAATTATTGCTCGGTAGATACAATGACATTCCTATGAGGAGCGCTGACCTCGGTTGTGGAGAAAGCCTTTCAACTTGATACTGTGAGTCGTATCTTATTGGATAATAAGCGCTGCCCAGTCTAGGCAAAAGGGTCTAAGGCAGACGTGGCCCTTTAGTGTTTTAATTTGGCCCTTTGTCACCTTGGTGTGAAGACGCTCTGGCTCCCCTCATTCCCTGCAATATGTGAAGATAACACCTAGTGGATGAGTGGATTGTTTCCTAGAGATGATAGTTTGCTGCAAAAGAATGTTTAATCTTCTCCATCAAAAGCTTGTATGTATTAATATCCTGTCCTAGCTATGAGGACTTAGGACCCCAATGCCACGCGGCCCTTGGAGGCCTTTGGTCCGGCCCCTATGTCACATTTAAAAACCCATTGTGGCCCACAAGTCAAAAAGTTTGCCCACCCCTGGTCTAAGGTAATATTTAGAAGGATATATGTTAATATCATTAATCACATGGTTTTCCATCCATGGATGCAGAACAAACGTAATTTTTATGAGCCACCAACACAGAACATTACATTTAATAACATGTACCCACAGACATGTTACACCTGCGTTGTATGTAACGAGTTCTTTAAATTACATTAGACGCATTAGATATGCATGTATTTTATTTATATATATATTTATATCTATACATTGTTATGAAAATGAATGGGCGGTGAGCCGATGGTGCCGAAGACTTGAGGTCAGAAAGAACTCTGAGCTTGCAGTGAAGCAGAAACACTGCAGGCTCATGGAGAGCCAGTGATTGTGCCCAATCCCAGCATGGGGGCAGTTTGATTCAAGATAGTGGCCCATACTGGCTATGGGCCTAATGCCCAGGTGGTTAAACTCTGTTGAAATGCCCAGACCCAACACCGTGGATTTAATAAGGGCAGAGGTATAACAATTAAGTCCATAAATATTGGCACAATTATAAAATTTTTGGCTCTATACATGACAACAATGGATTTGGAATGAAACAAAGACAATATGCTTTAACTGCAGACTGTCAACTTTAATTTGAGGGTCTTTACATCCAAAATAGGTGAACAGTGTAGTTTGCATATGTGCTCAATTGTGCTAAACAAGCTCAATTGTGCTAAACAATTGGTTAAACAAGCTTTCTTTGGAAAACCCTGTTCGATTTCCATTACTTTGGAAGTGGATCCTCGTTACCCAAAGTATAGGCTGGGATCGATGACACAGAAGTGCTGTGTCTCGATATCGAGGAAGATCAAGCACAGCATGATGACATGAGCTGTAATTTGCTTTGAACATATGAGAACTCTGAATAGAGGGTTGGAAGCAATCAGAACCATTCATCTGCCCCCATTTTGTTCATATTCACAACCATCTGGTGAGAAGGAGGAAAGATTAAATATGTTGGTGGAGGTTTTCATGCATCCATGTCATAGTATATCTACAGAAGTAAGTCAAAGCAACTGGACTTGAAGATGTTTTGCAAATCCTCAGCTTTCTCATTCTGCTTTGACTTTTTGTCAAATCATACCTGCTATTGGTGTCCTGACAAGCAAACATATAGTCCCACCTTTCTTACAATCCTACAAGGATGGAAGTGTCTGAAGCGCTTCTGCTTGTTCAAAAAGCCATGTAAACATTTACATTTGCTCCCCTAAATGATCCCCACTTGTTTCCTCTTCTTTTGCCTGGAAGGTAGTTAAAGGCCTTTGATAAGTATCCACCTCATAGGGACCAGAGCATAAAGAAATTCCTAACAAAAGCCCCACACTAGGGCTATCTATACTACTTGGGGTAATACAACCATAAATGATGCTGGAAAGTATGAGGATACAGGAGTAAATAATTAAACCACTGAAATGAGTCCTTGATTTTTAATCAAAGTACAGAAATCAACTTAATGCACACCAAAAAAAAAATTCTTACCTCTAAACTGTCCAGTTACTCCAATACCTATAAAAAATATACTTACCTACCTTGCTGTCCTCTGTGGAAGTCACCATATTTACTTCTGTATAGCTTTCAGTCTTTAAGGTAAAGGCTGCAGGAACAGGAATGGCCACCAGGGGCCGCCATATACAATGTCTTTCAATGGACACAAAGTGAAAGCAAATAGACGCTAAGAGCTGCGGTTCTAGTATGTGGCAACTGACACATTGTTCTTACCGTGACGTGCTTCAGAGGGGGCCAGAGAGAAGAGGAACGACAGGGGAAAAACACAAATATCTCTTTACAGGTAAGGATTTTTTATCATTTATTTACAGATTGTCCCAATAATAGGGGGTTGGCCAGCTAGGGACAAAAGTTTATCTCATAGCTTTTGGCGTGCTTTAACCTTCTGGGCATTCTCCCTGAGTTAACTCGGATTGAGTTTCATTCATCACGAAACTCAACCTGAGATAACTGTGGAGAAACTTACCTGTTGCCCAGATTCTGCCAGCGATTCTGCATATGGGTGTGTATGTTGATGCTTTCACATCTGCTTCCACATCCGCCCCCGAGCGTGTCACTGGCAGTAGGCGGGCCATAGACCTCTATGTTAATGGAGGGGCGGCGCTTTTTCCCAGCACGGATCGTGCTCCGCACCTCCAAATGGACTGAAAATCGCAGTGACATTCTATATGTTCCACTGCGATCGCCAGTGGCGTGCTTTTAAAAGTAGCTCGTCATGTGCGTTACGCACATGACGAGCTTCTTTTAAAAGCACGCCACTGGCGATCACAGTGAAACATATAAAATGTCACTGCGCAGGAGGTTAATGTGTGACATGCTCGTTATGTCTACAGTCTTTGGTTTGTGTCAGAAGGTCTACAAGTTCATGGAAAAAGAAAACCATTTTCTTGTAGGTCAAATGGAGATGAATAGCAGGTCAAAGTCTGTTCATGAATAATCTCAAAAGCATCTTAAACTCATCTACATCTCTTGCTATCCACCAAATTATGCACACAGCCTCACAGCCAGAAAAAAACTAGAGCAATACCGTTCCTAGAAGTACCTTTCCTTACCTGTACTTTCTAATTGACCATATAAATCCCCCTTTTCTTCCAGCTTTTCTTTTAGCTACCCACATATAAAGTAAAACCATGCATTTGACACCTTCTGTAGTCATACAGTTACCTATCAGGACTACTAATGATGATAATTTGGACCGTCTTTCCAGGAGGTAGGGGTACACAATGGTGAATCCATTGAGGGTCTGTATTTGTTAAAGGATTAGGAACTCAAGTGAACGAATCATTTCCCACTCTACTAGATAGTATGTTCAGCATTTCCTCTTCCTCCCTCTTCTGCCTACCTCTGAAAAGGGTTCAGAAAGAATATAAGTTTCATAAAACTCCCACTTTTCCAGAACTGAGACAAGAAAGTTTGTTGGGTTGGGTTTTATCTCCTTGTCCAGTGAGAGAGGCAGAAAGTTCTTGAAGTTTGTTTTCTTTTTTTCTCTGAACTCTTAATTCATACCGTGAACTTTTCTTCTCCTTTTCCCAAAACTCGAACGCGATCAGCTTCAATAACAGTAAAAGTTTTGTTGTTGGGTGGGAATGGGGTGCAGTCTGAGCCAAGAAGATAAATTTCTACCTCCCACCAGGAAGAAGCTGGCCTGTCCCCATATGATGGAAAATTTGCATAACTGTTTGTTAAACTCCCTAAATAAGATGCTTGTGATTCCAATCACATACATGTACGCTGCACATTCCCAGCTTGATTTAAGGAGCCAAAGGTGTTTTTTTTTCTTCGCAAGAATGGCCAGACTGTGTTTCTAAGTAGAGCACATAAAAGGATCAACCCATATTCCATGAATTAAGGAAAGTGATAGACATTTTATAAAGCCTGCTAAATACATTAGTACAAATGCATGTTGTAGTGTCCAATTATATGGGGCAATGTGGAATCACTAATGTCTGCTTGATAAGCAGGCTTTGTGAAGCTGTAAACAATTATGACTTCTACAACACTTTCAGCAGTAACTAAGAATCTCATAAAGTGCCCGGCCCGTATTTTTTGTTTCCACATTTCAGCCCTTAAAAGCTTTTGCAAGTTGGATTTCGACCAAAGACAGTTCCAGACAAAGAAAAAGAGAAAATTACAACATTTGTGTATTGATCTTGTATTTCAAAATCCTGAGTTGATGATTCAATGCAATGAAGCAAGATGGTCAGCTTGACAGCCAGACTACTAGGATTATCAGAAGGCTAGGTCAACAGAGGCAACTGCCACAATTCCCCTCTTTACAAAGTCAATGTAACCTTGCCCATGCAGTACAAAGGACCATTGATAGCGGTCCAATCTTTTTTTGGATTAGTAATTTACATTCCCAATGTCACACCCCTAACTGCAACCTTTCATATTCATTCATATTTCCCTGCAGTTATCCATATGACATAAATTGTATACATGTAACATTTAGCTGCGGCCACCCAGACACGGAGCGCCTCCAAGTTGTTAGTACACATATGAGCTGTGTAACAATAATGCAGGTACGCAGAGCTCGTTTTTCGCCCCTTATGAGTACCAGAGTTTCACTTATGTGCACCCCTGTGTATAAGACTCCCTGAGGAAGCCTTCATGAAGGCAAAACGCGTTGGAGCAAATGTATCAAAGGTTTACTAGAATATTTGAGTGTCAACCAGACTGCTGTTACTTTTTATTATTGTTATGACGCAGTCTATATGTTTTGATGTTTATGTTTCTTTTTTTTATATTTATTACATCATGAAACTCTATATATTAGGAGCTCCACGATTGACCTCTATGTTGTCAAGTCATGTTGTCAAAAAAAGACTTTTTGTAATAACAAATGTTCCTTTTATACCAAATCATGTACACATATAAATGTATGGTACACTGAGATTTCATCTTGATTCTATGTTGCTGAATTAAAGACCCAGTTAGGGAGGGATAGAAGGTAGAGCAAACTAGATACCACGGTGTCTGGACTCTAAAGCAGGGAACACACAGCATGATATTGGAGCCGTCCGATGTTCCCTGCAGCAGCCTGATGACTTCATCACGCTGCTGTAAGATATTGGAGCAGCTGGTGAGACCCGTGGTTTCCATGCAAAGCAATGGACATTGACCGTGATTTACGGTCATGTGCGATTTCCCTGTTTTTAGTGGGATTGATTGGTCCCACTTGAAAACAGGGATGGCCGCTTATGATATGGGCCAGACAGATGGCCGTGAGCACGCACAGCGCTCGAATCGGCCATCGATCTGGCCCATATCTACATGTGTGTACCCAGCTTGTATGTGTCAGTTTAGGGGTGCAGCTTGCTTAAGAAGACAATAGGTGTTATCTCCCTATCGGTGAGAGAGGATATATACATTTATTATCACAAATTGACTTCTCCAGAAAATCTTTTCTCATTGTAAAACTCCCCACATTTCTGCCTCTATAATCGTGACCATTTGTTATATAACCTTTTCAAAAGGAGGTCTTTGTGCTCTGAAAATATTACCAATAACCGCTTGCACGCTGTTTCCAAACTGTGTTAATTGTGCTCTTCCCCCGTTGCTAGGTTGATGTAAATATCCTTGCGTCCTTCCATTAGGGCGCGCTCGCTGTAAAACACATTACGTACGAGACGCCGTCCAGACATTTTTTCTTTTCTACTTCCATATGGAGCTGCAAATTCCCAGCAGCTGTACGGTGTTATGTTAGGGCGATACGACCTCCGAATCAAAACACAAAGGCCGACCGTTGTCTTTACACATCTGTGCGAGAAGTAACAGCCTAGAAAAATAACGCGAACAGTATATAAAGCGCATACTTCACATTTCTCACCACACGTAAAAAATGGGAACATAAAGGAACACACTGAACAGAAGCACAAAAATAAGATCATTAGTCTACAGTAGTTGGGCCATGAACTTTCCAGCTGTGACACCAAACATGGTATGAGCATGGCTACTTCTACAGATGGGTAATAGGAGACTTCCAGCCTTAGGCTATGTTTCCACAGCTTCCGTGAGTCCACCAAGGTCCCTCCATCTAACACATCTATTGCGTTGCGTTAGGATATCCATGGGCATCCTGTAAGGCATACAGACATAGGGACCTTTCTGGCCATTCTTCTTCTCCATCGCAGTCCCGAAAGTGATGTTGTGTAAATAATTGTTTTAATAAGGGAAAACAGTCCATTACCAGAGGATACTCATCCGCTGGTAACAGATTCAATTATTTGTCTATGAGTGCGTCAGCGCACCAATACTTGCCTTGAGCTCCATTGCGTGTTGACGTAGCAAATTTACATTGATTTTAGCCCGACAAAGCTCGATGCATTACATCAATGCATGTGCGAACATGCCAATTGAATGTAATGCAATGCGTCAAAATCCCTCCATTTGATGCCGTGGAAACATAGCCCAAAGGTAGCCATAGGGAAGCTGATTCTCCCTTGATAAATGAGACAAGCAAATGGTTGCAGGAAATGGGAGATAGAACCACCCCCAAAACCAGTAAAAAATTCCCCCCGAAAATAATTTTCAGGGGCAAGGGGACTTTAACGGCCACATTGTAAATCATAGTATGAATATAGAGAATATATCAAGATATAAAGAGTATATGGTGTATTTAATACATAGTATTTATTAAAATCATAGACAATCGCAATGTTGGCTGACATTAATACGAAACACAGATGGGATATTCAAATATCCCTACAAAAGGTCCATAAAGTACATGAGTAGATGGATATATACAACAATGATCATAGATAATGAAAGTGATACATAGGTTGTCAGGATAAGGGATCCTGCATCAGGCAGGGTCCACCCCAACGCGCGTTTCGTAAGTCTACTTCCTCAGGGGGTATCTTTATCCAGATACCCAGTTATCCAGATTGTCGCAGGGCTACAACAGCCAACAGCCCCCACAGGGGGCATTTACGGGCAAAGAACAGGGGGCCAAAACACGGGCCCGGCAGTCAGTCGACCGTCACAGCCTGTTTAGATCTTTAAAGGTCTCCCTCGTGTCCAGTGTGTCCCTCAGTGTGTCCCTCGTGTCCACTGGACACGAGGGAGTGTATGTCGACCGTTCCACCTTATCATTATCTCTACCTCTTTACCACAAACAGTATCTGATCGATAATACAAAACCTTTATACATGAGACCTTTTCACCTTTAAAAGTCTTAACAGGCTGTGACTGCCGGGCCCATGTTTTGGCCCCCCGTTCTTTGCCCGTAAATGCCCCCTGTGGGGGCTGTTGGCTGTTGTATCCCTGCGACAATCTGGATAACTGGGTATCTGGATAAAGATACCCCCTGAGGAAGTAGACT
>CM070036.1:19272885-19292018 GCA_036250615.1 Ptychadena robeensis | reverse complement strand
AAAATGTGCCATGCTGATAGACTCATACCCAAAATGTGCCATGCTGATACTCATCCCCAATATGTGCGATGCTGATACTCACTCCCAAAAATGTGCCATGCTGATACAATTATACCCAAAAAAAGATCTCAGTTTGTTTTTCATTTGAGTGGTACAGTTTATAGGTCACATTTAAAGGGGAAAAAGTTTTGAAATGATTTATCTTTGTCTCATTTTTGTACAGCACAGGAACCTGACATTTTACTTTTAATATCCACTGTAAATTCATTGATTCAATGCTGGGTTTTCAAGGAACGTAATAAACCACATGTTAAATTCTTTAGAGCAAGGTTGTCCACACATTTTTTCTATTTTATCAACAGATCACAGTAAATGAAGTAAATATTGATTTACAAAGATAGCAAAACTCCAAATCTGGCTTTTATATGGCCCTCAAGCACACTGGACAACCCTATATTAGAGGTTTGAAGGCAGATGGTTTACCTTATCTTGCAGTAGATACATTGTATAGAACTGTGGGATCTAAAAAGGTTGAGAACCACTGGTATAGAGACAAGTGTAGGGATGCAGCAACTACACTGCCTGTCACCACCTGGATTTAACTAAAGGCCCCCCCACACACACACACGAGTGGGGGCAGAAAGAGCTGCATAGATCAGCTCTGGAAAGCAGCGTGATGATGTCATCACGCTTCAGTCCCGAGCTGACAGCATCGGCGGGCACTCTTTGTGTGCCGGCCATTACCTTCAATGAAGACGCCAGTCTCCATTGAAAGTAACGGCATCGGCTGGCATCGGATAGAGAATATCGGACATGTCCGTTCTCTGGCCGGCCGAGCTGTGGGGCGAAAGGGATCTGTCGCCCCATGTGGGCACCCCCGATCGGTGGCGACCAATGACCGACGGGCGCAAGCGCGCTAAATCGGCCACCGATCAGTGCGTGTCTGGCAGGCTTAAGCAAACATTTATAAGCTTCCTATTGGATAATTCTGGGGTTGCAGACGTTAGTCAGGTCTAGATCCAGCAACAGTATGTGCTCCAAGAATGAGGTCAGCTGACTACCTGAATATAGTGAATGACCAGGTTATTTCATCAATGGATTTTTTCTTCCCTGATGGCACGGGCATATTCCAAGATGACAATGCCAGGATTCATCAAATTGTGAAAGGGACAGGGAGCATGAGACATCATTGTCACACATGGATTGAGTCCAGACCTTAACCCCATTGAGAATCTGTGGGATGTGCTAGAGAAAGCTTTGTGCAGCGGTCAGACTTCATCATCAATGCAAGATCTTGGTGAAAAATGAATGCAACACTGGATGAAAATAAATCTTGTGACATTGCAGAAGCTTATCCAAACAATGCCACAGCGAATGCGTGCCGTAATCAAAGCTAAAGGCGGTCCAACTAAATATAAGAGTGTGTGGCCCTTATTTTAGGTGAAGGCTTTTTTTTTGGCCAGGCAGTGTATATGACAGTAGTAGTATCTGTTATAGCTATGCTATAGGTAAGTATGATGGGTAGGTTATAATCAGTGTTGAGCTTGAATATTTAAAGTGTGAATTTCGCAAATATGGCAGCGGATATTCACAATCTCAAATATTCGCGATTCACATGACTGCAATGCGAAAATAAATATAGCATGTTACCATTCATTCTGAAGGCAATGGCAATGTGAATGCATTTTGAATATCAAATCGCATATAAGTAAAATTATGTGCGAAATATCGCAAATTCGAACATTGCCTACGCAGCTCATCACTAGTTATAATTGTCATAAGTGGTGACATTTTGACTTTTGCCTCTGGTCGTTGGAAATGCTTCTACATAGCTCATACATAGCGTAACTGTTCAGATTTTAAAATATTTCTGGTCCTTGCATAAAGCTAAGTTACTATAACATGAGTGCTGATCTGTCAAATTTTTCAGCTTTTCCAATCTTTTCACAACATGTGTACTGCAGCTTAATCTGGGAATAGAAATACTGAGCCAACAGAACCATCTGCTGACACAAACACTGACCTTTGGGGTTCAACTCTGCAAATTAATTATCTCTGCCTTATGCTGGCATTCATGGATAATGTGCTTAAAAATAAATTCAAATACATTACACACCAAGAAATACCTTAATTGCAGTAATCAGTAAAGAACTCCAAAAGTAAAGTATTTTCATGAAATTTAACAAAGAAAGCATAGTTAATTATAAGAGAAGGTAAAACTGGGAAAGAATTACAAGCGTGTGGTGGGTGTTTGATGAATGAAGGAGATATTCAGAAATTGTGTGTAAATGGTAATAAAAAATATTGATAATGAATAACATGGCCCCAGTCATTCTTTCATTTACATGGATCAGTCCTCCTGGTCCCGTTGCACAAAAACAGCCCCAAAGCATTATGTTTCCACCCCCATGCTTCACAATAGGTATGGTGTTCCTTGGATGCAACTCAGCATTCTTTCTCCTTTAAACATGGCAAGTTGAGTTTTTACCAAAATATTCTACTTTGGTTTCATCTGACCATATGATATTCTCCCAATCCTCTTCTGGATCTTCCAAATGCTCTCTAGCAAACATCAGACAGGTAGAACCTTAAGCAGGGGTGCAAGTCTGCAGGTCATTCACTAGGTCCCCCTGTGTGGTTCCGGGGTTTTTGCTCATTGCTCTCGTGACCATTTTGACCCCACAGGAGGAGATCTTGCGTGGAGCCCCAGATTGAGGGAGATTATCAGTGGTCTTGTATGTCTTCCATTTTCTAATTATTGCTCCCACAGTTGACCTCTTCACACCAAGCTACTTGCCTATTGCAGATTCAGTCTTCCCAGCCCGGTGCAGGTCTACAATTTTATACAGGTGTCTTTATACTGATAACAAGATCAAACAGGTATCATAGTACAGGTGTCTTTATACTGATAACAAGATCAAACAGGTACCAGTAATAAAGGCAACACGTGGAGGAGAGAGGAGCCTCTTGGGGGGGGGGGGGGGGGGGGGGGGGGGTTTACACAACATTTTGTTTCATCGGAACGCCTATGTTAAGCACATTGCTTGGCTGGGGTTCCGACGGATCACATACACTTACGCTGGCCGGTGGATGCTGTGTTCAGACAATCGCTGATGCAAGGGTTAACGTACTTGATTACGTTGACCCGTAGTCATGTACGTTAACCCTTGCATCAGCACCATAAGAATACAGCATTCGCCGAGTAGGTAAGTGTATGTACTCCATGCTTAGCATAGGGGCAGGGCTACTCAAATATAAATTTGAAAGGTCCACTTACCAAATTATCATTCAGTTTGAGGTCCGGAGTTTGGAATTTTACCGTGCACTGCGGGCGGATTGGGTCAGCGCTGTGAAAACTGCCGACAGGCAGTGCAAGGTAAACAAAGCCTGTAGTCGAGTACATTTATATAAGTATTCTCCCTATAGTCTATACAGGACACAGTCTCAAACATATGTATTTAATTACTAGACAAGGGGCACCTCACAAGTATATATTAAGGGGTCAGTGGAGGGTGAAAGGGGTAGGAGGACCCGAGGAGCCCTGGGGTGGCCACTTTTTCTGCTCACAAAGCTTCCTTTAGGAAATATTGATATAAATTCAAGCTTTTATTAACCTTCCTGTGCAGGGCCGCCATCAGAAATTTCGGGGCCCCATCCTAGGTAATTTTTCTGGGCCCCCTACCACTAGCACTCCCTTTCCCCCCGGCCTGAGGCCCTAAGAGAATGCCTATCTAGGGGTGCACATAACTTTTTAGTGAGCTCCTCAGATGAGTACCAGGAGATGGTGTTTGGTACGCACACCATATGTAGGATGGTCTCCCTCACTCCTGCATGGTAGATTCTGCTGCATATGAACCTCCCTGTTCCTAATAGAGCCTCTGATTAGCTGTCTCCATCCACAGGTCACCAGCTGGCTTTGGGTCAAATGAAACATCCAGTAATGTTTGAACCTCCAGATCTCATATCTCAGTAGTCAGATTTTACTCTTAGGCCCATTTAACATCCGCTATTGGATCCACTGGCTTCCTTCAAGCCTCCACAAGCTCCTGGACCAGGTCTCTGACTGAATGTTCAAAGTCACACAGGTTTATTTAGCTTAGTTTCTACAGCACAGTGGAGAGGGGCAGAGGGTGTGTCTTGTCCTGTGTTTTGATTGGCTGAGGAGGATGTATCTGCGGGGGGAGTTACAGAAAGCATTATCGGACAGAACACTGAATCTGCTGCTGTCACACTCACATCGGGGAGGAGAGGGGGGGCTGAGGCTGGATGGGCATTAGCTCCTCTCCTTCGCTTTGTGAGTATAGAGGGGAGGAATGCGCCGCCGGTCCACATGTGACCCTATTTGGGTCCGGATCCAGACCGGGGTCCACCTATTCAGTACCCCGGGCACAGGGGGTCCCGATGGATGAGGAAAAATACCCTTATAGAGAAAGGTACAGGTCTGTGAGAGCCAAAATTCTTGTTTGTTTGTAGGTGACCAAATACTTATTTTACTGAGAAATTTACCAATTAATTCATAAAAAATCCTACAATGTGATTTCCTGGACAATTACACGCCTCTCTCATCTTTATAAGTGGGAGAAATTGCACAATTGGTGGCTGACTAAATACTTTTATGCCGCACTGTATATGGTTTCTACCTACCGTATTTTCCGGCGTATAAGACAACTTTTGAACACAGAAACGTGTGCAAAAGTCAGGGGTCGTCTTATACGCCGTGTGCCGCAGGCAGGGGGGTGCAGGGGACAATCTAGGGGAGCCGGTAACTGGATCTGTGCTGCCTGGGCTGCGCGCTGCCTGAAATACACCGGAACAGAACGAGAGAGCAGTGTTACCATGGCTACAGGATGCTTCTCCACAGAGAACACACGCTCTCTAGCTCTGTTGTAGAAAAAAAACCTGTGTGTAAATTTGAACATTCATAGCAGGAAAACCATTTATAGTATAATGATGAAACTTTCAGGGTCAGTAATGCTCACCTACTACTACTTACACCCCGAGTTTCACCACTCTAGCTATAATACTTATAAGTTACATTTCAGCTAAATTCCAGCCACCAGACAATGCTTTTTCATGGCCAGTGATATACACCTATAACACCTACACCTATAACCTTGAAATTTTGTGGTTTACTAGTTAACCCCTAAGACTATATCCATGCAAATTTTCAGGTCCCTGAGCACAATCCTTCCTACTAATAGCCCCCTATAAAATATTGCTTCCCTATGAGCATAAAGCACTACTCTGCTGCATACATGCTTTCACTTATCCTATCCTTACTAATACAAAAAAAAGATCAGACTTCTAAGGGTGTTGGAGATTTGTGGGTTGAAAGTCAGAGTAGACATAAATTTTTTTATTTCGCGTGCGTTGGAAGAGTCTTATACGGCGAGAATATACCACACTCTATATTTTAACTGGAAAAGTTGGGGGTCGTCTTATACGCCCAGTCGTCTTATACGCCGGAAAATACGGTAGTTGCCCGTAGTGATAGGACCATGGGCTCCTATGAGTCGTGGTCTAAAACTTTTTTTTTAAATATCTTGGTAGGTCTACAAAATGTTAATTTAATACTCAGCACCTTGGTTGTAGTTCCAATGGTTTAAACATGAGGATGTAAAAAAAATTCAAAAGTGTAATAAATCTGTAATAAGTATCCGTATTGATGTCCCGCTTCCAATAATAGTTTTACATATTCAGGTTAACGTTTTGTTATGGTCGTTAAGACATTGTCCTTGTGCATTCTGAGGCTTTTCTATAGAACAGCACACTGCTTTTTATCCTTTAATAATGTCATTTTGCTCGGTAATTGTTACTCTTGCCGAGTAGAAGCCGGCTGTTCTTCCGAAAAAAAGGAAAATAGTCCTTGCCGTCATTATCTAATCTGCATCAATAAATTACGGAAATGATTCGAGCTGTATGGAGGAATAAAATATTGTTGGTAATGACCCATCAATGTTAATGAAGGCAGCTGTAACGTATGCATGCAATCTGCAAAGCAGGAAAAAACACTCCATAATATTTCTAGAGATGGTTCACGCTGCCGCTTTCTACATTTGTTCCCCTTAATGATTTAATGTGAACCACAAATAACACAAATAATATTAGTTATTACAATTAACTTTACCTCCCTAGAGCACTGCATAGGTACAGATTTCTGTACCAAAAGCGCACCATAGACTTTAATGGAATTGTTTTTTTTTTGCAAAAAAAAAAATTACATAAAAAAAAAAGTTATTTAAAGTATCATTTTAATTTTGTTTGTTGTAAATAATTAAATTATGAAATGTAAAATGATGTTGTGTTTATACTTTAAAATTGTACTGTCGGTTAATGGTCTATCCTGTGCCCATACAATTGCTTTGGTGTGGAACTTTTGTGATAGATTGTTCTTCATGCCACCACCGGTGTGAATGCATCGTGTGCACACCGGAGGTGGAGGGGATTGCACTGAGCTGCCGGGGAATTGAATTTACAGTCTGTCTTCTCGGGAGCTGTTCCCCGTTCCGGACATCACAAGACGTAAGTGAAACAGGGCGATCTACACCTGAAAGCCCGGGCCCCGCAGGCTGCACTTACCGTCTTGTGGTGTCGGCTGGCCGGGCGGTCGAGGCTTCTCTATGCAATGCCGGCTGGCTGCAGTGCTTGTCCTCTTCTGGCAGGCATGTTGAATTTTCCTTTCGTCCGCCACCGTGTGTCTGTCTATTGCGCGTCATCATCGTCGGATTCTTAATCGGAGGGGGGGAGGGTCATGAACGGGATTGCATACAGAACCTCAGGAGCCGCCGCCGACACACAGAGACGGTAAGTGAGCGCTGCGGGCTCCGGCTTTAGGTGGTTTATCTTATATGCAGATTGCCTGTTTTCAGCGATTCTATAAGCTCTGGAGCCGCCGCGTCACTTTTGTCTTGTGTGGCGGCAGCGGCTGCCGAGGTTCTTATGCAATACCAGCTCATTTGAACTGTCCCGCCGTCATCACGTTCACGCCGCTGGGTGGCAGAGGAGTCATTCAAGGATCGGAGCTCGCCGCAGACTCGTGGATCGGTGAGTGAGCGACGATCGTGTTTGACGAGTCCAGCTCGTCCAGTGCACGTTCAGCATGTCAGCACTGGACGAGCTGGACTCATCACAACCGCTAGGGAGGTTAAAATAATGTTCATTTCTACAGTTTAGTATATAAATACAACACTAAACTCCACAATAGATCTACAGCTTTGTATTTATTTAATTTTACGTTCAAGTTGCTAATTATAGTGGATTTAAACTGTCCGGTTCTGCAGGCTTCAAGATGGAGGAAGATAATGGGTAGTTGCGCACAACCTTCAGCAGTGATTACACAGCTATAGTGATGTCAGTGGCCAGAAAGGCCCTCAGTTGGTGTATGGGGCCTGAGCAAGGATCACAGAGTAAAATGGAGTCAGTATGAGGGATGGGTGTATAAGTTGGGTGTAGGTGTGCAGCTCTTAAAATGGAGGAGTGTGGCCCCCTGTAACAGACAAATAAGAACAAGGACAGAGGCGCACAACCTAGTACAACAATTGGTTAAATAATGTGGAATAGGATAAGATAAAACAAATTGAAACAAAATGAGACAAAACAACAGACAAGATACTCACATTGAGAGAGGTTTACAAGGGTGGATCTCTCAGGGCCATGTGCTTTCCAGGAGGACCTCACTTCCTGGTGGGGGAGAGGAAATCACTTCCTGCTTACAGATACTGGGGGGCTCAATAGGAACAATGGGACACGTTTCGAGCAGATGCTCTTTTTCAACCATAGGGGTATGGCGCCAACATGTCAGTTCAATGTCTGATCAGATTTTTAGTCGATTCTGATTTTGTTTGGTCGATGGTTTAGGGTGGGCAGAACCCGATTGGTCGCAGATCGAACATCGAACGTGCGCAGTGATTGATCGGTCAAATCGGAGTGAAAAATCGACCTGTGTATGGCTACCTTAAAAGTTACTCACCTTGATTCACATATCAAGCTATTGGATGTGACACGACATGGGCGTTTTTATTCTCTGCACATGTGATGTACTAGTAGGGCAGCGTCTACCAGAAAAGAATTAGATGTGGCTTAAGGTGTTGTGTGAAAAACTAGGCCTAGGCGTCACAATAATGTCATGACCTAAGCTGGCCTAGGTCCTTCTTTGGTTAATCTAGCTCTGCTCATGGCCTTCCGCTTCCTGATAAAAGTCACTCGTCCCAGGTGCAGGAGAGTATATTTTGCCTTCAAAGAAAATAATAAAAAAGCTAATATTTTACAGATTTATTTACTTAGGAAGATATTTGTTCTCTTTGCTACTTGCATTTTGATGGTTATAAATGAAGCTCATACATACCACCTCGCTGCCACCCACCTTGTGTTCCCACTCATTCACAACACATGATAGAACCATCAGCATCCAGTCAATGGAACTGGAATCTGTCAGAAGGAATCAATACAGATTGGTCAGCATTTCCCAGATGTTCTTTACAAGTGTGAGATTGATTCTCTCAGAACAAAGCAATGTGTCTCGGAGCCCACTGCTAATGAAGATTATATGGTGTAATCACTCACCTCTCTCAAGGGCTTGACTGCGTCTTAACAGGGAGATCACAATGGAGAATGTCCTGTGTTATTACGCTATAGAAAGAAAATTGAAGACAAGTAAAAAGGCAAGTAGAAGCCTTGAACCTTTTAAAGAGGTTTCACTTTCCAAACTTTTAAGGCAATTGCTATGGTATGAAGGTGCGTTAGTGAGAGTGGAAAACAGCAATAGAATGGCCAATTGAATGATAGTTACAACAAATAACATATGTGTTTCATCTTATAATGCAGATCTGCAGGAATGTGGCCGGGGGATTCTAAACCATTTTCTGTGCAATCTACCTTACAAGATGCCTATTTATTTCTATAGCTTAGGGTTGATCAAAGCAGACATACAACCTCCGTATCTACTTTCGGATGGGGGGCAGATTGGAGGTAAAAAAAATACCTGGATCAAAATCCAGCGATGCACTATGCCGCTAGTGATGTTGCACCATGGCGGGCTCTGGGCGAATAGGTGCTTGGCAAGGTAGACTGCAGAGGTGGGTCTACCTTCCCAAGTATCCTTTCGCCCTGCAACCAGCTGTGGTGATGCTGGAGGGGCGAAGCTTGATGGAGGGGCAAAGATTGGTGGAGGGAGCGAGACTGGAAGAATCTTACTCCTCTATCTTACATTCTGGAGGGCAAGATGCTCTAGGCATGGCAAGGTGGAAGTGAGGAAGAGGGAAAGGTAAGCTGCACTCTGGACTTGATATTAGACCATGCATCAAAATTACCCCAAAATAGCCAAAAGACAGAAGGAAGGAAGTAAGAGAAGGTACAAAAGAGTGTAATTATTTTTTTTTTTTAAATAGGATAGTGGCGATCATGTGACCTATCTCATTAATAAGTCCAGCATGTCATAATGGACCATTTCACCAATCTACAAAAGTCTACAGACTCTTCCAACAAGGACACAAGAGAGACGGATTCCTGATGTTCCTATGGAAGCGGACTTTCCTACCTAACTGCTTATAGCAGGGCATCATATCACACACACCATGGGTTTTCAGCACCAGGTTACACCAAACCTAGTGTCAGAGTAAGAGAGTGGCCAGTGTCATGTATGCAATTTACATGTCTAAAGGCTTAATGTATTTATTGTTGAGTGATGATGTGACTGTAACCAAGTCATGTAGGAGTGCCCAGCCATTATAGTTATTAAAAATTCTAGTTATGGATGGAGCCAGGGTCTTCAGAGTCTTTGTTTGGAGGAGAGTGCAGAGAGAAATGCTCTGTTGGTTCCTATGGGAAGCAGGCATCACAGTCCTGCTGAACCGGAGACCAAGCAGGGTGGAGACAAGGGTGCCCTAGCCCTAAGGTGCTGACACTGTGAGAAGTGAGGGCTAGGGCAGAGACTGTTAGGAGGCAATGGCATCTTCCACGTGGCTGGCACAGAATTGATAGATTGAAGCAACATCAATAAATACCAGTTCTTACATCAACTTGGCAGTGACACTATGGACTTGTGCAAGACTCAGTGATGGGGCTCGCCTCAAGAATGGTGGTGCTTTTAGGCACAAACATTTCAAGCCTGGCTGCAAGGCGTTAAAGACAGAAGGTCTGCCCGTGAGGCAACAGCAACTATTCCTAGCAGTCTCCCTGATAAGCAAGGAGGCGCCGGCTGTGATGGAGGTCCAAGCGGGATGTTCTGCCACCTGTGCAATTGTCTGCATAGAGGGGTCAGACAGAGGGAGGCATGAAGACGCCAGACCCTGATCCTTGGTTGAACTGGGTACGTGTTGGTGCACTCCACTCACTTAGGGGCGGTGCACACCACCCTACAACACCATTGATGGCAAGTACCACTTCACCACCCTACAGTAAAAAGTTCTATGCATAGTTTTCCTTTAGCAGCTAAAGAATGAAGAGTCCTTTTTCTTCAATGTTCCAATTACAATTTAGCTTCATTTTGAGGTCCATCTGATTGGCGTCCACTTTGTAAAAACACCAGCAATATAAAAATGACTTTCTTGAACCAAGTCTTCGATGATATGAATTGAAGTGCTCACAAGATAAGAGATTTCCTCCCAGTAAAAGGCTGAGGAGTATGCAGAGCAAAATTCATCCTCTAATATTTTCTGACATTGTAGCCGGCAAACTGCTATTATAGATGCTTATCGCAGGGTTTTCAGGAAATAACGTAAAGGCAGCCAGCATGAAAGGGATTAGGCCGTGAAAATCAAACTGCTAGGACTTGAAAACTGATTCCGTTTATTATGCAGGATTCTTATCACTGTTAAAGGACCACTCTGCACTATGCGACTCATTGTGTTGCCATAAGCAGCTTTGAGGAAGTGTGTTCTCATTCTTTCATAGTACAAGTTATACCTGCCATACACACACCAATTAGCGGCCGATTTTGCCGCTGACCGACGGGCGTGCGCGACAAAATCGGCCGCCAATCGGTGTGTGCCCACATGGTGCGACAGATCCCTGTCGCCCCACAGCTCGGCCGGCCAGAGAACAGACATGTCCGATGTTCTCTGGCCGATGCCGGCCGATGCCATTAACTTCAATGAAGACCAGCGTCTTCATTGAAGCTAATGGCCGGCACACAAAGGGTGCCCGCCGATGCAGGCAGCTCGGGAATGCAGCGTGATGACGTCATCACGCTGCATTCCAGAGCTCATCGGGACTAGTCTGTCGGCACCCACTCAGTAGGTGTATGACAGGCTTTAATCAAGCTAATACTATCTACAGCCCAAACTTTTCTTGATGTTGGTGGACTAGAGATAGATTACCATCTAATGAGATTTTTATGTGGGCAGCATGGTGCCTCAGGTAGTTATCAGCGCTGGTGTCATAGGTTCAAATCCTGGCCTGGGCACTGTCTGCAAGGAGTTTGCATGTTCTCCCTGTGTCTGCGTGGGTTTCCTTTAGGTACTCTGGTGTCCTCCCACGCTCCAAAGACATGCAGTAGGTTAATTATTTCCCCCAATGTTAGTTACACATGACAAAATGTAGCCATAGACGACTCGATTCCTCTACCTCAATCATTCCAGGCAATCAAAAATCGATGTTTGATCGTACTGCAATTGACGAGCACACCACCTTGGGCAACCAATTTGGGGATGATCACCTGTGGCCCAAAAAGGTCTATTCCTCAAAATCATTAGATCAGAATGGCTGCAGGAAAGGGAACTATGGGTATATCGCACAGGAAGTGATTGAGGGTCTCCACGAACATAATTTGATCAACCACAAAAAAAAATCTGATTTTTGGTTGATATCGATTTTATGGGTCGATCTTTTAAGGTCGGCAACAGCGAATTCATGGACAATCAATCAGCGCGTACACACGTGTGTGTTAGTGTGCTATTGATGTATATTAAATAGGGTTTGTGTGTGTGTCAAATATATTTTAGCTGCACTGGGGGACAACAATACAATATGTGTATATGACTTTGCATCCACTACATCTGCCAAAAAGCAGCGTTTGCTCCCCCTTCACTGCCAATGGACGTGTTCTGCATTTACTATGCGCATACAACGCACAGCATTGACATTAAATGGGGGACGCACTGCAGATGCAACGTTTTTTACCACGATTTCGACAAGCGCAGTGTACACAAGCCAGTAAACAATCTCGGGTACCATGAACTGGCCCCTTGTTTAGAAAGTTTGAGGACCCCTGCTTTAGACTGTGTTGGTTACATATACATGACATTGGAAGCGACATAAGACTGTGAGCTTCTCTGAGAGACATTTAGTGATATGAATTATATGATCTGTAGCACTGAGTAATATTTTGGCACTATATAAATACAAGATAATAATAATAATATCTTTGTCACCATCTTGAGTATCGTCAGGCACCATTTATGTGCCGGCCATTAGTATTAACAAGGATGCCGATCCCCAAACTAATGGCATCAGCCAGAGAATTACAGACATGTCTGTTTTCTGGCCGACCGAGCTTTGGGGTAACAGGCATCTGCCTTTTAAAATCAGCCTTTTAAGGAAAATTGTTACAATACGCCGGAGATATTTACTTGGCATTATGTTATTATAGCAGGAATGGCAGTGAATATTGGCTAAAGGTCGTGGTGTCACAAGGTTTGGTGTCACCTCATAGTGGCGTGTATTTTAAAATATACAAAGCAGAAGGAAATCACATGCTTTTAGGCTGTTGAATTCAACTTTGCTCAGACCCGGACACACTAATGTTATGTAATGTACAGATATGTGTGACCAGTGATCGAGGGGAGGTGCTGCAGAAATGGGCAGAGAAGACATGACCCAGGTAGAAAAGCGTGCCATGGAAATTTTCTGGGTTACCCAAGGCAGGAAAGATAATGATGTCAGAAGGAGGTGAGAAGCACTGCTTCGCTGAGCCAGACCTCCACCAGTATACAACATGCACATCTAAAGGGAAGCAAAAGCGGAGAAGGGCAAGCCAAAAACTGTGTTGCAGTTATCACCCTGCCATTGCAGCTGTGGTTCTTGAGGTATATTGTACTCCTCTTTCTGATTTGTAAAGTCCTTTAGCCCTTATATACTGTACAACAAAAAATGGCTCTGGTAAAAAAATGTAATGTCACCCCTCCTCTGGGTCTTAAATGGTCTTCTGGAGGGGACTGCGCGCCCAGCACGGGGTTAGTAAAGTCACTAGTTGAAGGGATAAAAGAGTTGAAAACATACACAAGTATGCCCATTCTGGCAACCCTAAAACCATGAGCAGACTGGGCCAACATTAAACCAAGGTATAAATTCGTTTGGAAAGAAAGGGTCTACCTTGAAGAATAGAAAGAACAAGAAAAGAGACACAAAACAATCAACAGCGTTTCTCAAAAACATGATTTTCCAGGTTCTCTTCAGAGCTGGCCAAAATCTTGGTCACTTGGTCATGTAGGGTTTTCTTAAGCAAATCTGATTTGTTGATTGTTGCCCTCAAAAGCGGGCACATGACCTAAGAGGGTGACAAGAGCAGTGTTTTCAGAAGTAGTCCTTTATTTGCAAATGTTCTTGAGACATTAACTATACTAGTTAGAACCCCTTGGGGTAGTTGTATTACACTTGATTACTATTGTCTAAGGCAGTGGTTCCCAAACTTTCCTTGCAGTGCCCTCCTTTCCTCTTTGGCAACATTATCGAGCCCCCCCCCCCTTCCCATTCAAACATGGGTTAAGAAGGAGGACTAGCGCCCCCCCCCTCCCTGGAATATCTTCGTGCCCCCCAGTTTGGGAACCACTGGTCTAAGGGTAAGAGATGTTTTTATGTCTTTTTCCAAAACTGGCAATGGATTCTGTATCTTTGGAATTAAAGAGTGTTGGCTGGACCTGTAGTGGCTGTTGGAACCATGGCCAACACTAGACTTGTCATAAGCTTCAAAACGTAAAGGCCAGCACAAAGGGAGGTTATGAAGCCGCAATGTTTAGTATATGAACATCCAAAATATTTTAAATAGTGTAGAGACAGTTTATATTCAAGTTATTTTGTAAGGTTTGTATCTTGGAAACATAGACTTTTTTTACAATCTTGAAGAGAATTCCCTGGCGATAAATCACCCACGAAATTGGCCGCGCCTTGAAGCGTGTATGGGGGCTTTATGCTTAGTTTTAACACTCACCAGGATAACTAGAATAGTGAATCTCACCAGCAAGTGCACACTACTTTTCCCATAAGAAATTGGTAGAGGGTCAAACTCTTCCATATTCTATCCAAAACCATAGAAATCAGTTTTGCCTGTACATGCTTTGACATCTTTTGGCCTCATCACACAATTGATCATAGCCAAGGCACATGGGCTATGCATCTCTCAGCATCATAAAACCATAAAGAAATCCATGCCCTGAGACCTCTAATAGTGCAGAAACAGCTACACGTCTTATGTAATAGTCTATGGAAGAAACAAATGCTGATCTTGTCATCTGTAATGGTCCAGCAGTTTCCTCCTCCTGCGGGAAAGCTACAGTGGAGACCATTTTGTTTTACATAGAAATGCATTGAAATCTGTATAATTATTTTGGTTCCAGTAGATGACCCTAAAAAAGTAGATAAATAAACCTGACGTACAGGAAACATATACTAATGTGTGATCTATGTACAGCACAGAAGGATTCATGTGTGCCGAATGCCAATGGACTCACCAGGAATTAAAAAGCAGCAGGATGAACTGGTAACTCTGTTACTGCTCCTTCATTGTCCACGTGCACTCTATGTGCAGAGTTTGTTCTATTGCTCTAAATGCAGACAACTAAAAATCAGATAACCAGCATTGCGTAAGAAATAAAAAAGATAGGACAAGTATTAAAGCTCCTTTGAATTGTGTAGATTTACTTAGATTTGAAGTTTAACTGGAGTATTTTTTACCTTCAATTCACAATACTTTTTCAACACTTCCCAGCACTTAACTAGCACTTATCCAGATTCCCAGCACTTCCCACTACTTTACCAGCACTTCCCAGCACTTAACCATCACTTCCCACTACTTTACCAGCACTTCCCACTACTTAACCAGCACTTCCCAGCACTTAACCATCACTTCCCACTACTTTACCAGCACTTATCCAGCCCTTCTCAGTACATTACCAGAACTTCCTACTACTTTACTGGCACTTTCCAGCACTTATACAGAACTTCCCACTACTTTACCAGCACTTCACCAGCACTTCCCACTACTTAACCAGCACTTCCCAGCACTTAACCAGCACTTCCCACTACTTTACCAGCACTTATCCAGAACTTCCCACTACTTTACCAGCACTTCACCAGCACTTAACCAGCACTTCCTACTACTTTACCAGCACTTCCCACTACTTTACCAGCATTTTCCAGCACTTAATCAGCATTTCCCACTGCTTAACCAGCACTTTCCAGTACATTACCAGAACTTTCCACTACTTTACCAGCACTTTGCAAGAACATATCCAGCATTTACTAGCTTGCAGAAGCAGAAAATAAAGGATTGACCTGTGTCTTCTGTACAATTTTAAAGCTGGGGGCATACTCTTATTAACCACTTGTTGCTTTGTTTAGGAAGGAGGTATTACAAACAATTTGTTTTCTTATCTAATCCAGTGCTTCCCCAGGAACTCCTCCTTTCATACATCTCGAAGGCTCTAATATCATCTCCCTATAATGCAAGTCCTATGGCTCTACATGGTAGAGTAAAGGGACCAAAGTCCTACCCTGCATCCAAAGTGCTGGAAATGGGAAATGGTGCTGAGAGAGTAGGATGAGATAGACTTGGCTCTGATTCTAGATCTAAACAATCTGGTGAGGACAATGGTTATTTAATAATTATCCAGCTTTAAATACCCTAAACATTTGAGAAGAGATGCTCTATAAGTGGCACTGCCTCCATGTTCCATTATTTGTCATCTGTCAGGATAAGTTATCAGCTGCCGTTCAGCTACTTTCCTGGTTCTTGTCACAGTTAGTTTGATTAAACGTGTACACTGCACTTCCCACACTATTCCTCTTTGAAGACATAATAGAGTCACATATTACTCCTTGACACTCTGTAAATGATAAGAAAAGTCAGATGCCTCTGATTCATGGATTTACACTTTAGTAAATTGTGTGGCATACCCCATTCAATGCAAGCCCCAACGCTATAACAATAACTACATTAAAGCAGAACCACAGTGTTTCCTATAGTGTGCACTACACGCTTAAGCAAGCCTGATACTTTGTATTATTTCCTGGCTAAGGGACATTCTTCCTTCCCATCCTTATTGGCCCTGGACCACCCTCCTGATTCATTGGAGTTAAGTTTATTTTTAATCCTGGAAGTTTATTATCACATGAGGTCTGCTGGTCCCTCCAGCCAAATCTACATGACATAGAGGAGCATAGAGGTCAAGTGAGATAGGAGTAATCAGGGAATGGATATTATATGCCAAATAAACTTTAGCTTTGGAGATTGTACACTATAATATATTATGGTTCATTTATACTTTTATGTAAAGACAATGTTCACTGACATAAAGGGGTATCGTTTGCTTGAACTTCCTAGGAAGTAGTATGTTTCCTTAGGGCAGTGATGGCAAACCTTTTAGAGTGCCGGCATGGCGATATAACCTGAATTACACAACTCATATACACACACAAAACATGTAAACGCACACTCTACTTTCTTATAGGATAGAATAGGGGAGGGTATGGGGCACTGTGTGCAATCAGAAGCGAGGGGCAAGAGAACTGACAGCATTGAGAGCCAATAGGCTGTAGTTCTTTCCTCTATGCTGACTTACAGCTCACGTACCCACAGAGAGGGATCCGAGTGCCACCTCTGGAATGCATACCATAGGTTTGCCATCACTGCCTTAGGGTGAGATAGACAGGTATTGGTCAGAAGCAAGTCCTTCATGTCCTAGCACCCAGTCATTTATTATTCTGGACCCCTGCTGACAATGATATGAATGATTTGACTGACTCCCCCTCCTATCTGCCCCTGACAGCAGGTAGGAATAACTGTTATACACACACATCAAAATGTCAGTTCAAATGCTTTCAGCGAGAACAGCAATTGTCTGATTTCCCTGAATATGTATCCAGTCTACAGAAAACAATATTTGAAAATTGGTTATACAAATAATGTCACAAATCAAACAAAAGAAATATGTTTTTTGCCACCTGGTACTCTGTGTATTTTTAAAGTGTATGTAAAGCCTAAATGTTCTGCATAGAATGTGTAAAGATTGAGATCTCTGCCTGTTGTCCCACTTACATCAAACTTGTGTATTAATATACCCCTAACAACGCCCTCCACCAATGACATTATGACCTTTATCACATGTGTGGCTTTAAAACTTTTCTAGAGCTGCTACTATCCTCTGGAACTCTCTCCCTTGCCCCATTGGACTTGTTTCTGCTTTTAACAAACAAGTTCTAACCCCCCCTTCAGGCCTACCCATCTATAGCCATTTCTAATATCACCCCCTAGCGAGTTCCATCCCAACCTCTTAGATTGTAAGCCCAGGGTTCTCTTCTACTCCTGTGCCATAGTTTGTACCTGTGTGTTAGTTTATGTTGCCTTTCAACCCTTTTAAAATTTATAGTGCTGCATAATATGTATTATAGAAGCAACCACTATGATTTTGCTGCATTTGGCAAAACAAAGTGGAGTTTGGCGTAACTGTTACAAAACAGGCACACAAATCTGGTAAACCAAAGTTTCCCTTCTATAGGGTTAGACACATACAGTAAAATGTATTACTATAGTTATACTGGCTCTTAGAAGAACTTTTAACAACTTTGAACTATGCAGTGCACACAGTGAACTCCAAACTCTCAATATATGTATAACAGATTTAGAAAAGAAAGTTGAGGGATAAGGACCAGATGTTTTACACATCAGTCCTCAATCTCCAGCACAGGGGTTTAGGACTTTTGAGGGACCTTTTAACGGCACCATTGTACATAGAAAAATAATATAATTTATTGAGTGTCAGATAAATTTTAGTGAACAAACCCAATAACTAAACCGGTCCTATACATTGTTGTTTCAATCTCACATTGCAACAACATTCCGACAGAAAATACAATATCCGATCATGTGTCATACACCAGGTTCACATTAGTACTAGAGGATGTTAAAATAAACATTTATCCCTCGACGCGTTTCCCGGGTAGGCCCCCTTCCCCAGGAGATGTTCCCATTGTTTCCTTGCTAACAATATCAGAAAAGTAAATTTTTAGTCAAGTTTTAAACATGTGATTACCAAACAAAAACTAATACATCACAACCTACATGAAAGATGTACACTGGTTGCCCCCACCGGGACCCCCCATCGCCACCGTGAACCCCCCCAGAGGTCGTCTGGTCCGCCCCCCATCCCCCCCACTGTGACTCGCTGCCCATGAACCATGATTCACAGAGAACGGGGGAACAAGTAGGTCGCCTCATGTGTCCCGTGAGCAAGCCACCTGCAGATTGAGATGATAGGAAGGGAGGTAAGTATCCCACAGATTTCGCGGAAAGAAGCCCTCCCACCCCCCCTGGAAATTAAAGAAGAAACAGATTGTAAAGGGTAGTGTATGTGAAAATAAAAAAACAAAAAAAACCCATCAACGGCAAGAAAATCATGAAAACATATGTATGAGACATTAATTTGCAGGTGTAGTGTGTGGTTTGGGGTGAAATAAAATGGTGCTAATGGTCATGTAAGGGGGGAAAGAAGAAAATAGTATTCCCCTCCCCCCTGTGTTGTGGTCCAGTATCCAAGGCTCCCCTACCTAACCCCCCCCCCCTTTCCACCCTGCCCCCTCCGCTTGGCCCTGCCCCCCCTCTCATGCGCTAGGTTGTAATAGTGAAACCTAATGTGTGGTGAATACCCATAACCCACTATCAACCCAACGTGTCCCGACAGCCCATGCCACTCACCTGATGGATACTTTGTTCCCAACCGGGAACAGCTCTCGCCTGCGTCACATCGTCTGCGACCAGCGCACTGCAGCGGCGCAATTTTATCCCCCGCCGTCGCCATGGGAAACCGGGACCCAACCGCCTAGGCCACGTGATCATCTCGGCTCCATTGGTCGACGTGCGCTGACGCCACAACCCCGAAAGCCAAGGGCTGGCCGCCTGGCGATGGGATGGCTACGCGCCTCCT
>CM070036.1:19253756-19264803 GCA_036250615.1 Ptychadena robeensis | reverse complement strand
AGTAAGAGCACCTCCACTCCAAGTGGTGGATTTCAAATTGGTAGGGGTATTTATGGTTTGAAATCCACCACTTTGAGAATAGGTGCTCTCTTTTTTCTTAAATCTAATAAGTCCCTAGTTGGGGTATGGCACATACAAATATACTGATTTAATGCAACGCTGAGCTAGATTTTGAGTAAAAATGTTCTAACATTAGCAACAAAAAGAGAGAAGTCTCTATTATTAAGATGTATTTTCATGGTCTGGCGTTGTTAAGCTTCAAAAATTCTGTTCTTAGTTGACTGATAGTGTTGCATGGACCATACCAGGGAGAGCTAAACCCAGAAGGGCCAGATGTTTATAGAGCTAAAGAAGGTTCATGTCCTCTTGTCAGTCATGTGTGACACTACATTAGACTCTAGATTTTATGCTTCATCAGGATTTAAGTGAGCAGTGAGAAGTGTCTCAGCAAAAAGGTGAATACTTATGACCATTAGAGCAAAGTTAGAGTGGACTTTGGATGGAGAACTTCATCATATGAAGACAGCGTTGGAGTCTGCTCTCGGGTGAGTGCTGTAGCTGTAGACTAGCAAGTTTATGTTAAGTCACTTTTTTTAATTGGATTAGGTTTTGCTATTGACTATTTGTCTCTAACAATCTGCATCTAAATATATATATATATAAATGTATGTCCCATAATTGTATTTAAAGCCAGTCTGTAAACCCATTTGCCTCACTCTTGCCACAAAGTGTGACATAAAATATTCCATCCCTTAACCACTATATTTTGAGGAACATAAATGCCATTTTTAAGCAGTTGTATTCTGGTAATGTTACTCATATCTTTCTTTACTGCAAGGATGTGGCCTGACCTAAGCATGTCAAATGTCCATAGTAAGACATAGGGGCATTTGCAATCAGGTGACCTTAGTAAGCTGACATATACTATGAGGATGTAGCTGTGTGAGTGATATGAATATGTTGAGATTGGTGACACCCATGCTGAAGGAATATCAGGAGGTAGAATGTGATCACTGGGAATGAGAAAGAACAAGTGACAGGTAGGATTACCACCAGGTATTTTCTATTTACAGAACAGACAGATAAGCGCAGAACATAGTAACAGATGATGTTATTTTGAAGCCTGTGATGACCAGAATACCTGTCAGGTTATACCTGTTGCATAAGGATCTCCCTGTCATAGTCATAGCAGTTTTACCTGAGAGGAAGTGAGAGAAAGCCTGCAACATGGTCACTGACAGCAAAAAAAGTCCCTGACTTGGTTCCAAACTTTCCAAAAAAAAAAAGTGTTTCTGCTTGGGATTTCCCCATAAATAGTTTAAATGAGAAATACAGTTGTGTTCCAAATTATTCAACCCCCACTGAAATTGAGTGTTTGGCCATTTTGACATTGATTTTGGTCATTTCAGTCATCTCTTGTTTACAATGAAATCAGCGGGCGCTTTGTAAGGTCAGACAAATATAACATAACATTAATAATGAAATAACCACAAATGTCTTTTCTGTGTCACACATTATCAGTTTATTCAAACCCAAAGTGACATTATTCTAAGACTTAGTACAACATCCTTTTCCAGTTAGAACAGCTTTTAAATGTGAAGCATAGCTTGACACAAGTGTCTTGCAGCCATCTACGGGTATCTTAGCCCATCTTCATGGGCAAAAGCCTCCAGTTCAGTCACATTCTTAGGCTTGCGCGCTGCAACTGCTTTCTTCAAGTCCCACCAGATGTTCTCAATCGGATTTATGGCTTTGTTTCCATTGCGTTGGGGGGGGTCCCAAAGTAAC
Organism: Ptychadena robeensis; assembly: GCA_036250615.1. Taxonomy (NCBI): domain Eukaryota; kingdom Metazoa; phylum Chordata; class Amphibia; order Anura; family Ptychadenidae; genus Ptychadena; species Ptychadena robeensis. Next base: position 19,263,015 of record CM070036.1, on the reverse strand, counting down.
AGATTAGACTTACCTGCTCGGTCGGACGGCGTCGTCTTCATTGCGCTGAGCCGAGTCAGGCTGAACGTAGGTCGAGTACGTTCAGACTTTACACGGCGGAGGATGTGTAAACAGACCATCGCCAGCAGGCTGAGTCTTGTGAGAACGTCGGGACCCTGCTAAGTGTATATGCTTAGCGTAGGAGTCCCGGCGTACAATGGAAACAAGCCTAAGTCTGGTGACTGCGATGGCCACTCCAAATGTTTCAGCTTTAATTCTGCAACCATGCACTGGGAGTTGAACAAACTGTAGCTGTCACAGTAAAGTCCTTATTACATCTGCAGTTATCATCCACCTCTTACCACCCAAAAAATGAAAACGACCGCGGGAGAACCTCTTTGGGTAATTTCCAGGTCGTCCATATGGGGGTGGCTGTCATTATCTGACAACAACCTCCCGAATCCCTACACAATATGTGCAACCACCATCAGCCACTGAGGGAAATTTCAGGCCTGCCATGGAGGGTCAACCACCTGATGAAACCCCAATGTGAATGCAACTAAAGGATTGTTAAATTTATCTGAAGAAACCCTTGACGAAGAACCTAAAAACAGTTTGGTATGACTTAAATTAACAAATAATATAAAATGTTAGAAAATATTAAAAAATTCATGATTCAATATTTAAAAGCCTCATAAATGAGATAAGAATTGTCAGACTTAAGTAAAAAATCTCAAGCAATTGGAGTGGTGTGCGACACCGAACCAGTTTTTATAAGATGCCGCCATCAAGAAAAAGGGATGGTTTTCTATTGTTACATTTATTGCAAGTAAATGGTCTTTGCAGGCTCCCTGCCACTCCCAGCAGCAGATTAACAGTCAGCACTTTGCCATAAATCACTCAACTAATGTATTCTATAGTTCTCACTTCGCTAACAGATTATGAGTTCTCAGCCTCCTTCTCTGTAGCTTTTCTTTAAAAACACAACTAGGATTTGGCTGAAGGTGGGTTTTAATCTGATGGAGTTCAAACAAAGAGTTGTCTTCACAATGTACATATTAACTCATTTTATTACCCGTTGTAGCACCAACATGTTCTGCGGCACTGTATAAGAGCCTAGGTGCCCAACATGCGGCCCTTGGGCGTTGTCTGGTGGCCCCCCTTGGTCTCCACATGCGGCCCCCAAAAAACCTAACTGTTAATGCAGAGGGCATAGCAACTTCTCTGTGAAGTGGTCACACACGACCCTCATCTTTCTAATCAACTTGGTCAGGTCAGGGGGGGGGGTCTGGATCAATGTATGTGGGCCTTTAGTGATGCCAAGGGCCAGTACCTGTGGCCCTCCATATCAACCAGGGTGTGGAGTCGGAGTCGAGGAGTCAGACTCCGACTCCTACTAAATTTAATGGGAATTAAAAAATTTAAATTTTTTAAAAAATTAGAAAAAAATAATTTAAGGTGCATTAACAAACAGTCTAATGAAGACTTCTAAAAGGAACTTGATTGAACGGGGTTCCAACATGTTGAAAGAGCCCGTTCAATCTCCAATACTTGCATGGAGACATGAGTCTTCATGGAAAGTTATTGAAACAGCTGCGGCTCCTGCCTCCTCCACAGCGTCGGCTGTCAGTGTAAAGGTGGCGGAGCCAGCACTCCTCACTCGGAAGCTGTGTAAGTGAGCAGCGGTATGAGACAGGCTGCTTCTCCCAAGCTTTGGGTGTTGTAAATCACACACTGCAAGCTGGGGATGAAGGGGTCCATGAACAGGAATCGATTTTGTATGTTTGGTGCACATTGATTTCCGTTCAATTGATCCCCGATCAATCACAGCGTGGTGCCTAGCTGCAGCATCTTCTGCCTTACTCCATTTCTCTGCTTTAATTGGCCATTACAGTCCAGTGTTGGTTTCCTAGTAGTGCCAGTAGTCCTGGGGTTAATGTATGTCGCCTTCCATTCCTTCAATGGATGGATACAATACATTAGCATATTAATTACAGAGGAGTCGGAGTCGAGGAGTCGGAGTCGGGAAATTTATCGACCGACTCCACAGCCCTGATATCAACTCAGTTGCCCACCACTGATATAGAGAATCTACACCCTCAGTATATACTAAAGCTAGGTACACACGGGTAGATCTGTAAAATGATTCGATCATTCAATCAATCAACGTGCTCTAATCTGTTTACAAATCTACCCGTGTGTCCCTTCCTTCGAGCGGGATCAATAGACCCCGCTAGAAAAAACTCGATTGAACAGACATGATTCTTCATGTAAAGTATTGGAACAGCTGCTGCAGCCTGGACCCGCTGTCAGGGGGAAGGGGGCAGAGCCAGCACTCCACTCTCTGAAGCTCGGTTATGGCTTTCTCCCCAGCTGGCAGCCCGTGTTGTTATTCACACATGCTGCGAGCTGGGGAGAATGGGTCCTCATTGAACAGGAATCCATGTGCCCATGTGGTGCACATTGATTTCCGTTCAATTGATCCCCGATCAATCACAGCGTGGTGAAGTCATTAATCAGGGGTCGATTGCATGGGAATCTACCCGTGTTTGCCTAGCTTAAGTCCCTACAAGAGTTTAAAGTGGTCTAATCTCTCTGATATTTGTGCAGCTGAAGATGGAACCAACTTAGTTTCTGCTTACATCTACAACTCCCATGGTTCTGCTTTGACCAGCTATGACACCAGCCAACGAGCAAATGGTAACTGTCATCGTCAGCCATGCCTTATACAGAGCATTCACCCTGGCGGAATTAGTATGTTTGATTTAGGATTAAATAACATTTATTATTCTAACTTGAGCTTTCTTGGACATCGAGTCCAGAACCATGGTCAGTAATATGAAATGGGTCCTTTGCAGTTGTTGGAGCTTTGTAGATTCTTTTTTATAAATAAAATTCTCTTTTTTTAAAACAAAGCAAAACCTTTTTACTTAAATTGGAACTCAATTGATGCAAAAACTACACGTTTTTTATGTGCCCACAACCTTCTCTACAACTTTTCAGTGACTTTGTAACCAACTCAGAAATACATTTGTTTAAATTCCATGACCATCATCTGTGAAATGTTAGTTTTTGAAGCCAAAAAAGCATTTGTTATGCCAGGTACAGCTTTTGGATGAGAAAAGTTGGTTTACAATCCGCATTACAATTTCTCAAAAGTTATTAATGGTGTTGAGGTCAGGGCTCTATGTAAGACCATTCATTTTTTATAAACGCCCAACTCATCCAAACTTTTCTTTATGGATTTGGATATGTGCCCACATTATTTCGGTCTTACAGCATCTCTTAAGATTTTTGGCTCTCAAGTTTCATCATTATTAAATATTGTTAGCATTCAGTGTGTATGTTCTCTCCATATTGTTTTGGGGTTTGATAACCTCAAAACCAGCAATTCACCTGGCTATGACCCCAAAGTCTATATATTTGCTAGGATATAAATATTTTATATATAATATAAATAAAAATAGTTTACTCCTAGTAAATCCATTCAGACTTTTGGGTCATAGCCAGGCACGCTTTTTGTTTTTGAGGTTTATAGAGAAACCCCAAACTTACATGGAGAGAACATACATAACCAATACAGTTAATAACTAATAATAGTAAAACGTAAGAGCCAAACGTCATAGGCAGGATATAATCTTAGGACTACCTCATGAGATACCGTAAGGATATCATTGAATTCCATTTATTTATTTAGTGAAAACATGTGAGAAGGGTTGGTGAACATATTAAGCCTGGCATACACATGCCGATTATCGGCCGATTTTGCTGCTGACCGATGGGCGTGCGCAGATCCCTGTCGCCCCACAGCTCGGCCGGCCAGAGAGCGAACATGTCGGATGTTCTCTGGCCGATGCCGACCGATGCCATTAACTTCAATGAAGACCGGCGTCTTCATTGAAGGTAATGGCCGGCACACTAAGGGTGCCCGGCCGATTAAAGCAGCCCCAGAATGTAACGTGATGACGTCATCACGCTGCATTCCAGAGCTCATCGGAGGTCATCTGTCTGCACCCGTCTGTGGGTGTATGGCAGGCATTAGATGATGTGTTCAACTGCAATCAGTTGGTGAACTCTCCAGCTTTCATTGTGCACAGCTTTGATAGCTCTGTGAGATAAGTGCAAGTGCCCTTAAGCTAGGCATACACGGTTCGATTTTATTACGATCGATTGATATTTTGAGCAAACACCAATTGTAAATTCAAAGTAGATTTACATGGTAAAACCGATTGAAATACGACCAAGATTGCTGATTTTAGTTTCGATCACAAAACACAGGAAATATATAAATGTGTCATCGAATCGCCCCGACCAACACACACAATGCTACTATTTTAGTTCAATCGTTGTAGAATCGATGAAAATTTTCCAACATGTCCGATCATTTTTCGATCAATGTTTTGATCGGTATCGAACAATTTTCCCAGATCGAACCATGTGTGCAGCATATGATTTAAATCCGATCGATGTAAACTTTGATCGTTTTAGGTCGATCGAACACTAAAATGGAACTGTGTATGCCTAGCTCAGTGGTTCCCAAACTTTCCTTGCAGGGCCCCCCTTTTTCTATTTAGTAACATTATCGAGCCCCCCCCCCTCCCTATTCAAACACAGTTTAAGAATGAGGTTAAGAATGAGGTTAACAGGTTAAGAATGCACCCCCCTGGAATACCTTCGCGCCCCCCTGGGAACAACTGGCCTAGCTTAAGAGCAGAGACAGCCAGAAAATACCTGATCATGTTCTGTATTGAAAACATCAAAAGCTTTTCCCATTGAAAAACACAATGACACCTGAATTAACCCCCAGAAGCCTGGCAGATAAATATAGAATCTCTCATGATTCCAGGGAACAGCAGGTAAGTATATTTGTTTAGGGATAGTGAAATTCTACACTACCATCATGCCAGCTCAGAGGTAAGTCAAAGTTAAATTTTATATATATATGGGTAGCTCAAGCAGTCCAGCTACTCCTGCCATATTGCCATAATCCATAAAAAAAATGTAAATGATTGTACTTCTTACTAGACTTCTTAGACTCTGAAGTAGCTTCATGTTGTAGAAGTCTTCCTGTAATATCTGTCTCGCCATACATCATTACTTCCCAGCCCCCCGTATTTCTTCTTCTAGGTCCCCGTCTGTTCTAGCACCCCTTTGTACTTCCAGGGAATTCTACGCTTGCAGACTTTTATCTGCCTCTCTTCAGCACTGCCACTTGCCAGAAAACTTGTGTTGCCGTAATCGCTTTGTTTCATTGACATCTCATTTTGTAATTTCAGTCTCTACTTCGGGTTCATATCTTGTGAGCACAGCCTCAAAGTTTGACAGCTGCTAAATTCCCACGTAAAGACAGTAACCCAATTTCTGTGGGAAACAATAAAACAAATGGCTCTTCTGGGAGCAGCAAAGTAATGGAAGGATTACATTTAATATCCCAACGTTTGTTTCCAACTCCAAGACTGCACTTATAGAGACACATTAGCACTGTTTAGACTCTAAATGTATGAGGATATTTATATATTTTTTAGCCGATGAAGGATATGTGTGTGTATGTATGTATATATATATATATATATATATATATATATATATATATATATATATATATATAGGGTCACAGCTCAGTATAATTAACCTTCATCCTCTTCATGCTCCATTGGTCCACTCTTTGTCCTTCTCCTAATCTTGGGCTGCCACGTTGAATGATGACCAACGTTTTTCAACCCACTTTACGTAAATTCACATCATTATGGACGCACCCTCTGGAGGGTAATTAATGGACCATATGGTGATGGTGCCAGTATGTAATGCTTAGCAATATAAAGGAACACTTTTGTAGGTTAATAAGGGAAGAGGACATCAGGTCATTTCCCAATTGCACTACGCTACCAACAAAGGTGTAAAGTTCTACCCTACCTTGGACCCTAATTTCTATGAATATTATTATTTTTTATAATATTATATTTAATATTTATTTTGCATTGTTTTAATGAAGTTTCTGTATTAAAGAAAAAGAAAAGAACACATAATAAGAGGGGTTGTTTGACTTCAAAGTAAGTTATAGGTCAACTTTACTCTTTGCTTGGGTTGCTTCCTCTATGGCTTGCCTAGTGAATAGGAACACAAAGGTGATCTCATATTTGGCAAGGTTGCATATTTTTTTTATTCAGTAGAACTTCTGACACTTTACTAATCACATGCCAATGAAGTACCGTATGTTCGGGCTTATAAGACGACCCTCAACATTTCCAGTTAAAATATAGAGTGTGGGATAACCTCGCTGTATAAGACTACCCCTCTTCCAACGCACACCAAATAAAAATGTTTACGCCTACTCTGACTTCTAACCCCCAGATCTCCAACACCCGTATAAATCCAATCTTTTTTTTGGATTAGTAATTTACACTCCCAATTTGAAACCCCTAACTGCAACCTTTCATAGTTATTAATGTTTCCCTGCAGTTATCCATAAATAAAAAAAATACTTTTACAGCTGTGTATATATTATAAAGTGAAGTTTTTGTACAGATATTTAATGTGTTCTAGCTTTTTATATATATATCCTTTTTATTGAGACCACATTCAGTGGTCTCATAACGTGTTCTAGCTTTAATCTCAATCTCCCTGCAATACCAATTTCAGCCACAGTGACACTAGTGAGCATTTTCAGTCAGAGAAGCAACACACAAGTGTCTCCTTTCACACACATCTCTGCCTGTGATTCAAATACGCGTAGGCTGCTGTCAGCCAGTGCACTGTGTGGGAAGCACAGGTCCGGGCAGCAGATCTCTGGGCCCCCCTAGATGCTTGTCGGTCCTGGCACCTGGCGTATAAGACGACCCCTGACTACGCCAGAAAGTACAGTATTTCATGTGAAAGATTTATAAACTCGGACTACTAGAAGTGAAGAACAGACAATTCCAAAAGTAGATTGAATGCTTTGACACTTAAGCCGGCCATACACGACTTGATTATCTTATGATCCCTACTTTGGGTGTCAGATCCCTGGCTGAAACTTTGGATGGGGACCTTTCATACCCATCCAAATTACCAACATGTCAGATACCTTTTTATAGACATTTTGTTGGGCGAACGCGCATGGTGAACGATCGTTCGGGAATCGAGCCGTGTGTGGGGACAAATCAATTGAGCAGGCATTTGACATACATCCCAGTTCGATCGCTATTCATTTGGATAGGGACAGCGGGTCCCCATTCAAAGTATCAACCAGGGATCAATTGCCAAAGACGGTGCGCATCTATGTGCCGAACCATCCTTTGCTTTTAGTTGCGTCACTGCATTGCAATTGATCATTCATCGATTGCACTGGAGTAGACCAGTGAATGGCCAGTTTAAAGGTTGTTATTGCTGTTTGTGCTGTTGTTGTCTCTTATCTTCCTTTGTAATCTCTTTTACCAAGTCAGAAAGTGCAGGTACAATTTTCTCAACAGGAATACAGACAACACTATGAAGCAGGGAACACAGGGCTCGATAAAGGAGACGTTCGAGGTTCCCGGCAGCAGCGCGATGACGTCATTGCGCTGCTGCCTGATATCAGAGCAGTGCTGTGTCTCCAGCTATGATGATGCTTTGCATGGAGACCCGCGCTACCCATGCAAAGCAATGGACATCGACCGTGATTTATGGTATGTGCGATATCCCGGTTTTCGATCCGGATTGATTGGTCCCGCTCGAAAACAGGGATGGCCGCATTGGATATGGGCCAAAAAGACGGCAATCAAAGCGGCCATCGATCTGACCCATAGCTATACGTGTGTTCCCTGCTTAAGATTCGTTTTTATTAGAAAATGTGTCCCCACTGGAGGGGTTACCTGTACAGGAGGAATTTTAGGTGGAATTTTCCCAATGAGGGACACGAAGGTTAAAACTTCAAAAATGTAAAACTTTTTTCACAAAAATTTAATTTACTATACAGTTCATTATTAAATGGTCCATCCATATATGTTTTGTGTATGTAGTGACTCCATTGTAGCAAATATGGAAGCATCCTCATGATATGACAACAAGCACTGGAACACGCATGGAATGGGCTAGTTCAGGGGTAGGCAAAGTGCGGCTCGGGAGCCACATGTAGCTCTTTAGCCCCTTCAGTCTGGCTCAGTGGCGTAGGGACTTGTCCTTCCTGCTACCTGTTTTGTATTATTTTTCATTCATGTCTGCCCATCCCACTCCCAACAGCAAAACCCTCGCGCCATCACCAACAACCCCTAAATATGCCTATAAGGGGGGCTCTGGGATTACCATTAAGGGAGGGGCTCTATGGCTACCTACAGGGGGCTTTTGGGCTACCTTTAAGGGGGGGGGGTCTGGCTCCCTATAAGGGGGTGCTCTGTCTACCTATATGGAGGGAGCTCTATGGCTACCTACTGGGGGCTTTTTTGCTACCTTTAAGGGGGTGGGGGTCTGGTTACCTACAAGGGGGCGCTCTGTCTACCTATATGGAGGGGACGTTGTGGCTACAAATAACCGGGGGCTCTGGGTCTACCATCAAGGATGGGGGCTCTATGGTTACTGTTAAGGGGGGCTTTGTGACTAAAATAACAACATGCAAACCTGACTTACCCAAACTTTCCAAGGAGATGCAAAACCATTGTTCATAAGTATTTAAGCTTAACTAAGACTTATTAGGTTTATTAAGTTAATTTTAGAGAAGGTTTTAAGGGAAATTTTGACAGCACAAACCCCCTACAGCTCTCAACATGTATTTCAAGGGCTACACCGTTGCGATTTGGCTCTTTGGACGAATAAGTTTGCCTACCACTGGTCTAGTTATATAATGTCTACATTTTAAGCAAAACAAAATTTTTATATTTATTTTTAGCTTTTTATAGATGTATGTTTCTATGTTAGGACGCTTCACTGTCCATATGTGACCTGGTGACAACTGAATTTGTCATTTTTCGGTTGAGTCTTAAGTACAGGAGGTGAAGGGATATCTCCAAGTGGCATGGTAAAAAAAAAACCTGACTGAAGTTTTTACCATCTCTATTCAAAATGTTTTATGCTTTAAGCCCCCCATACACATTAAGATCGATCCATACAATCTCCATTAGATCTACCAACAACTGTGTAGTATAGTGGCTATGTAGTGCTGCGTCCTCCCTCATAGAATACATAGTGATTGGAAGGTATATGTCACTGCTATGTAGTTCCGGGTCCTCCCTCATAGAATTCATAGTGATTGGAAGGTATATATCACTGGTATATAGTGCCGGGTCCTCCCTGACAGAATACATAGTGATTGGAAGGTATATATCACTGC
>CM070036.1:19236255-19253656 GCA_036250615.1 Ptychadena robeensis | reverse complement strand
TAGTGCCGAGTCCTCCCTGATAGAATACATAGTGATTGGAAGGTATATATCACTGCTATACATACACATATACATCTATCCTCATATTACAGGGTTTTGGTAGAACAAAAGTTGATTTTACAGATATTGTATGGTAAGATTGTAAGGTGTATGGGGGGCTTAAGTTATGCATTAAATGGTATGATTTATAACATGCCCACAATTGTTCTACCCTATGGAGCTTTAAACTACACACCACGCCATTAACCAACAAATATTACATCATGGAGTCCGTCTGGCTCTTATATATCGGGAATATTATGCCATTATTGAGTGGGCACGTTCTCATTTTCTTTCTAATTATTCTTTATACTGGAATTACACGTTGTTAAAGTAATCATATTGACAGAGTACGAGATACAAGTCTAGAAAGAGGAAGCAATTTGCTGTCCTCTGGACACTGGTTACAGTAAATGGAAGTCACATTTGAAATAACGCAATTTCATAGCTTCAATGTCACATTTATTACATTATATCCTGGATAATAGTTAAAAATGACAATTATCCAGAGACCGTTTTAAATGTATGTACATAATTCCACAATCCTCCTGACCTGAGGCCCCCTGACTAGTCTCATGGCCATTATTGTGAATTACCGTCATTTACTATATCCACAAAACTTTGAATGGACATTTGAATATTAAATAAAATAGAAGTTTTTTTTTCATTCATGTGAGGTTTAAGAAACAATTGAACAATTATGATCTTAAACGAAAATCATTCTAGATACAAATAATTCTCAATTACAAGAGGTTTTCAAATTCTTATTTGAAATATGTATTGTATTGGAAATACATGGCACGATACTCTGTCAGGTCCTACAGGTTTGCTCTGGGTGGTGGGGCCAAAACCCCTTGGCACTCAACCTTTCTTTTAACGTCTGTACTTTAAATACCATTCAAAATGATTGGGGAGAGGCAGCTTTCAGCCCTAAGTTCCTTGCTGGAACTTCATATTGTAAAGTTGGCCATTCACCTTAAGACTTTTGTCAGATATCCTTTAGATCTACCAACAACTATGTAGTATAGGGTATACTATAGACTTGATTGTTTAAGCCCCTCATACACCTTAAGATCGATCCATACAATTTCCATTAGATCTACCAAACAATGTGTAGTAGGGCCTCCTGATAGAATATATAGTGATTGGAAGGTATATATCACTGCTATGTAGTGCCGGGTCCTCCCTGATAGAACACATAGTGATTGGGAAGTAATATCGATGCTATGTAGTGCCAGGTCCTCCCTATAGAATACATAGTGATTGGAAGGTATATATCACTGCTATGTAGTGCCGGTCCTCTCTGATAGAATACATAGTGATTGAAGGTATATATCACTGCTATGTAGTGCCGGGTCCTCTCTGATAGAATACTAGTGATTGGAAGGTATATATCACTGCTATGTAGTGCCGGGTCATCCCTGATAGAAACATAGTGATTGGAAGGTATATATCACTGCTAGTAGTGCCGGGTCCTCCTGATAGATAAATAGTGATTGGAGGTATATATCACTGCTATGTAGTGCGGGCTCCTGATAGAAAACGTGATGGAAGGATATATCATGCTATGTAGTGCGGGTCCTCCCTGTAGAATACAGGATTGGAAGGTATTATCACTGTAGGTAGTACCGGGTCCTCCTGATAGAATACATAGTGATTGGAAGGGGTTATTGTGCTATGTAGTGCCGTCCTCCTGATAGATACATAGTGATGGAAGGTATATATCATGCAGTGTACGGGTCCTCCCTGATAGAACATAGTGATTGGAAGGTATATATTGTAGTGCCGGGTCCTCCCTGATAGAATACATAGTGATTGGAAGGTTTAGAAGGGTCTTCATATTACATGGTTTTTGTAGAACAAAAGTTGATTGTACAGAATTTGTATGGAAATATTGTAAGGTGTATGGGGGGCTTTAGAAAGTTCCTCATATTACATGGTTTTGGTAAAACAAATAAAGGAAATCTGACAGAGAAATCTAAAGGTGTATGGGGACCCTAAGGAAGATACAGAAATCAAATTGCAAATCCACAGTGCTTAAGCTAGGCATACACGGTTGGATTTTAGCCTTCGATCGACGATTACAGTTTAGATCGATCGGATTTGAATGGTATACTGTACACATGGTTTGATCTGTAAAAATTGTTAAATACCGATCAAAACATCGTTCGGAAAATGATCGGACATGTTGGAAAATGGTTGTCGATTGTACAACGATCGAACTAAAATCGGTCAGTTGTATTCAATGAACAATTTATATATGACTCTTTCCTGTGTTTTGTGATTGAAACTAAAATCGGCGATTTTTGTCGTATTATGATTGTATTATGATCGGGCCTTCCATGTGGATCTACTTTGAATTCACTTACGATCAGTTTCTGATGAAAATATCAAGATCTAGAATCGGATCGGAAATCGATCATACTAAAATGGAACCGTGTATGCCTAGCTTTATAGAGTCCAAGGTTTTATTAACCTCCCAAGTATTAAAGCGGACCTACCACCTGTTAGGTCAGCTCAGCCGATACTGCAGAGATGCCCGACGGGAATAAAAAACTATTTCTGACAGCAAGAGGGGTGTCTTTTTAAAAACAGCCCCTCCCACTGTGTTACATCTCGCCTAGGCTAGACGTCACAAGCTGCAGGGGTTACTGGGAGTTCTCTCCCATAAACCCCTGACTTTGTGAAGAAGGGAGAGAGAAGCCTCTCTTCACTCAGCTACAGCTAGATGGATCCAGCCGTCTGCCCCCCACCCTCCCCCCACACAGAAGCTCTTCTGCAGAGGAGTCTCTATCTGTGTAGGAGAAGAAGGGGGGGGGGTTGGTGTCAGCTGTCGTCTGCCTGGAGAAGAATCAATCTGGAAGTGGCTTCTTTTGCCCTTAATCAACATGCTGCCACCATCAGTGAAAACCTGAAGAAGGTAAGTATTTTTTTTTTTTTGCAGCAGCAGCAGCAGCAGCAGATTTCAGGATCTGAACTGCTGACAGATAAGTAATGTGTCTGTTCGATGTATGTGCTTTTTTTTAGTTTTAGTCGGGGTACGTTTTTTTTACAACAGTGCCTATCCCAGACGAGCCCAGAGTATCCCTCTATCTCAGCGACCTCGCCTATCCTTTTGGGTTCCACCTCTTGCACACCAGCGCTGACCCAGAAGAGGGTGGGGCTCCATTGACCTGCATGTAAAGGCATTATCAATGCATACTTAAAACAAGATATGTGATGTGTTCCCATCACAGAGGTGCTGCCATTCCTGCTCATGATGCCGTTAAATCGATCTCATATTTCACTATAAATATTTCCAGCACATTTATTTTCTCATCCCCCTCCTAGGATTAATTACCGGTCTACCACTTCATCCCGTAATCTGCAAAGCGTAGGAGTACAATGAAACTCCGAAATTTGAAAGCACCTGTATTATAACACCGGGGGAATCATCTGCTCACACTGAGGACAATTAGGAAATGTGTCTTCTACTCATTTACTGTCTCAGCTGGAGCTGCGCTGATAATCTCTCTTAAAAGTAGGAAGTCGTGTTTTATGTATATACAGGACCAACAAAATATTTTATTCTAATATACAGGAAAATACACTTAGTATGAAATAGAAGTTGTTATAATTGTTTGATATTCAGGGCACCATAATGAGACTTTACTTTTAAAGGATTACTGGCAGGTAGAGTGGATGGGAATATAAAAACAAATGTAAACTTGCATTCCAGGTGGTGTTAAAGCGGACCTACCACCTAGGAGGTCACTCAGCAGAATTAGCTGCAGCTCATCCGATACTGCTGAGATCCTTAATTGTAGAAAAAAATCTTTTTCTGACAGCAGGAGGGGAGCTGGTTACGAGTATGCCCCTCCCACTGCCTTATGTAGCGCCTAGGCAGCTGAAGCGGTGTCTTAGACATCTTCCAGGCAGGAACTTGTCAGCAGCTAATCCCCCCCCCCCTTCACCGCCTCTGCAGCTCCAACAGAGAAGAGACAGGAGGGGGAGGTGGAGTGGAGGGGGGAGGAGAGGGAGGGGGGGCAGTGAGGGTGGAAGAAGCTGCAGGTCTCCAGGAGCTAAGATGTCAGCATGAGAACTGCAAGGAGAGTATGTAATTATGCTGTAAGTTTTTTTTGTGTACCATTTTTTTATGATCTGAACTGCTGACAGGTGAGTATTGTGTCTGTTTGATGTATGTGTGTTTTTTTCATTTGAGTTAAGCAGGCCATACACAGCACAAATTCTCTGTACAATTGGCTAAAAGTGATGGAAATGGAACAAAAGATGGAAAGAGTCGGGATGGGTTAGGTTGGCAAATTTCAGTGTATTGTATAACCTGTGTTTTTGGTGTTTCCATCCATTTGTGTCTCTATTTGTATGAGCTTTTATCTTCATAGCTGGAAACGAATCAAATTGAAGGCAATCAGTTTTGCATCAGTTAGCGCTCAGTCACAGGTGTGTTTGGCAACCACCCATTTAGTACCCGAATACCACAGCTGTACAGAGTGTGTAATATGAGGAATTCCTGGCTAAGTTTTGGGGTTGCCCATGAGGATAACAAGAGTGCTGCCCCCACACAGTGGCAGGAGTGGGGTGATTTCAGCGCCCATGCATTTGAATGGGCTCATCCCCATAGCCACGGGCAGACGTGGCCGTGATTCGGTCCACAATCTAAAATGGGGCCCATATTTGGACGCATCCCCATTCATTCTCAATGGTGTGCCTGATCACTCCACGCCATAGAAATCCCTGGCGATCACCGGCCCACGATTATAATTGCGGGAGATCGGTAAAGTGGGGACACAGCCTTAAGGCCCCCATACACGGGTCCGTTTCCCATCGGATTCCGGGACGATCGATTCCGGGCGCGTGCACGCGAAACGATCGTCCCGGAATCGCGTGAAAGCCCACCTTGTCCGTCCGATCACGTCCGATCGTTCGGGGGCCCAGAATCGGATCGGACAGAGAACCAACATGTTGGTCTTTCTGATCCGATTCTGCACACATCAGGGGGAGTTGCCATTTATGGAGTAAGCGATCAGACACGGAATCGTCCAGGAATCCGTGGGACAAGGTGGTATGTAGCGATCGGACACACTTAATTGGCCGATCGATCGGACCTCCGATTCCCGCTGAGATCGCCGGAATCGATCGGATAGGTGATCGATCGGCCATGGAATCCGACTGTGTATGGCTAGCTTTACACTATAAGGGCTTGTTTCCATTATACGCCGGGACCCCTCCGCTTAGCGGGGATCCCAACGTATCACACAGACATTGCCTGCTCGGCGGATGATCTGGTTACACATCCGCCGGTGCAGAGGCTGAACGTACTCGACTAGGTTCAGTCTTACATCGGCGGAGCTGCTCGGTGCAGTGAAGACAGATCCTCTGCCAAAAAAACAAACACAGAACAAATATATATACACACTGTTTTGAAATCTTTCATATAGGGCTGGACAATAATTCAATATCAATATATATCACGATATACAATAGTTCAATATTAATATATATTGGAATAGAATTTTTTTCAATAACGGTGATACAAATATTTCCGATATTTTGATATACAGTAGCATTTGTCACTGAATGACGTTCAGTCAGGAGCGGTCCTAGGGAGATCATCTCTCTGGGTCAGCACTCCCTTGCCCAAGAGAGATCACTCTCTCTCACAGGGGGTCGGGGAGCAGGGGACCCGTCAAGATCAGCCCCCCCCCCCGTGTCACTGTTAATACTCTCCCAGCACATGGAGATCAGCCTCACAATAATTTTCATAACAGGAGCCTGGAGGTATTATAGACTTTGCAAATTCAGTTTACATTGTGTGTGTCCTCTGCAGTTTTTTCCTGAGGCTTTTTAATAATGTCCATATCGATATCGCAATTATATCATATCGACCAAAATTAAGAAATATATCGTGATATAAATTTTTGCCATATCGTCCAGCCCTACTTTCATACAAAATAAGTATTTTAGAGATTTTATCATTCAAATGATACCTTTTAATGTATTTTTTTTATTAACATTTAGTTGTACATAATTGTGTGTTACAAACATTATTATAGTCAGAATGTCTACTAGACCCTTGTACGGACATATTATAGGAAGTTACAGGCCTACAACATAAAAAATTCAATAAATTTCATTAAAGTCTATGGTGCGCTTTTGGTACAGAAAACTGGACCTCAGCAGAGTTTTAGGGAGGTTTAAACCACAGCTCCACTGTATATTGGTTCCCAAATTGATCATAAAACCATCCAGTTGCTACTTACTATAGTGTCAGCAGTAGGCATGGACTTGAAGCATGTTAGCTCATGGAATGCAGACGGAGGATTGAGTGTAGTGATGTGATCTTATTATCACTAAAGAGCACCACAGACAGATATTATTAAATCCCTGCTCTAATCTGCATCAACAAATTGTATTCCTTACTGGACTGTGTACGAACGCAAATCTCCTCATTTCTGAAAGCACATAAATCTTCCATAAGCTGTGGGAGTGAGGCCAGTATTATACATACGTGGGGCTTGTAGAACCTTCTAAAATATATAATCTTTTCAATAGGTTGCTGCCGCACTGATTGATGTGTTTATTTGTATCGCTCTGTAGGAACTAGTGTGTTCTTTTACTCTATAGAATCTCTGCTGGATATTCATGAAATGTATTTATTTATCATTAATATGCTTTTACCATTAAATTATTATCTGTGAATTTTGAACTGTATTGCATTATAGGTGGCTATTTTTTTAATTGTACTGTATTATATGTGATTATTTTTTGGCTGTATGTTGCGACCTAAATATATGATATATATGCTGTTATTAAATTTGATTATTGTTATTATTATTGTTATTTGACATATACAATTCTCTGCCCAGACAAATGTTCTAAACACCTCCCTGATGAAGCTCATGAGGTGAAACGCGGCGGAGGATCAGCTGACCATTGGAAAATTGAATTGTTCATGTGTTTGTAACACCATTATCTTCTACAACGTTTTTGTTTTATAACTGTTGACAAATCATCTAGACCATGTGTGGTCAAACTTCCAATTTTAAAATTTAAATTGGTCCTTGATATTACAAAATAAAGACCTTTAAATCAACACTGACCCTTTGATGCCCGCAATTGCCAAATTTAGTGGTCCCGTTTCCAGGGACTGGGATGTAACTATTCACCCAAAACTAGGATTAATCTTCTCAGTAATTTTCCTGGCTAGGGCACATTTCTATTTCACCTATGACGCTGACACACCTTACCCCTTAGTGAAAATTTTTTCCTTTTTGTATTTATTTATCCTTTTAGTCAAGTGACCCTAAATATACAATATTACATTTTAATGGTCAGTCCTTCCGAGACTGATATAGTAGATAGTGGAGAGTTTAAAGCTTTCAATCTGTGTGCCCATGTTCACTAGCCTTATCCATTAAAGATACATACCACTAGAGATGATCGAATAAAAAAAAATCAACCATTTTGACGATTTCTTAAATATTGAATTATTATTCCTTTTTTTTTTTTATAAAATTAAGTCATTACATTATATTGCAAATTAATTTATACCTTTACATGATATAGCATTTCATATTACTTTCATATATTTATTCCAAATCTCATGTATCTTTTCTTTTAAATTAAATCACTTAATTTGAAGAAGAAAGAAAAATAAATAAATAAATAAAAATAAATACTGTATTTTTCGGACTATAAGATGCGGACCATAAGGCACACCCAGTTTTTAGGGCAGGAAAACCAGATAATACGTTTTCACATCAATTGGGTGAATGCAATGAATTCAATGAATGCAATATTCAATTCAGCCAGTAGATGTCACTAGCAGCAGTACACTCTCAGCACAACGTCATTCTCCACACTGATCGGGAGGAAGGGGGCCGGGCTGCACAGTCTCCAACTCTCCTCTGCTCTCCTCTCCGGCTGGCTGTTACTGTGTCTGTGGGAGCTGCAGAGTGATTGCAGTTTCCACGGAGGGAGAGAGGGATAGATGGTAGTTCATCTATGCCTCTCTTCATTGCTTATGCCAGCAGGACTCTGAGTTCTGCTGGCATAGGCAATTATACAGTACAGATGGGAGAGCCAGACACCGACCTGCATCTCTCAACTGACAGCTAAGTCATGTCAAAAATGTTTGACTTTGATTTTTAACTTAATTAATGCAAAAACTACATGTGTTAAAGAAGATTTTTTTTCAAATGTTTCGCAGCCCCTTTCTACATCTCCAGCAATTGTGGTGATGATATAATTTTCAGAGGCTTTGCAAGTAGCTCACAAAGTCAGCTAGTCGGAAAATTCGACTATCTCTACCAACCACTTTATCAGTGTTCTACTCCATCACCCAGAGAATATCAATAAACTCCATTACGCCACTATGGGATGCACGTTGTGGTCCACCCTAATTATTAAAAATCGCTGTTGTGCAGCTGTCAAACATGAATAGATCTTATTATCTTACTTAACTTTAATAGGTCACATGACTGGGCTTTCCTGGCTTTTTTTTTTTATATGTTAAATTTTATGAAAAAATATATTAAGCTTGGTAGTAACGCATCAATCTATATGATGGTAAACCAAGATGAATGTCATGGAGTTCTAGAGCTCACAACATTTTTTAGGTTCATGGACTGACTCCCACTCAACAACAGCTATAGGTAAAATGTTTACTTTAAGCATGACTAGTGATTTAAATGAAAGTTCCCGATAGATTTCAGTAAGTGAAAGTACGGTGCTTTCCCAAAAAGGAGGAGTCCTCTTCGCTTCTGTTTGGCTTTTCTTTTCAATAGAGTTACGAGACTGCACAAGGAAGGTGAGTATAAAATGTTGTTGGGATCAGCATTGACTACCTCGCACCTATATATCCACTGTGTAGGAATGCATGAGCAAAGCCTTAAGCTTTTCAGACTGTAACTATTGTCCTCAATCCACTACCTTATTCTCTCCTAGATGTTTTATTGGTTTAAAATATCTATATTTATATACACAGGGGTGCACACAACTTTTTTATTGAGCTCCTCAGATGAGTACCAAAAAAAGTCCGCCGTCCGCCCGTTCGCGGCCGTATGTGATGTCAGTGACGCCACATCCGGCACTGACGTCACATCCGGCACTGACATCACATCCGGGTCCTGCGCGGGATCTCGCTGCTAATGATCCCACCGGAGGAAGAATAGAGGGCTCCTTCTCGCCGGCAAATAGGGCGGGTTGAACACCCGTACTGTCCACTGGCGAGAAGGAGGGCGAACATGCTTGTTCGCGGCCGAACTGTCCGCCTTGCGGGCAGTTCGGCCATCACTAGTCACAGGGAGCAAATCTACTCTTTGAACTGCCTTTACTACTCTATTGTGTTTGCATTCGTGGTTCATTTACTTTCTTTCCCTCACTCAATAACTAACGGTAGAATGTGTAAAAATCTGCAGATTATCTTTACTCCAAATCCATTTCTAAAGCTTAAATTTTTACTTCAAATGTGCAGACGGCAAATGCTGAGCACATACTGGAGGATGGACGCCTGTAAACAAAATGCTCTGACATCTCAGGTTGTTATTATGTATGTTTACTTTAGGTACATTTGCTGTGATGTCTATATGATGGCAAGATGTCTGTCTGTAGATAGATGGACAAGGAATCAAGTATGGAAGTTATTAGCTATTCCATCTTAACCACAAACCATGGTGTCAGCTTGTTCATAAATACGGATAAGAAAAACCCCAACATATTGTTAAGGAATAAATGCTGACAGGGTTTAATAGAAATGTCATGTAGGTAAAGAGAGATGGGTTTGAGTCTATTTATATCCAAGATCTCACCTACAGAAATGTGTTCACTTGGGTATCACAGGGTTTAAAGCATCTGCTTTTATATTGTCATTTCTGTATATTTCTTTTATGGAAAAATAATCTAGAGTAAAATCTAGTTATCCAGAATATCTATGTAGATCACAGGTATAGCAGTTGACTTGGACAAATAGGGCGAATAGTTAAAATTTACAAGACCAGCAATATCATGAGACATGCCAATGAAGGTGTACTTATAAAAGAGGAGTGTTAATACTTTGCAACAGTGGTTCCCAAACTGGGGGGCGGCCCCCCTGGGGGGGGACGGGACAAAAGTATTCCAGGGGGGCCCTCATTATTAACCTGTGGGGCCCTGCAAGGAAGGATTGGGAACCACTACTGTACAGCAACTTTAAATTTTGAATAGAAGGTAATAGGGGATTATTTAGGCAATAAGTGTTTTAGGCAAAGTAATTGTTTTTCAGTTAGGTCGTCGATCTGCATCAAGCTGCAATCTGCCGTTTGTCGATTACATTGGGATCTATGCGTGTATGGGGGGCTTTAGGCATTTTCTGATGTTAGTCCTGTTAATTGAAGCCAATAATCATGCGAGCATGCAAATCAATACATATGAGTAACTAATTTTATCAAATTCAATGGAATGGTAGAATAGAAATGAATTCATAGGACAAGGAGTAAAGTGTTTTTTTGGTGATGGTGGAAAAAACTTTTTGATAGAAGAATAAATAAACCGTTCTTGTTATTCTGTGATACACAGCGGAGGATTTGAAGAAATGACTTTAGATGTTGTATCTCACAGCTTTATAATCAAATGATGTTCTCTCTACCTGGAGGCTTCTGTCTGCTGGCCCAGTGTTCTCATCTGACCCTCCAACCTCTCAGTGAATTCCAATATATATAACCTATGTTTACAGTTATGCTTCTCCTAGTATTTATTGCAGGTTAATTATATGTGTTATTTAATGACATGTTGGATCCGTGTTGATGATTCCTGAGAATTGTTTAACATTTTCTCCTGATTTGAGTCAATCTGATAAAGTCTTCTGATCTTACATGTAGAATTAAGGTGGGCTTAGATTTTTTTTCAACAGCCAATTCAGTTCGAACATCGTTTGTTCATTTTTCAAATGTAAAATTAGACTCTTTGTTCGTTCATCGCAGATATCCAATGAAAATACATTCCAAATTACAACGGCAGATAAAAATTTACCAACATGTCCGATGCCCTTCGAACAATTTTTTGTTCGAGGTCGAACAAAATGTATCCATTCAACACTAGCCATTCTAGATTTTTGTTCAATTAACCAAAAAATGTTTCTTTCTACGTTGATTGAAAGAAAAAATCTACATATGTAAACCCACCTTTAGACACACTGTCAAATGTGGAAACTGTCAAACTGTTTTCCTCCACCCTTTCATGTGCATGAAATGTATGTAATGAATGATGATTATAGAACGATGGGTTTTTGTTACATTTCTATACTTTTGGGTAAAAAATTTTTTTTTAAGGAAACTAATTTTTAATACAGATACAGCAACATTAGGATTGCATAGCCATCTACCATTTGTTCAAATTGTAAAGCCTGTTGTCATAAAGTACCGTATTTTTCAGACCATAAGACACACCTGACCAGTTTTTACACCAGGAAAACAAAAGAATTTGAAGCGTTCAAATCAATTGGGGAAAAAATACCCAATGCAATATCCATTTCAGCCACAAGATGCCCCCAGTGAATACTTGCCATCAGTTCACAGATTACATCAATGGCTTTCTGACACACGGGAAGGTCGGGATGCTGCATGGCGATCTATCGTCTGTATACAGATGACAGTGATTGAAACACAGCCACAACAAGCTGCTGGGCCTGTCCGTACGGCAAGGACACCAAACAGATATCCTTTTACCACACATTCGGACCATAAGACGCACTTATTTTCCTTCAATTTTTGGGAGGAAAAAGGTGTGTGTTCTGGTCCGAAAATACGGTAGTTTTCACTATGTGATATTTTACAGCATGTAAGGGTGGATTTCATCCCTTCATCATATCTTTCTGTGGCTTGCCTGTTAGACTGATAAGTATATATACAGAATGCAATTCAGAGGGAAGAACACAAATTTAGCTCATAGCAAAGCCCTGGTAGTACTCCTGTACTCCTGATAATGGTTGGGGATCCCTGGCTGTATCAGTAAAGATGCAGATGTTGGGCTTTCAAGAAACAAAAAATAAAGCAACCAAAGCTACAACATATTCTCCAGAATGGACCATGAAAATTGTACAACTAAAATTGTAGGGGGCTGAAGATTTTTCAGTCTACAAAACTCTCCAAAGATCAAAGTCATCTCCCACTGGATAGGT
Source organism: Ptychadena robeensis (assembly GCA_036250615.1). Taxonomy (NCBI): domain Eukaryota; kingdom Metazoa; phylum Chordata; class Amphibia; order Anura; family Ptychadenidae; genus Ptychadena; species Ptychadena robeensis. Next base: position 19,241,463 of record CM070036.1, on the reverse strand, counting down.
TGTCACTTAAGGTCACTTAACGGAGCAACATCACATGAATTAAAATAATTTGTATAATATTTTTCCAGGTATATTGCTGCTAAAGGAGTGGATCTCCATCCAGCTGCAGCCTCGTCCTCTTCCTGTTTTTATAAGAACACAGCAGATACCACCATCTGGAGAGAGCTCAGCGGCTCTGTCCTTCTGGTGTATCCTGTAAAATTCCCCCTATTTGCATAGGGGCATGGGGACTTTAGTGGCCAAAATCATCATGCGATTGATATAGGTCAAACAATTGTTAAAAAATTATGTATAGAAGTTGAAAATATATAATAATTTAATAGTCCAAAGAGTCCAAAATTAATAGTCCAAAAAGCCCAAAAATCATAGTATTGGTCCCAGCAAGGTCCAGAAACAGAGGAAGTTCCTCAGGATGCTGTGATCCTCAATGCCGCTGATAATGTGGTAGTCCATAGGAGGTGGACGCGACGCGACCCTGTGATCTGGGTGTAAGATAGAACAAGAGCTGCTGAGCTCTCTCCAGATGGGTGGTATCTGCTGTGTTCTTATATATTATTTTGGGATGTTGGCCAACAGTTAACTTGTTAACTGTTCCTGTTTTTTCCACAGTCCAGGATCAATGTGCAGACTGCCTCTTAAACCCTGGACTGTTTTACTCCCAGGGGTTGTCCTCAAAGGGGACACAGGCCAAATATGGAATATGGGTGACATGTATTGGATATCAAGGACCCATCCCTGTCATTCTGTACAGTGTATGTATATATATATATATATATATGTTCTTACTTGTACTTGTATACATAAAGCCCTGAGTTTCAAAAACTAGAAATGTTACTTTTTTTGACAAATTGTATGGGAGTGCAGACTTCCCTTATGTCACATTGGCCCTGACAAACCTCTGTCAAGTACTGTGTTGCTAAATACTTAAGTACCGCTTTTAAGAGAATCATTTTACAAACACCTTATTCTCTTCCTATTCCCACAGGAACTAATTTACCAAAAGAAGTGAAAGCCCTAAAATGAAGACCTTTCTGAAGGCAATGGTGCCGATAATTTATATGCTGTACATGTGCTCAGGAACTGACAGTCAGCATGGAGTCAGTTTAAGAAAATTGGAACGTATTAAAGAAGAAGTGGCTGGCTATAAAGATGTGGCCAAATCCATTATTGATCTGGCAGTTTACGGCAGAGCACAGAACAGGTCCTATGAAAGACTATCACTGTTTGTTGATACTATAGGTAATAGGGTTAGTGGTTCAGACAATCTGCAGAAGGCCATTAAGTACATGTACAATGCGCTGCAGGAAGACAAACTGCAGAATGTGACACTGGAGCCTGTGAAGGTGCCCCACTGGGAGCGCGGAAAAGAGTCAGCCATGATGATACAGCCAAGAAAGAAGAATCTCGCCATACTTGGACTTGGCGGCAGTGTTGGAACTCCGCCTGAAGGTATAGTAGTATAGTTCTTATAAATGCTTTCATGCAAGTTGGTCACAGTTATTTGTGCTCCATATTTTATTAAATGTTAGACTCTTCCCAGGGTTCTATACCTCCACTCTGGCAACTGTATTTACATTATATTTGAACTTTGCACATCTACAACTTGAAAAGAAAAGTCTAATAGATATTGAAAGAATTTAAGATAGTCTTTCAGTTTGACCAAATCTTACAAGCCATCATTCTGTCGGTCAGGTTAAAAATCGGCCGCTAATTGGCATGTGCCCACATGGGGCGACAGATCCCTGTCACCCCACAGCTCGGCCGGCCAGAGAACGGACATGTCCGATCTTCTCTGGCCGATGCAAGCCGATGCCATAAGCTGCAATGAAGACGCCGTCTCCATCGCAGCTTATAGCCGGCACACAAAGGGTGCCCAGCCGATTGAAGGGGCCCCACAATGCAACGGGATGCTAACGTGATGACGTCATCACGTTAGCATCTCGGAACACATCGGAGTAGGTCGGTCTGACCTACTCGGTGTGTGTATGCCCAGCATTAGGGCTCATTTACACGCCGTGCGTCATAAAGCATTCACTTGGTCACATGGTGGTTTTCGGGTTTTGCCTGATGATGGGAGCATTATCTAAATGCAGACTGTCAGCTGCCTGGAAAGCGACCATGTAAATAGAGCCTATTAGTAAAAACTGGAATTGTTTTTCTGTTAAATCAGGGATGACTGATGCACTAGATAGATATGCACTCAATAACAGCCCTTTCATTTACAGTATTGCCATAGTCCTGTAAAAATCCTCAACATATATGACTTGGGCACGGCCAATAATGGAAGTGGTCTCACTTACCTATTGGTACCTCTATAACCGATACCTTGTAATATAAGTAAAAACATACACAGCTTACAAAACATTACAAATTAAATTAATTAAAAATAACATTTACTTGAAGATAAATAAAATAAATATACATTACAATAACATTACAAATAACAATCTGAAAAATACTCTGTAACTGGACTAGTAAACAACTGGAAAGATCCCTGACAGTGCCCTTAGCAATGACAGACCTCTAAACCAACCTGTATCGGCCATCAGCCTTAAGAGCTCGGTAGGTACTAAACTTCACACTTACGCCTTCTGGACATAGTTCACCAATATACCATTGGGTCATTAACCCTTGTAAGCGATCAGGAGGACCTCCCCTCACCGACCTTCCAGGACTCTGCTGTGACTTCTTACCTGCAAAAAGACAAAGCCTCAGCCTTTTATTTTAAAGAGGGTCACAAGATGCACCGGTGACAGTCCCAGTCAAGTGCCCTTCGCCTAGGGGTACATGGCTCAAAGTGTCCAGGGCGTGGCTTCATTGAGATGATCCTGCATACACAGGCATGGTAAATATTGTATATGTATTGTATAATGTATTGTAAATATGAGCCCCCCCCCTAATCTTTACAAAGTTTTCTTAGTCAAACTCAAGAGTCAATGCAAAATAGAAGAATTAAGAAAAAAAAATGAGTCTCATCATTTTAAGTCAACTTGACCTAAATGCTTTCATTGTTTTTTTATCTTTTTGAGTTGAATCACTCAGCTTTGCTGGTTACTTAATGGTGAAATTTCCCTGCAGTAATTTGCATCTCTTACCCCTCCCACTTCTTCAATGAACTTGTCACTGGCGTATAGTCGGAGTGCCAAGTTATGTTTATTCTCCGTGATAGAGGATCCGTCGGGGGAGTGTCACACTCTCATGGCTTTGTAATGATGAAGGCAGGCAGTGGGAACAATGAATTGTTACGAAGCGATCTTATTATTGAAGCCTCTGTAAGATGTAAGTAGGCAGCAGGTGATTTAGCAAGCTGCCAACCACGCACAACTCAAAGTATTTTTGGTTTGATTTGGCCTTCAAAATGAAATCAAATAAATGTTTGTTAGTTCAGCTTGTGAGCAGAGCAACTTATATAGAAAACTTCAATATGGGATAATGTGTTCTCGGAAGAGCTGGTGATAAGTAAACTGGAAAACACTCAAATATTAGATTCCCAAAAGACCAAGAATTTCCATGTGTGAAAGGAACAGTAGGCGTAGCGCCAGCACAGAGCTGTCTATGACTTTTCACAACAATATCATTTAATTACCTTCTGCTGGTACAACAACGGGAGTGTAAAAATGCATTTACTTCTTCATCATTTTACATATTGCCTTGAGATCACATTGCCCAAAAGCCCAAATTCAGCATCAGGACTTATCATCACCATCCTGAAGTTGTTATTTTCACCTGTCAGGAAAGTGACTGCCTTGTACTGCATACAAACTGTAAAAAAACCTTAATATTACTTGAAATGAAAACTTTTTTCTGTAATTGTGTAATATAGAGGCAGCTTGTTAAGTCTTTGAGGAGGCCAGGCAATCTTTTTACTACATCTTAATTAAGGTTTTTCCAGAAAAAAAGACAACAATGTAAACATTCAGTGATTATAAGAGAATCATAATTATTTTCAAAGACAATGTACAAGTAATTTGAAAAATTTTGGAGAAAATTGTGGAATGGGAATGAGAAGGTGACAGAAAAAGGAAGAAAGGAAAACCATAAGGGGTAAGGGTGGTCTTACAAGGCTATGATACTGAGCTTTTTATATGAAGTACAACCAGTAAAACTCCTGATGGTGGAGTTTCTCTTTACGTCATGGCTGAGATAATTTCATAATTTCACCCATTATTCTGATATCATTAATCGTATGCAGATGCTCTTTAGTGGAAGATATGGATAGAGACCCTGACTGCAACACTCATGTATGAGCAATGTTTTACAGTGTCTGTACTCTGGGATTGGTGTAAGATGATGAAGAAAGGTAGCAGGGTTATCACCCAATACTACATCTGCCAGTATTTTTTAAAACCAACCAATGTTTGCTTCTCTGAAACGGTAGGGTCTAAAACGAAATTGTAGGAGTCCTGGCTTCTAGAGCAATGATCTGTAAAGACTTCAGATATTTAGACTCCTAAATCCAAGGCACATTTGTGGAAAAAATATCTTAAGATATTTTTCATGTCATGTGAAGTATTTGCATGGTGCATATTCTCCATTAGGTAAGTATTACTTTCATCTGCTATTTTTGTGAAGAGAGATGTAAAAGTTATGCCACAGCAAAACTCAAGCTACTTCAGATAGTAGGCTGTGAACAAACAAGCCATTCATACCAGTGCAAATCAAGAAATGCCCCCTGGGTTAAAAGGCTACTCACTTTGTCTGGGATTGTTATGGATTGATATTTATATTGAACCTGGGATTAGATGTTACATTAAGTTGCTCCAGAATTGTCCTGTTGGTTATAGCTGTGTTTGCTAGACAGTGGTAAACTGTGGTTTGGGTCTGGAGATGAGCAAGAGCCAATGAGGGTGTTTCTGGTTGTTAAGTGTTGGGTGGATTTCTACCTATGTGTTGGGCCTATCCATCAACTCACAGCTGTGATAAAATGAGCCATATCTGTATGTGGTGAGCAAGACACACAAACACCAAAGAGGTCTGTAGGACTTCTGGAGTCAAGGGGGAATATTTGGAAAACCCTGCGGCTTATATGGACAATACCTTAACTTAAACAGAGCCATTGCCAAGTAAGGTCACCAATTGTAATTTCTTCTTGGACTTGACAATAAGAAGTCCCCTGTTTGCTGTGCTCCTGGTTATCTCCAGACCCAAACCACAAATTTCTACTGTGTAGCAAACACAGCTATATGCTGCAGGACAATTCTGGAGCTA
>CM070036.1:19192384-19222904 GCA_036250615.1 Ptychadena robeensis | reverse complement strand
CATGCGCAGTTGTAAAAATAGGAAAATTTTTCAAATAGGAAAATATCTCACAACACCGGCCCTGTACAGTAGGTACGGTGAAGCCATGCAGCTTGTAAAACTGAGAATATTGGGATGTAGATCAAAACTGTGTTGAGATTATCATAGGAGTCTGACAGAGGGTATGTCCCATCTTGTTTAATATGCACCATACCCCTGCTCCAAAATGGAGTCCTAATATAGAGATATAAAGAACCAAAGCTCTATAAACCGCATATATTAGGATATTTATGGTACAAAGTCAAAATCAATTCATCATTTTTTATTTATTTATAATTAATAAAAATTCAATTAATACAAAAATTAAAAGGTAGAGGATACATATAAAAATACCTTTCCCCAGTACATGGCGGCCGCTTTATATCTATGTACTTTTCATGTGTGGCGTTGAGCTTAAATATTCGAATTGCAATATCGAATATTGGTGATATTATGCATTGGGAAGCTTGGGAATGTGGCCATACATTGTCATTTTATATTCGCAATGGAAAATAAATACCACAAGAGACCATTCATTTGTTAGGTAATCACAATGCAATTATAATTGCAAATATATTTTCACAATTCATGGCCATACACTGCGAATATTCACAAACATCAAATTGAATATTAGTAGAATTATTCGTGAAATATCGCAAATTGGTATATTGCCTATGCCACTCATCACTATTCATGTGGGGGTAACAACTGTGCTATTTGCTACACATCATGTACTGGTGAATGGCATTTTCGTATGTATCCTCAACCTTTTAATTTTAACATTTTTATAAATTGAATAACAATAAAATAATGTTTTTAAGAATTGATGTTGACTTTGTACCATAAATACCCTAATATATGCGGCTCATAGAGCTTTGGTTCTTTATATTTGTGTGTTGAGATAATGATATAATAGTGTATTCTGAATGAAGAAAGCTAGTTGGATGATTAGTGAACTGGTTCCACAAAAAACCTATATGCTTTGACCAACATCTTGTGCGTTTTGATTTGGCTAACTTTAACCTATATCTGAAGGTATGAGCATGCATGTCCAGTGATGCTCCTAAATGAAAGTATATAGCTTAAGATTATAGTGGTTATAGTGGTTTCCAAACTGGGGGGCAGGCTCCCAGGGGGGATGCAGAGTTGTTCCGGGGAAGGCAGAGCTAGGGGGCTGAGGGAAGGACAAGCAGGAAGCCAACCATGGAGGAACTAGTTGCAGAAAGTGAGTACAATGCATGTAATGTGTGTGTCTCTGTGTGTGTCTGTTTGTCTCATGTGAATGATTCATGTCTCTGCATAAATGTAAAGAAAAATTGGGAGATATTGCATATTACTGTTTCCCCAGCAATATCTTTCCTTATTGGTGTATCAAGGCCAGATATCGCCACGTATCATTAGACAGTGGTCAATATTCAGCCTTTTCCCTTCTAGGAAGTGATATGTGACCCTCAGTTATATCTCAGCTACAATGTGTAATAGGCATTAGACCTTTACTTTTTTACAATAACAATTAACACATACAATATGGGTTCATGTATTTCATGGTCATGTAAGTACACACACAATGTAACTGGCCTATAAATAAACAATACAGACAAAATTATACTTATCCACAGATAGTATGATGGTGGCACATCCCCTCCGCTCACATGTTCTCAGCCCGGTTTCAAGTTTCTGACTGACCTCCCTGCTCAACACTTACTTATCCCATTGTCCCCCTGAACAAGAAGGGGTGGGGTCTGTGATATGGGAAGTGATGTAATGCCCATGTGCTGGCTTTAACTTCAGGAAGAGGCTTGCCCCCACTTCCTGTGATGTTCATGTGGTCTGTATTATTATATAAACACAGGGCTGAAACTCCTGGCCTGTAACATGTAGTGTGTGTCTCTGTGTGAATGATGAATGTTTCTGTATAATTGGTGTAAAAAACAAATAAAGCTGTATGAGTTGTATTTTTAATAAAGTTTGAGGGCCATTAGACTCTGGTACTAGTACAGGATACTGCAGCACAAACAGCACGGCTATTGTGAAAAATCCTTCAATCTGAAACTGAATAGTTTAAATGTGGCTCTATAATATTCCTATGTAGAAAAGGGGAACCCTGCAGAGAAAATTTGGGACTCACTAAATTATGGGGAAGTACTACATAGCCATTAGTCAATATTTAAAGCAGAAGCCCCAACTTAGAAATCAGCTATTTATTGTTCTAAAGGTAGATTTACATATGTAGATTTTTTCTTCAATCAACTGCCAATTAAATTTTTTGTTCGATGTTTTTGTCGAACATCGTTTGTTCATTTATCGAATGTAACATTAGATTTTTTTGTTCATCCATTGCAGATGTTGAATGAAAATACATTCAAAATTACAATGACAGATAAAACTTTACCAACATGTTCGATGACCTTTCGAAGGATTTTTTGTTTGAGGTCGAACAAAATGTATCCATCGAACAAATTGGCCATTCTAGATTTTTGTTGAATCAACCAAAATAATGAACAAAAATCTACATGTGTAACCCCACCTTTGAGCGAGTATATCAGAATAGATCTTCAGACACCACACCCATTGTTCCATGCTTTCAAGAAGCAGGTTTTTTTTCAAATCAGGTTTTTTAGGTACTTTTTACTAAATAAGATTCACAAAAGGAATTAAAGAAAAGAAAATTGAGTTAAAGAAAAGAAAAAGAACAAATGTGATGTATAATATGTATATGAAAAGAAAATAATTAAAAGTAATTAAAATGACATTGCACTGCTTAGTTGTTCTTAGATATAAATCTATGAGTTTCAAAATAATTTGTTTATAAAACAATGAGACTGAAGTATCTCAAACCAACTCAAGCAGTTAAGCACATCAATCAAGTCATTAAGAAGTAAAAAAAACAACAACATACAAATCAAAGGAATTAAATTAAGTTGGAAAATAGGCCTTTCTCCTTTCATTGGCAGGGTAGGAGAACACGGAGTCCACACAACTAAACTGTCATTGTAGTGTGTTTCTTCTAAATAGCTAATATCATTTGTTACATATTAGTTGGTCGACAAATATATAACCATTTGAGCTGTTCTTGTATAACACTGATATATTTTAAACAGGATTGGCCTTGTCTGCTCCTAGCCAAACCGTCTACTTCTAATGAGATCAGTTTAGAAGATGTCTACCCGGAGTCCAACACTACTCAATCCTTTGCTGATTAAATCAATACAGAATGGTAAATGGAGCATTGGGCCTTGTTCCAGGTACAATGTCTTCCACACCTACATAGTCAAAGTTCATCTCTGAAACTAGAGGACCATTGTTCACATTCCTTAACCCCAGAGTTCATGTTCTGAATTCCTAGATAATGAGTCTTATTTGTTACATACCTACAAATCTTTTGCTTCTTCTGTAATGTATATACCATGATCACCAGAAGCAGCTGGCAGGGAGGGGGGACTAATTTAGTAAAGATAGTCTGCTTTGCGTCCATTTCTAAGTGGAAGCAGAGTGGTGAAGTCAGACTCCTACAGACTAGTGGTCAGGTCAGCAGGCAATCTCAGTTGAGGCAGAAGGTGAAATGCTGGTCAGTCAATGGCAATCCTTGGCTAGACGGAGTGCTGTTATAGTATAGTTTTGTGTTTTGGAGGCAATGGAGGCTGCATGTAGTAGGTCATTAAGAGACTTGTCGTTTAGTAAATTTTTTGAGGCAGAGTTGACCATTCCTTAAGGTGCCCATACACGCATAAATAGGTGCTAGATCAATGGCCGCTTTGAGCACCATGCACGCTCACAGCCATCTATCTAGCGTATATCTTATGTAGCCATCTCTGTCTGTCAGGGTTATCAGACATGACCGTCAATCATGGTCGATGTCCATTGCTTTGAAACCCTGTTCAAAGCATCAGCTGAGCTGGATGAAGCAGCAGGGCTGCACCTCCAGCTCTTTCGATATTGGGCTCAACGCGATGACATCAGATCTCGATGGCTGATCCGTCTCCTGGGCATCGACCCGTGTTTGGCCGCCTTTAGAGGAGTCAACTAGTTGCCTCTATATGTGCAGGCTGACCAGCTGCATGCAGTCTCTGATTAACCGCCCTAGCGTTAGGGACGGCACCATCTCGTTCAGTGCTGCTACTCTCACTATTGCACTGGGGGGCTCCGGCAGCGCATACTTACAGTTTTGCGCTGTCCCGGTGTCCCCGATGTGACATGCTGTCAGCTCCTCCGTCTCTCCCCCCCCCCTCCGAGTGACGTGATGACGTCACATCGGCGAGGCAACGGAAATTTTAAAGTAAATTGCATGAAATCAGTTTTATTTGTAGAAAACTGCTGTCAATGTGCTTCTATGTACTAAATCTCGCCAGAATAAAAATTCTTGGTGCCACAGATGTGCCCATATGCAGTAACCCTCTCTTCCCTGGTGTGATTTTACCACACTAATCACACCAGGTTAGAGAGGGTTAACTGCAAATGGGCACATCTGGGGCACCAGAGACTTTATTTGGGCGAGATTTAGTACATAGCAGCAAAGCTTTGTGCCCTGATTTTTGTGTTTTCTCATTTAATTTTATTATAAAATAAATTTTATTACAGACATATTTTTGGAAGTTACAGACCTACAACATAAAGAAAAATTTACCATTTAAGTCTATGGTGCGCTTTTGGTACAGAAATCTGGACCGCAGCAGTGCGCTAGGGAGGTTAACAGGAAGGAAATGGGAGACTAATTTTCCACCTCCTTACCAATGGTTTCCTGCCTAGATTCCTGTACATCTTAAAAATATCTTGCCTAGGCAAAAGTAATATTCCACTTCCCGCCCCTCCCTGCCATCACTGCAGCACAAGACCTTCTCTCTCTGTGTGCATGCCCACCTGCGTGCATGATGTCTCTGCTCTGATTGTCGGTCAGCACAAGACCTTCTCTCTCTGTCAGTATTGGCAGGAAGGGAAGGGGAGGTGATGTCTGTGTGATGACGTCACAACTAGTCGACTTTAGTGTCCGATGACTCAACTTTTCAAAATTATAAGTCATTAATGCCCTAGCATTGAATGCCGAAATCCACAGTGCTTCCTGTCCCTGCCCAAAAGAAATCAATGTATTTGTACTATTGACTTTTTTGTATTGTATAAAGGAATAACACACCTCAACACGTGTACATCTAGAAATTCCTTTCTGCAAGTACAGCTGTACTATGTACTTGACCAAACAATTAACAATCCATTACCACAACAGGCTCATTGTAAGAGTTCTACATTTTGTGATTTGAATTATTATCTACCTACACATAGTATATCTTTTAGTTATCCAACAATATATGAATGAATGTGAGGAATCAAGGGGAGGGGGGATCATATGGTAGCCATAACTCACCACATCCGTTTCAAGATAGTTTGATTGGGGAGGGTTGGAACTGAACCCAGGGAGTGGCCAGCCCCCGTGGACTTTTAAGGTGAGTATTTGGTAGAAATATAGTTCCATTCAAGAGATTAACGTAATACTTTTATTATAGCAGCATAGTGGAAAAAGGGGGGTATGTATCTGGATCAATAGGTCGAAACCCACATTCCCATCTGAGTGGTACTATGGATAGAATAGAGAAAGGTCCCTCAATTAGGACTTTGAGTTGAATGTGGGGATGCTCGTGGTTTGTTGAGTATCACCCTCTAAACAATATGGTCAGAACTTGTTCTATTAAAATCAACTAATTTATTTAGGACCCATGGTCCACACATATACAGAAACTTAGGGAACCATGGTCCACAAACGATGATACGAAGTATCGTGAGGTTTAACAAAAGGACCTTATACATACATCAAAAAACAAACAGAAGCTATAGCAGGACGCGCGTGTGTTACAGGGTGGCACAGCAACAGGTTTCACCCCTCTCGAGGCTTTATCAAGCTGCACACAACGGTCCTTGTAAGTAAAATAAAAGGACAGGAACCGGTACGAAGGACATGAAGAGCAAGTATCCCTCTAGAGAATACTGGTCCTAAAAGATGGGGGCCATCCTAGGGACTGATCTGTCCTGGCCCCCCAATGGGGGGTGTCCAGAAGGTCTGGTCACGCCAAGGAACATATGACTCCGGGTGATGTTAACTTAAGAAGACGGCTGGTTATCAGTAGTGGAGGAAGGGGATGCCGAGGATTGGATACTAAAGATGCAGCAAGCATGTCATAGCCGTATCGTGTTGGTACGCACTCCAGTGCCCATTAGGAAGTGGCACCATCTTTTAGACCAGGAGTATTTCTCTAGAGGGATACTCTGATCTACAGTCTTCACAGGTTCTTTCATTATTTTATTTAAAAGACGGTGGTGCAGTGATATAACGCCTCTAGAGGGGCGAACATTGTTGCTGTGACCACTCTTAACCACCACGGCGTCTGCTATAGCTTCTGTTGTTTTTGAGTATGTATAATGGATTGTAACCTCACGATATTCATAGGGTTGGGACAATGGGTCCTAAGTCTGTATATGTGTGGACCATGGAGTCCAAAAAATGTTTTGATTTTAAGAACAAGTTCTGACCAATATTGTTAGAGGTGTGATACTCAACAACAACCACGCGCCTACCCCACAGTCCACTCAAAGTCCTAATTGAGGGGACCTTTCCTATTCTATTATAGAAGAAAAGCACTAGGAATATAAAAGAGAGTGGTGGTTGCAAAAAACACAATTCACCATCACGTTTATAATTCAATAGGGTTCAACCCATGGCCCTGGAAAAAAGGCTTGAGCCCTTTTACACTTTTAAATCATTACAGTCACACGGTAGTTTCAACATGCAAAGGTCCAAAAGAGCTTTTCGGCCTATAAAATCGCACTCCAAATCGGTCCGACGCGTGTCGGACTGATATGGACTTCTTCAGGGATCTTTTTGGAGGTTTAACATTGATGGTCAGGCATGGTCCGTCTGGTCTTTGTAAATGCTTGGTCTAGTACAGCTGGGAGGAAAAATTATTTTCACGGATCCCCTCACTGATTTGTAAGTTTGTCACCAATGACAAAAGACAATGACCCAAAGTCTCCAGACACTATGTATCATGTCAACAATTCGGTAGGTCTTCTCATTGTAACAGTGGCCCCACGATAGCCCACACATCAAAAGGCAAGCGAAAACCATAACCCTTTCAAACTAAAAGATACGCAACTGAATGCATTTCATTGAGTGAAACTAAGTATTTGAACCCCTCTTCCTTTTTGTAACTTTGTTTCTGCCCCCTACCCATACCAGTTTACTTAGAGTTCCCTTTGGCTCGCTAGCACAGAGGTCAAACGTTTCTTGGAATTGATGACCAAGTTTGCGCACATTTGCGGAGGAATGTTGGTCCACTCATCTTTGCCAGATCATCTCTAAATCCCTAAGGTTTCGAGGCGGTCTATGTGCCAACTCTGAGCTGAGCTCACCCCTCCATAGGTTTTTATTGGATTAAGGTCCGGAGACTGACTAGGCCCTCCATGAACTTAATGTGCTTCTTCTTGAGCCACTCCTTGTGCCTTGGCTGTATGTTTTCGGGTCATTGTCGTGCTGGAACACCATCCACGACCATTTTCAAATTCCGGCAGCAGAGGGAAGGAGGTTGCGTCAGATTTCACGATACATGGCTCCGTCCATTTCCTGTTAATGCGATTAAAGGTGTCCTGTGCCCTTAGCAGAAAAACACCCCAAAGCAAAATGTTTCCACCCCCCTGCTTGACGGTATGGGGACGGCAGCATTAGGCAGCATTTTCTTCCTCCAAAACACAGCGAGTTGAGCTTAATGCAAAGAGCTCTATTTTGTCTCATCAGAATACAGCAATTCTCACATGGTCACTCTCTGAATCTTCAGGTGTTCATGGCAAAAACTTTAGACGGGCCTGCCACAGGTGCCTTCCTGAGCAGGGGGGGACACACCAATTGCCGAGCCCTGCAGATTTTTACTCCATTGCGGTTGTTGTTTGTTGTATGTGTTCCAATGGTTTTCTTGGGACTGTGGTCCATGTGAATAATTTGAGGTCATTAACTAACTCATCCGTGTAGTTCGTAGGTGCTTTGTCACCTTTATCAGAACCATTGCCACCCAACGAGGTGAGATCTTTGTGTGGAGAACCCAGCAGAGCGAGGGGATCGATTGATGGTCATTTTGGGCTCTCTTCACATTTCGACCAATCGCACCAATAGTGTCACCTCTCTCCCAGCTTTTTGCTATGGTTTTGTAGCCATTCAGCCGTGTAAGGTCTCCAATTTTGTCTTGACATCCTTGGACAGATCTTTGGTCTTTCCCATGTTGGAAGGTTTGGAGTCTGCTTGATTGATTGATTCTGTGGACAGGTTGTCTTTTAGACAGATGACTATTAAGACAGGTTGTCCTTAATGAGGGGACTTAATTGAGTAGAAGTGTCCTACCACTCTTGGGAGCACAGAAACTACCTTAAGGTTGGTCGGGGTTCAAATAACTTATTTCACTCAATTGAAATGCCTCAGTTGCTATCTTATTTAGTATTTTTTCGATTTTCACTTTTGATGGGCTATCTGGCCACTGTTACAATAAACCTACATGATACTGTTCTGAGACTTTGCATTTCTTTGTCATTGGACAAACTTACAAAATCAGTGAAATCAGTGAAATAATTATTTCCTCCACTGTAGGTTTCAATTTATGCAGTAGTGGATAGCAAGTCAGTTCTTTACTTTTAATATCCGTTTCCAAGCGTCCTGTCTTGTGTTCTCCTCTGTCTGTCAGTCTCTTGGGAGAGTGCTATTTACAGTCGATGTTCTATGTACTATGCTGCTATAATAAAAGTATTACGTTAATCTCTTGACTGGAACTATATTTCTACCAAATACTCACCTTAAAAGTCCACGGGGGCTGGCCACTCCCTTGGTTCAGTTCCAACCCTCCCCAATCAATATATGAATGAAACTTCATACTAGAGATGTCTTGCAGATAACAGTTCAAACCTCGTGCTATTGTTGGGAAATTATCACCAAATTATCACTTACATTATGTACTTGAAAACACAATGAAGAATAAAAGGTATTACATCTGAGTTTATGTTCTCTTATGAAACATCATGGCTCATTTTCTTTGCAGAATCGGACGGAGGAATCTTGTTCTGGACATAGTGTCTCGTTTATGTAATCTAATCTAATATTTTTAGAATGACACAACCAGTCTAAAATGGTTACACCCACCAACTTTTGGCCGTTGTCTTGGCTTTTTCATCACCAAAAATTGTGACACTTCTCACATTTTAGTTCTATTTCTGATGAAGTAACATGTGAGCGTTTATTAGAACTTTTTAGGCAATAAATGCCTTTACTTCTGTAAAGGGAACAGGTCTATCTTAATTCAATAATAGAATGTATACAACCCCAATACTGAAAACTCATAAATGATTAAAATTCAGCTCATAAATGGAGTTGATGACAAAAAAACATTGTTACCAATGCAGGGGTCTGGTGCATTCCCCAGCTCAATCCAATCGACCAAATCAGACCACCTTGTATTGATTTGTATATTTTGTTGGAAATAAAAATGTGACCTCATTCCTTCGACTGGAACTCTATGTCAGATACTAATATTCACCTTTAAAGTCCATAGAGTTGGCCACCCCTCTTTGGGTTTAGTTCCTCCCAAAAAAAACATTTAATTATCTTAATTGGATGTGGTGAATCTAGCTACTGATAGGTCCCTCCAAGATGCTGTTTACATAAATGGACAGAGTTAGTACACTTTTACCAATTTAAGTATACCCAGTGGAAATTCATGACTAACTTTAGGATATTTGAACAGGGAAACATGTCTTAGGGCCCCCATACACCTTTAGATTTCTGTATCAGATTTCCTTTAGATCTCCTTTTGTTTTACCAAAACCATGTAATATGAGGGACTTTCTAAACCATCAAGTCTACCTGTGTTCAATCGCAGAGGACCCGGCACTACATAGTTGGTGGTAGATCTGACGGATATCTGACAGAGAGATCTAAAGGTGTATGGCCAGCTTTAGATCTTCTTTAAACCTTGCCATTCCCTTGTCTAAATTAAGATCAAATACTAATTAAAAAAAGATTTACTATGAAAAAAAGTAAATACACCTTTGACATCAGAAGTTGTTTCCTTAATTAAAAATGACTTCCCACTTATCCCTTACTTTAACTATAGGAAAGTTTTGTCCACTTCTTTCCTGCCACCACCATGCTAGTTTAAAAAATAATGACTGGTTGGTCAACCTCCTGGGTGTTTGTTCCGAGTTAAGTAGTGAGATACTCACCTGTCCGCCAGACTCTGGGTTTGCCCCCGAAGGGGGTGGGGGTAGGCGGCGCCATAGACCTCCATGTAAATGGAGGGGCGTCGCCTTTCTCAGCATAACTCCGGCGTCTTCAGTGATGCCGGATTTATGTACTGAACCTCCGGCGGGGCAACCAATCACGGCGGAGCAAGTCGTGCTCTGCCGCGTTTGCCCGTGGCACGGTTATAAAAAAACCGTGCCACATGCGCAACACCCAGAAGGTTTAAGAGATGGAACACCCACTATTACTCTCTAAATTTCTTGTGGGGACCCACTGCCAATGTCAAACTAATGGAAGAGGAAGTTGTAACTGCACCTCTACCTCACTGCTGGTCTGGTCACTGTTAGTTGCAAAACAGTTGCAAAATATTTGTAGGTGAATTTGCATTGACTGAGTATTCTAACCACCTTGGTGAACAGCCCGAGTCCAGCTTGGGCTGAAAAATACCAAGCTCCCCATCTTGGGCTTTTTCCTCTTCCCTTGAATTCAGAGTGACATTATAACTAGCAGCAGTCGATGGGGAGGGTATTTAAAAAAAACTTTGTTCCAAAGCCCCCCATACACCTTTAGACCACTCCATACAATTTACATTAGATCTACCAACAACTATGTAGTGCCGGGTCCTTCCTAATAGAATACATAGTGAATGGAAGGTTTAGAAAGATCCTCATATTACATGGTTTTGGAAGAATCAAAGTGCATTGTATTGAAATTGTATGGTAATTGTAAGGTGTATGGGGGGCTTAATGTACTGCTTCTAAAACACCAGGGAGGATGAATCTCATTTAATTTACATGGTATGTCCATTCCTTACTGTTTCTTATTTCTGCACCATTTCCGGGCATTTGCTTGTGTCTTTTAAATCATTATGATGTTGGAAATTAATTTCAGTTTCACCTTATAAGCACATTCTTTTCACACAAAGCTAAATTGATAGAATGCAGAATTCATGGTTGACTTGATGAACCAAGCTGTCCAGCAGGAAACAGGTAGAACATCCATAAATAATAAAAAACAAAGTCCACCACTATGCTTAGTTGTTGGTGCTTCTCTGAAATGTTATCTTTGGTCTGTGCCAAAATGGTCTACTGTTACTGCAGTGTGTGGTCTGTTCCAGCTTTCATTTTGTTACACAATCCTCCATTTTATTTCTCATTATGTCAGACTGTAAAAGTACCAAACTTCACCCTCTGCATGTATCAGTTGAAATGAAACCAGACACAGTGTTATGCTGGAGATGTAGTTTCCTATTTTTTTACATAAAATCCTCTGTAAACTCCCCACCCACTCGACAGCTTCTTTAATTTCCAAAGGGTGCACATCTTTAAAGGACAAAAAGGTCATTATGAGCCAAGCGTTGGGTGCACCACTCCATAGGGGCATTTGGCTACTGTCTGGGTCCGCTCAGCTTGTGGTTTCTGATGATAACACTTACCGCGTCCGCTAACAGGGTCCGTTCCCAGCACAAAAAAATTTGCACTGCACTTGCGCTTACCATAGAAGTGTATGAGAGACACTTGTGCTACTCCCACAAAGATGCAGACTAGGCAAAAATGGGTGTGTGTGAAAGGTTTCAATAGGACCTTGCGTTAACCCTACCTGTGCTGCGTTGAAGTACTGTACAAGCCCTCTTCAGGGTCTTCCTAAGCTAACCTCATCTCCATCGACATGTAAAGATTCTTTGATGCGACTGCTGCAGATATATATCATATATTCCATGTGATATTTGTGACCTTGTGACATATATGTGATATTTGAGCTATATTTAAATAAATAGCAATCATTTTCGTTAGTATGTGTGGCGTCTTCTACAATTCAGAACATAAATCCACTGTGAAGTAGATGGTTCTACTTTACATTACATCTGACAAGAAGGTTCTAACAAATATATATGTAAAAAAGCTAATGTAGATGCATCAAGCATTCCACTGATTGAAAAATTATACAAAAAATAGATATTTCATAGGTGATAAAGCTAAACTTCAGGTTTACCTGTTGATACAATTGCTTTCTTGCTTCCATTAGGTATCAGATATAATGTTACTCTTGGCCAGCTGACAGCTTTCTGTGTTGGGATGTCTTTCAAGTCCTTGATTTTATTGTGCTCTTTTTAGGTACCCCCTGGGAGTACAGGTACCCTGTTTTCCCTATGATTAGCCATCATTATCAAAAAAGTCACCCCTAAAACGTTAAAATAAGCCACGCCCGCAAATTAGACACCCATCAGTACCTCCGTCAGGGCTGGCTGCAGTGCAGAGCAGAGCAGAGCAGGAATGACTACAAAGGCCTGTGTACGCGCCGACACCTCCACGCCTGGAAGGATAAGCAAGCTGCAGCCAAAAAAAAAGTCAGTGAAGGGGACAATGATTGGCACAGAGTGATCAAAGGGGACAATGAATGGCGCAGAGTGATCAGAAGGGACAATGATTGACACAGAGAGATCAGAATGGGACAATGATTGGCACAGAGTGATCAAAGGGGACACAGAATAAGACATCCCCCTGAAAATAAGACCTAGGGCATATTTTAGTGTTTCAAATAAATATAACACAGTGCCTTATCATCGGGGAAACGGGGTATATAGTGTTAAGCGAGAATATTCGAGAATTCGCAATATTTCTCGAATGTGCGCTCGGTTATTCGCAATGGCAGATATTCTTCATATTATGCTTCAACATTGTTTACCGGCATACATTGCGCATATTTGTGGCTATACTGACTAAGATCACAGAATGAAGAAGAGAAGCTGTAAAGCTGCAATGTGCACAGGCGCGCGCATTGGAAGGCAATAGAATACAGAATCGAATTTTACTAATTTAGAATATTCCTTTGTATATTTGCGAAATTATGTGAATTAGAATATACCATATGCCGCTCAACACTACAGGTATATTCCATTATTCTGGTTTAATGCCTTCATAGTGTCTTGCGTATGTAAAATGTAGGTTAATACTTGTCCTTCTTGTACGTGTTATAGGGAGAAACGAGTCCTTCAGGTTGGTGCTGCACTCATGCATTTTCTGCTCATCTTGTCTGATTAAAGATCGCTCCTGCTTCACACCCCCGACATGCTTAGTGCCGTCGCAGAACATATTTGTTGACTTGTTGATGCTTCAGACTGCAGCTCTCTGAGGAGAGCTGGGGCTTTGGCACTTTCCCCTAGCGGTGCCATTTTGTTTGGGAGTAGAGGCAGGCCCCCTGCGTCTTGACATTTCCATCAGTGGGCAAAAGCGCGGGGAGGGGGGATGCTATGGGGTATGGTGGGTGAGGGATGTGAATCCCCGTCCAACATTCCCCCACAGTTATCCACCTCACTGTTTTTCCCTAAACAATAGGGACCAGGGGACTTTAAGGCAATAGTGTATCTAGCACAGTGTGTCAATCGGTTAAGTTGATTGACATAATGGATCCCTTAACAGATAAATTGTGTGTCCCATAAAGTAAAATCAATACAAAAAGTCCATTATACAGTGGGTAAAAGAAATAAGTCCAGTCATAATTTCCATCAGTGGGCACAGCACTACCGGGGACCTCTAAGCTGCTGGTGTGAAGGAAACCACTGTGTGCACCTGGGAGAAGAAGGATTGCAGGATCAGCAGCAGGTTCTCCAAAAGAAGTGTCCTTTCACTTACTCAGTGTGGCCACAACTCTCCAAAACTTGGCCTTCTTGATGCACATACAAAGCAAAAGGTCAACGTGGCCACCAGTATACATTTGTAAAGAAAAAACAACAATGTATAATATTATAATAATCGGAGAACCCTCAGCTGCCAAATAGGGAAAGAATACAGGGAGTGCAGAATTATTGGGCAAGTGGTATTTTTGAGGAATAATTTTATTATTAAATAACAACCATGTTCTCAATGAAAAAAAACTCATGAATATCCAAAGTCTGAATATTTGTTGGAAGTTAGTGTTTTGTTTGTTTTTAGTTTTAGAAAGGCTATTTTAAGGGGGATATCTGTGTGTGTGCAGCGTGACTATTACTGTGCATAATTATTAGGGCCACTTAGCAAAAAAACAAATTTATAACCCTTTCAATTATTTATTTTTACCAGTGAAACCAATATAACATCTCAACCTTCACAAATATAACATTTCTTTCTGACCTTCAAAAACAAAACAAAAACAAATCAGTGACACAAACAAAATCATTGTCCTTTGAAAGGACACTCAAATGGCCTGCCATCCATGATTCTGTCAGTGTTTTGATCTATTCACCATCAACATTGCTGCAGCAGCAATCCACAAAGTCCCTCCCAGACATGTTCAGAGAGGTGTCTGTTTTTCTCCCTCCTTTGTAAATCACACATTTGATGATGGACCACAGGTTCTCAATGGGGTTCAGATCAGGTGAACAAGGAGGCCATGTCTTAGTTTTTCTTCTTGTATACCCTTTCCTTGCCCAGCCACGCGTGGAGTACTTGGACACGTGTGATGGAGCATGGTCCTGGCATGAAAATTCATGTTTTTCTTGAAGGATGCAGACTTCTTCCTGTAGCACTGCTTGAAGAAGGTGTCTTCCAGAAACTGGCAGTAGACTGGGAGTTGATTCTTGACTCTCATGCCTCAACCCGAAAAGGCCCCACAAGCTCATCTTTGATAACTAATAACATCAAAAATCCTACAAACCCGAAATTAAACTACAAATAAAAACAAAATTTTAAATAAAAATCACACCACCCCACCTCCCCTCCACCATGCTGGCGGTCTGAGTCCGGACTGGAGCTGCTCTCTGTCCTCTTTAATATACCAATCCAGCCACGTTGCCCATCGCGTCTGGCCCATCAAGACTCACTCTCATTTCATCAGTCCCATAAAACCTTAGAAAATATTCTTGAGATATTTCTTGCCGGCGATCTTGACGTTTCAGCTTTTGTGTCTTGTTCAGTGGTGGTTCGTCTTTCAGGGGCCTTTCCGTCGCTGAGTATTGGCACACCGCCTTGTGCTTTTGGGCACTCCAGTGATCTGCAGCTGCAGCTCTGAAATATGGCCAAACTGTGGTGGCAAGTGGCATCCTGCAGTGTGCACGTCTTGACTTTTTCCTTTTCTCAGTTCATGGGCAGTTATTTTGCGCCTTTGTTGTTCCACACACCTCGTTTTTGCGACCCTGTTGGGGGGCAAGTCCATTATACATTGGGTAAAAGAAATAAGTCAGTCATAAGTTCGCATCAGTGGGCAACACAGCACTACCGGGGACCTCTGAGCTGGGCTGGTGCTGAAGGAACCCCACTGTGTGCACCTGGGAGAAGAAGGATTGGTCAGGATCATGCAGCGGGTGCTCCAAAAGAAGTGTCCTTTCACTTACTCAGTGTGGGCCACAACTCTCGCAAAACTTGGCCCTTCTTGATGCACATACAAAGCAAAAGGTCAACGTGGCCACCCGGTATACCGTTGTTAAAGAAAAAACAACAATGTATAATATTATAAAATATGCGGGTCTACCCCCTCAGCTGCCAAATAGAGGGGAAAGATACAGGGAGTGTCAGAATTATTGGGGCAAGTGGTATTTTTGAGGAATCATTTATTATTAAATAACAAAGCGCATGTTTCTCAATGAACCCCAAAAAACACTCACTTAAATCTCAAAGCGGAATGTTTCTTTTTTGAATTAGGGCTTTTCTAAGTTTGTTTTTTAGTTTTAGCTATTTTCTAGAGGGGGATATCTGTGTGTGCATGGTGACTATTACGTGCAATAATTAGTAGGCAACTTAACAAAAAAACAAATTTATAACCCTTTCAATTATTTATTTTGACGCATGATGAAATCCAATATAACATCTCAACAATTCACAAATATAAATTTCTTTCTGACATTCAAAAACATAAAACAAAATACAAATCAGTGACAAAAACAAATCAGTGTCCTTTGAAAGGACACTCAAAAGCCTGCCATCCATGGCTTTGTCAGTGTTTTGATCTATTCTCACCATAAACATTTGCGTGCAGCAGCAACCACACAGCCTCCCATACACTGTTCTAGAGAGGTTTACTGTTTTCCCTCCTGCCTTGTAAATCACACATTTGATGATGGACTGCACAG
Organism: Ptychadena robeensis; assembly: GCA_036250615.1. NCBI lineage: Eukaryota > Metazoa > Chordata > Amphibia > Anura > Ptychadenidae > Ptychadena > Ptychadena robeensis. The sequence goes on along the minus strand of CM070036.1, from coordinate 19,206,582 downwards.
GTTCTCATTGGGTTCATATCAGTGAACAAGAGGCCATGTCATTATTTTTTCTTCCTTTATAACCCTTTCTGTGTGCCAGCCCGCTGTGATTACTTGGACCGCCGTGTATGGAGCATTGGTCCTGCATGAAAATCATGTTTTTCTTGAGGATGCAGACTTCTTCCATTCTTCCTGTACTGGCGGACTGGCTTGAAGACGGTGTCTTCCAGAAACTGGGCAGTAGGACTGGGAGTTGAGCTTGACTCCATCCTTCACCCGAAAAGCCCCCCACAAGCTCATCTTTGATGATACCATCCCAAACCAGTACCTCCACCTCCACCTTGCTGGCGTCTGAGTCGGACTGGAGTCTCTCTGGCGCCTGACGTCCCTTACCCAATCCAGGCCACGTGCCCTCCGTCCTTTGGCCGCATCCAGACTCATCTCATTTTCAATCAATTCCATAACAAACCTTTATAAAAAAAATCCATTCTTGAAGATATTTCTTGGGCCCAGTCTTGACGTTTCATCGCTTGTGTGTCTTGTTCATATGGTGGTCTCTTTCAGCCTTTCTGTCTCTGAGTATTGCACACCTTGTGGCTTTGGGCACTCCAGTGATGTGCAGCTCTAAAGAATGGCCAAACTGGTGGGCAAGTGGCATCTTGGCAGCTGCACGCTTGACTTTTCTCAGTTCATGGGCCAGTTATTTTGGCCTTTGTTGTTCCACACGCGGCTTTTTGCGACCCTGTTGACTATTTGAATGAAATGCTTGATTGTTCGATGATCACGCTTCAGAAAGCTTTGCAATTTTAAGAGTGCTGCATCCCTCTGCAAGATATCTCACTATTTTTTGACTTTTCTAGCCGGTCAAGTCCTTCTTTGACCCATTTGGCCAAAGAAAGGAAGTTGCCTAAATTATGCACACCTATATAGGGTGTTGATGTCATTAGACCACCCCCTTCTCATTACAGAGATGCACATCACCTATATGCTTAATTGGTATAGGCTTTCGAGCCTATACAGCTTGGAGTAAGACACATCATAACAGAGGATGATGTGGTCAAAATACTCATTTGCCTAATAATTCTGCACTCCCTGTAGTACCAATAAAAATCACACTGTGACACATTAATTATTACCTAACCTCTGCCTTCTACACTCTCCTGTAGTTGAGTATTTTGCTTTTATGAACCCCAGGGCCATTGGTTGGTAGTGTCATGCACAGAAAGTTGAACCATATCCAATGGTGCTTGATGAAGATGAGTAACTATGTGGTACTGGATACCTTCTGGCACAAGCCAGAGCATGCCATGTCTTGCCTACTTCTAGGCTAAATCCAAGATGAACCCTTCTGGCACGTTGGAACTGCCGAATTTCCAGTCCATGTTTGGCCAACGGCCAAACCAAATCTTAGTGCTCAAGGAAGAATCAACAGCCAGTGTCAGATAGCACATAGGAAATGATTATCTTTCATTTCTGACAGAAACACATGTTTTGTTCACTTGTATTCAGCAGCTCGTGCTGCCTAAGCGTGTGGGATACCGACTCTTTCCAGCCTGTAATTATAATCTGAACTTTTTGTTCTAAAAATGCAGCGCGGGCCTCACATCCTTGTGTCTGTACATTCTCTTTCTGCAAAGACAATATATCATTCGGCCGGCATGTAAAAATATAATTTAATATAGTTTTTCCCTCAAGTCTGGTAATTACATGTTTCTCTTCAGTGTAATTATTTCTCCATTGCCGAGTCTGTTAAAATGCTCACTTTTATTCAGATGAAATAGATTACTAAAGGGTTGGCGTTTAAAAAAAAACAAGAAAGGATCGTAATGGAAAATGCAGAGATGGAGCGGTCACAGCTAGGGTTACTGGATGGCAGTGCGTCGGAGAATACTGGTAATTATGGCCCCAGACCTGATAGAAAGCGATGTGAATTGAGGAAAGGACAATTAACAGCTCTCACATAAACGGCGCTGAGCAGCTATAAACCTGCACTGCCAAACTTCTGATTTATTATAAAGCTCAAGACTTGTTTTTACATTTCTTTTCTGGTTAAAGTAATATTAATAATAATGTTTTGTATATGTCAGCACCCAAGAAGCACGCTCTCTCCATGTGTATTCACACCACATACACTTAGGCTATGTCTCATGTCACACCGTTTCGTGATCTGTTGGAACCCCTACATTAACTTCCCTAGCGCACTGCTGAGGTACAGATTTCTGTACCAAAAGCACACTATAGACTTTGATGAAAAAAAAGGTTTTTACATTGTAGGCCTGTAACTTCCCAAAATATGTCCATATAGGAGTCTGGTAGACATCCTGAATATAATAACATGTTCAGATGCTTTATGAATAACTTACAATATCAGATAATGACGATTTGAATAATTCACTTTATCAGGTAAATTAGCACTGCAACCACTAGATGGCAGTGCAGATGTGCCAGGTTACATAGGAGAGCATGGGGGGGGGGGGGGTCCGTTCTCCTGCAGCTGCCTCATTAGATCAGAGACACATGGAGCAGTGAGTTTGTGCTCCTGTGGCTCCGATCTCTGCCTGACGAATCCAGGTCGTCCACTGCTGTTCTGACAGGTCAGTGCTGGACAAACTGGGACTGTCAGGAACAGCAGGGAGGTTAAGCACAGCGCTTGGCGGGGATCCCGACGGATCACATACGCTTTGGCTGGCCAGCGGATGACTAATTTAATCCCTGCATCGGCGAAACGGCTCAGCGTCGTGAGAACACAGCATCCGCCGAGCAGGTAAAGTGTATGGGATCTGTCAGGATCCCCTACGTCCTGCCCACGGAGTCTTCAATAATGGCTCAGCAGGTTTTTTTTACGAAAAAAATTAAGATAATAAGAGAGTTGTAGGCTCTATACAGGGAGAAGAGAGTGTATCAACTGTTCAGTTTAATATAAGAAGGAGGATGAGATTAGTTACGGCTGCTGGTATAAGGTGTATGGGATACCAACACCTAGTGCCAGCAACCGCAAAGATAAAAGGATGTGTATGAAATTTTGTGTTGCCGTCCCTACTTAGTGTTTTTCATAAGGTCGCTCCCATCAGCCTCTGGGTGCCCGGGGTTAAGGCAATTGTCAGTTCCCTCGGTTTGGAGTATTAGTGTCACAGATGAACCACGGAAGCAGTGGACCCACCGTGCCACCAAACAAGCATAGACAAGCAAGCAGAGTCTAAGGAGCCCCCCGGTATTCACCAGAGCATTCTGCAAGGAGTGATGGAACTTTGCTGCGGGAAGCCCCCAGGTTGCGGTCCCTAGCTACACTTACTTGGCAGCAGCTGACAGCAGAATATCGAAGGCACAGTATCCAGACGTAGGGTAGTCAGGGCAGGCGGCAAACGGGGTGGTCTAAGATGGTCCAGGGGTCGGTAATGATATGGCAATAGGAAGGAGCAGAACCTGTGGATCGGAGACATAAAGAACTCTTTGTTCAGGCAACGCCCTGTTGTCTCAGACTTCCTGATATACACAGGTCAGGTGATCTGGTTGGACAGCACTCCAGGTGAGCGATAATAGGTATCAGCCAGGAGAGGAAGCAGAAATGCATCATGTGCCAGCATCACTTCCACCAGCAGAGGGAGCTGATCTCCGAAAAGTCCTGGTCCTGGGATGTGAAGCAGCCAAACTGGTGGATGGCACATCTGTCAATACAACCGATTAAAATTTTCCAGCATGTTCGATAATTCTCCCAATTTTAATCGTTTTCGGTCGATCTAACCATGTAGGCTGCCATAGATTTTTAATCAATCAACCCCAAAAAATTATTTAATTAAGTTGATTGAACAAAAAATCTAGACGTGTATGGGGGCCTTCAGGCGAAAAATTCTCCATACTCTACGAATATTGCCTATGCTGCTCATCACTAACTGTTACTAGTATTGGCAAAGTTCAGGTCCACTGTCCTTTATTTTCATTCAGTACTGTGTTGAGTTTGATCAACTAACCCTACTTTTATAACACACTATTCAAACTTGTAATTTTGTGTTTCCACTCACTACAGGTATACATATACATTTCCGGTGTAATTGACCTTAATGCACACTTGGAGTGTAAGTCAAAGGTTGAATAGATTCATCAGGGTGCCAATAGTTGCCAAGACATTTCCCAATATTCAAGCTTAAGGGCCAATTAAATCTACCAGGTTCCTAAAAGTTGCCAAAACATTTCCCAATCGACTTCAAATAAAATTGTAGAGAAAAGGTCTCTGGAGGACTTGGCTAAAAAAATTTGTTGGATAGGTATGGTGGGAATGTAGTTGATATTTCCACAACTTTTTTGTCAATAAGATACAGATGGAGCAAATGACTAACAATACCAGACATAGCCGGCTAAAACAAAGCAAAGAGTAAGAAATTTAATTAGAATCTGTTTTTTTTTCTGGATGGAACTTTGCCAATGTATTCCTCTGTGAAAGTAGCAGCATCTTTCTATGTAACACAAGACATAATTGTGTCTGACCAGATAATACTCAGGTACAAACCTGCCCTATTCAGGAAAGGTTCACAGTCAGCTGTCAAGCTTGTCAGTTGGTTCTACACTGTTCTCTGCTGGCTCAATAAGAGTCCCATCTGTTTCTGGCAAGATTCAACGCTGGCAAACTTTGTTTACTGGCACATTTGACTAGCAGATCTTTTACAAGATGAGCAAATGCTTCAGTGACTTTCAATATAAGATCTAAATGATGCTGCTTTTCTAAATCAGTCCAATCTGCTTTGTTATTGAACAAATATATTACAGAGCGAGGATAACCAGCTGCTTCAGAAACCACACAAACATATTCTCATTGTGGAAGTTCACTTCTGAACAATGCCGATTGGGACAGTGAGGGACATATAATATATAAATGAGTTCTATGCCATAAATGGACAATCTTAGCTGTCATCCAAGACTCCGATATATCGTTAGATACCAAATGTCTATCACAGTGGTAGTTGTGGCCACATGGTGACGTTTGGTCTTAACATGCTTGGGGTTTATGTTTCATGAACCCCAAGCATGGTCATTGCATATCTGCAGTAGTAAACCATTCAATTGGACTTGTTGAAGTTATCGTGGATGTTTCATTAGTCATCCATGTGGCTTTTTTCAATTCAGAATAACTTTTTTCAGCAATACTAGATTGTTGTGCTGTGTTAGCCATAGGTGAAAATAGAAAGTTTGGAGTTCATGTGTGTCTTCCCCTATAACTGCCTGCTCCTGACGTCAACGCATAGCCCCACCTACGCTAACTCCTCCCCTTTTGCCCGGCCGCTGCCTGAGTCAATGTGCCCTCCCACCTACATGGCATGCGGCTCTGGGCACTCAATATCAAATGATAAACCTTTAAGAATTGCATGAAAACATTAGGGAAAAAGACGCAGAGAGGACACTTTCCACTCTGATCAGTGGGAAAGTGTCCACTCCGCGGTCTCAAAGTGGTTCGCCGCTTTGTATAAAATCTTCATTATGGCACCATGCTTGCCGGAGATGCGTCTGAATCGTCTTGAAGAACATGTTCAATGGACTTGTATACAAAACAGCATCGGGCGTGGCTTTTCCTCATCTTTGTTATGCTAATTAATAGGAGGCTGCCCCGATGCAGCAGCAACACACACCAAGACGTGGGCAAACCACCTACAAGTCAAGGGCAATTCTCCCACAAATAGGCCACCTTGTGTCTTTTTCCCTGGGCTGGACATGTCTCCAAAAAGCAGTGGGCACATGGCCTAGAAAGTAGACTCTAAGAGATGGGTTTTATGACATTATCTCGTTCCATTGCTATAATGAGAACATTTTTGGAAAGCTGTAGCTGACATTCCTCAAATTTATAAATTCTAATGACACTGAGGCATTCTCTCCATTCCTTGTGAAATCTGCTATATGGCAACACCCGGCATTATCATGATAATATGGTGAAAGCCCCGAGTTTGTGACACATTAAGCGGCTTTCTTACATTTCACAGATAATGTTTATATCTTGCCTCTCAGGCAATCCGCCACATTACGGGTGAAATGAAATGCAAGCAGACTATTGTTGCGCTGCTAAAATCGGCAGAATAGTATTCATCATGTTTTCTAATGACTCTCATGATGCTTTATTTAAGGCATTCCAATGCAATTCAACAGACTGGTATTTAAAATGACATAAATGGGAAAAGAGATGACGTTTTCTATCTCCATTGTACCTGTCACAGCCTGGACTACTATAGGATGAAGGATAATGTTAGTGGGATCATCGTTATAAATGAAATAGGTATTTCTGGCTGAGAAGCAATTAAAAAAAAAAGTCTCCCGAGAGAGTAGCACAAAGATACTTCAGACAATGTGTGCCTATATCTACTTACCAGTCAAGGTGCAATTTATGGGAGAAAGTAAAGGGAAAACTTCCTAAGGTCTAGTATGGAGTGCGAACGTTTCTTGTATACACCCCCCCCCCCTCCCTCGCCGTTGACCTACCTGGGCTGCAGGGGGACACGAGAAGTGGAGCTTGGTCAACCCCGCCGGTCCGGGCAGCTGAACCAGAGTGGAATAAGTCCAACATCTGGGAGGCTATGGGAGGGGTTCCCCAGGTGGTAGGGGAAGGTACCCTACGCCTAGAGACGATAGATGGTACCAAAGGGGGCACGTACTGGCTAAGGTATTCAGAGGATATTGAGATTCCATAATTGTTCTGTTTGGGCAAATATGATATGCGTGGGCAATATAGGAAAAGTAAAAGGATATAATAAAAAGAAAAAACTAAATATACACTATAAACAAGCATATATATAATGATAATTGATAATTAGTTTGAATGGAAATGAAGGAAGAATATATATACATAGTAATAAAATAGAGTGAATGGTGAGCCAAAAGTCTACGCGGTAAATGGTAGTGTATCGGCCGGGTCAAGCTAGAACTGTTAACTTTTCATTCTAAACCTGTCAACTCCTCAATCAAAAATCAAGTGAGTCAACCATTTTTTTCAGCTTACCCAGTCTTTTTGCATCATGGTAAACTCTTACTGGGTTCTTTTCCACTGGGTGGAATTAGTTTGTAAAGCTGGGTACACACATGTAGATATGGGCCAAATCGATGGCCACTTTGAGCGCCATGTGGGCTCAAGGCCATCTATCTGGCCCATATCATATGCGGCTATCCTAGTTTTTGAGCGAGACCAATCAATCCCGCTCTAAAACAGGGATATCGGACATGACCGTAAACCACGGTCGATGTCCATTGCTTTGCATGGAAACCGTGGGTCTCCATGCAAAGCATCGGCTGAGCTGGAGAGACAGCAGTGCTGCGCCTTCAGCTCCTCTGATATCTGACCGTAGCGTGATGACGTCCTTAATGCTGCTGTACGGAAGGGAACAAAATCAGTGTGCTCCCTGCTTTAGTCTCCAGGCTGTCTGTAACACTTCTCCCTGGGGGTATCACAGCAATGTAATTCTGTGTGTGCATTGCCACTGATTATTTATGCGAATACAGTTGGAAGTGAATACATTACCTGCTGTTCCCGTAATCACTGCGCAGCCCCTGGATGTCACATGGTGATTTTTACAAACACAAGGACATCCGGCACATGCTGTGGGAACAGAAGGTAACTAAACTAGATATAGTTTAGTTAATAGTAAACAGATAGCCCCAACTTATTAGTGGCTACAGAGCCCCTCCCCCCTTACAGGTAGTCACAAATCCCTTGTAGGTAGCCACAGGCCTCCTCTCACTGTATTCTCCATCCCTCACAGATCTCTACAGCTCTTCAGGACACGTTCCTCTTCACCGGAGAAGAGGAGGGGGCAGAACTGCGCAGTATACTAACAATTAATTGTTGGGACCAGAGATTAATGCGCTTGCGAGGCGGCAAGACAAAATAGTCCCATTTCACCATCTCTGCTGCAGCTTCTACACTGCCCGCGCAAGTGTTTTGCTGCTGTTGAATGATAAAAAATAAAATAAAGAACAGGTAACAGGAAGAACAGGTCACTGCCCCACTGAGCCCGACTGAAGGGCTAAAGAACCACATCTGGCTCCCGAGCCGCACTTTGCCTGCCCCTGGTATAGTGCGTTATAGTTCTCAATATATGTTATTTTATCTTCATAGCCACCATGTAATAGCGCATCACTAACATCTGCGATTCAGTGTAGGTGTTTGGCCACGTCGTACATAGTCCTGTTGTTATTTGCACTGGAGAATGTCTCTTTATGTATGCTGTAAGCATATGTTAATTCTATGCAAATCCCTGTCACTTTTTTGGAGATGACTGTACCATTTAGAATTTTTATGTATAATTTTGTTTTTCTTCTGATCAATTATGCGAGGAAGCGATGCCAAAAAGTTATTTTCTTCCATTGATGAGCAATCACTAACATATTGCAAGTCATTACATCTCTTCGTATGGTGCCTGAGCAGAGTATTGGGCTAAATGAGACACCGCCGTAATTCCTCTTTCATCTGTTAGGAGAAGTGATATGAAATGTAGATTGCAGTGCCAGCCTGCTGGGACATTGGGTTTCTAATGGAATATGAAATTTCGAGCTATCTGGCGGTATTTCCAGTGGCTGCCTTCCAAGCTCCCGCATTATCCTGTCATTGGGACATTCCTTAGGAAGAATATCGAACTTGTTGTTCAATTGAGACAGCTGCAGCCTATCAGCAGATCTCACCTGCATGCCAAGAATAACTCCAGTCCACTGTCCACACACCTCAATGTACTTTTTGATCGTACAGCGTAGAATTATAGACAGCGACTGTATACTGAGCACTTGTTTTTATAATTCAGAGCAAGTTTTTATAAGGGAGCAACCCTTGAAATAATGTTAATGTTTTTAATTAACTGCAAAATGTAATTGTTACTGCGGTCAGGGCCGTCTCAGCCTCTCTGGTGCACTGGGCGATCACCCCCTCTTCTGCATGAGACAGTAACAGAACGAGACAGGTTCGGGGGTAATGAACTTTAATGACACATACCAATAGAGTAAACAGTTCAACTTATACTTGCACTTAAACAAGAAAAAAAGGGAGAAATGGCAGATCATTTTAGGGAGAGAAACGGACCATCATGGGGCTTTACCGACACTATATTATTGAACACAGTTTAGTTTTATCTAAAGTTCATTATTTTTATTTGTTCCAAGGTTAAAAAAGGTATTATGTACAAAGCGACATATACAAGTACATTATGGTTACAACATAAATAATATCACAAAAAGTAATAATTACGACACTTTGCGGCGAGGTAATGTTTGTTGTCCCCAGTGACCTATGGTCACCCTCCGACGCGTTTCGCCCCGTCACCGGGGGGCTTCATCAGGGAGGATCACAAAAGGGGAAAGGGAAAGGGGGTAGCCTGTGAGCATATACTTGCACTTAAAATGAAGGAACAGGCTATACAACAACTTGGAATAGGGCGTATATAGTCCGTAGGAACATTAAATTCCAAAATTCACCATTTCTGCAACACTCGAATGCTGTCTCCTCTGCAGAGAACCTCCTGTCCCACAAAGTCAGTTCTGGTAATCAATGAAAACTCATTGAGTAGCCAGGGAGCGGTCCTCCCTGCAATATCAATTGGCAGCTGCAGTTCAGTCAACACGTTGGGTTTTGCCCAGAGCAAAGCTGTGCCGACACTCAGCAGGTTGTGCAGAGCCACCTGCACGCTCCGCACACTTTCCTCAACAGGCCGGTGGTCAGCTCTCCCCTTCACAGAGCCCGTGCCTCTCCTTCCTGCTTCACTAGCAAAAGACACCAAAACCCAGAGTTACTCCGCTCTTATATCCTTGGTAGAAGAACTCCCCCTAGTGGACCCCTGTTCCATAGCCGGGTCTCCAGCTACCTGGCCCACCCCCTCACAAACTCAGCAGGGGGGTGGCCAAAGGCACAACCCTGCCCCTGTTCATTCACCACTCCCCAAATTCAGCTCCTCCTGGATGATGTGACCACAATGCCACCCTCGGCAACAGCCCATGTTGCCCATGCCTAATACAACCAGTGGCTGCAGTTGCCAGTATATTAGCTGAACCACACTGGTGGTCAATGGCAAAAAGACCCCACAAAGAAAGGAACATCAACTGCAATTAAGGTCAGTGTACATAGGGAATCATTTGGGAAGATTTAAAGTACAGATCGATGAGAAGAACAATCCACCACTAATAACTGTTCCCCTAGCAATCTCAGAATTCCAAGGTTCCACAGACCCCTGAACATGAAAATATGGCATATAGCTAGTATTTCTTCATAGAGTATGTAAAATATATTGTGTTTGGGACATTTATGTAATACCAGGTACAGATGACTAGATTTTAATTGAAAGTATTGCTCTGAAACATATCGTTTTTTCCAATAAATTACCGTATTTATTGGTAAATATCGGGGGTGGTTGGGTAACTGCCTGCTGCGATGTCCCATCTAAACTATAATAATAAAGCCCAGAGCCCTGCTGGTATAAGCAATGAAGAGAGAGATAGATGACATGTGGAAAATACAATCTCTCTGCAGCTTCCATGGACGCAGGCACAGCCAGAGAGGGAGAGGAGAGAAGACTCCACCCCTAGCCGCTTCCCCCTCCTCCCGATTAGTGTGGAGAATGACATGATGCGCTAGTACTGCTGCTAGTGACATCTACTGGTTGAATTTGATATTGCATTAATTTTATTCACTGCATTAACCCAATTGACATTAAAACATATTAATTTTTTTTTCTGGTTTTCCTGCTCTAAAAACTGGAGGCGTCTTATGGTCCAATATAGTCCGAAAAGTATGGTAGGTTCAAAGTCAAGTTTAAAATTTTTGACTTTAAACTTTATTTGTGTGCTAGAGCAATACTTTTTTAATACACTTTTGTCTTGTTTAGAAAGCAGTGTACAGCTCAATAGTCATCCAAAAAGTACTCTAGAAACATAATGTGTACAATGTGTACGCTATGTGTCAAATCCTCAATAATCCTAATTACTATCTCCAAGAAGATTCCATCATTCTCTGATTGACAGTTAGAATAAGGAACTATGATAGGGGATGATTAAACAAAGAAAAAGCATTAAGCATGGCGTTTGAAATACAGAAAACATTTAAAAAATAATATGAAGTAGAACTTTTTCGGAAAACAAAATGTTATATATTGTCGCTTTAGAAAGTATTCACATCCCCTTAACTATTTTTAATTTTGTAATACTGCTGCCAGTTGTGACAATTGTTTAATTTAAAATGTTCTCATTAATTTATACCCAGTACTCCCTAATGAATGAAAACATGATTTAAGACAATTTTGTACATTTATAAAAAAAAAGAAAAACTTAAATATCCCATTTAAATAAGTATTCAAACTATTTAGGCTTCATTCAGACTGTTGTTTTCTCTGCAACTAACACTGGGCAGCCGACCTGAAAATGACACCAGGCTGCTGTGAAGCATTTGTATACATTGTGTAGGCGGTTAGGAAACAGGGACCCTGGGCAGGGGTAGATGAAATGATGGTATAGTATACAGCAGTGGTGGGCAACTGAATTGATATGTAGGGCCACAAGTGCAGCCCTCGGCATCACTAAAGGGCCGCATATAACATCGATCTAGACCCTCCCTCCATCAGCATATCTCAGCATGCGATGGATCAGCTACCAACAGCACCCACCCCCCTCCTGCCCCTGGGTGCAGCGCTCATATGTAGACCTGGTTTCCCCGATCAACATTGACAATATTACTGATATAGGATCGCCAAAGCTGATTAGGAAAGCTGGGTCAGCGTGTGACCACTTTACAGGTGAGTCACTATGCCCTAAGGATTAACAGTTTTGGGGGCTGCATGTGGAGGACCAAGGGGGGCCGCTGAACAATGCCCAAAGGGCCGCATGCGGCCCCCGGGCCGCAGGTTGGGCACCAAGGGTATACAGGGTTTAGGAGGTAAATGCCACCACCCCCAAATATCGTACTAAAAAAGAAGAAAAAAATGGAGGCAGCAGACAGTGGCCCACATTAGCTGGCTAGCATAAGGGGATTTTAAGCTGGCAACAATCAGGGATGAGGACAACAAAAAGTGAAAGTTAAGAGGCAACTTTATTGTACAAAATACTCTTGGGTTCACAGAGCACTGGCCACCTAAAGGGTGTTCATACCCATTCTGGTAAGACATAGACACCCACAACTGGACACCCATCACTGCGTATATAATATGTCCATATATCAAAGAGGTAGGGAGGGGTCCAAAAAGATGGCCCCTCACTGGCTTCCCTCTGCACGTTTCGGCCATCAGGAAAGGGCCTCCTTGTTGGGGAAGGGGACATGTCTTAACTAAAGTACCAAGTAGCTGTGTTAGGTGGGTTTCCTGAAATAGTAGCAATTTATGAAAAATATTATACAGTATATTAGTCACAATAACCACAACCTCCAATAAATTAACATTTCACAGAGTGTGTGATAAGGGGGGGGGGGGTCCCAAAACTGGTAGCTAATTTACAATTACAATTATATTTCAATACTAAATTTTGTTGGGGGGAACTTACCCCAAAGGGGGGTGGCCAACTCCTACGGACTTTTCAGGTAAAGTACAAAGATGGAGTTCTAGTCAGAGAGCCCCATCATTCCAAGACTTCTCAGGTGGACCAAAATGGACCACTTAGTAAGTATAAGAATGCGCAACAAGGCGCTAAACAATAAAACATAACAATGATAGGTGTGAGTGCTTACCAAGAACCTCGGGCACCCCGTGAGGCATTCAATCCTCCTTGGCCACCATGTCACGTAATCCCTTATGCAATAGGTAGTGGTCAGTGCCTTATTTTTTCTTCCTTTTAAGTTAATATTTATATATTTGGTCAGGATTAGATTGTTTGTTTTCTGCCAATACAGAGTTAAGTTTTATAAGTCTGTATAAAGAAGCGTGGAGTGTTATGTACTCTGTACTCCCCCCCTGCTTGGTGGACATCTCCTGGTTTGTATTCTGGGAACACGTTTTACCTCCTTGGATCAGTCACCTTGATAATTATTTTCTCCGGCGCGCCATTGAATCTGACTCCTGGGGCCATGGGCAGCCTGCAGACAGACACGGCACAAACTTTATTCTCCCTGACTAACTTACACCTGATCGCTGGCTTCTCTGATCGCGCACGTTTCACAGAATTGGCAGTTAGACAGGACTGGTACTAAAATTGTAAGGGTTAAGCTCAAAGAAATGAGACCTTGTCATAGCAGTTCGTGTTTCGTCTGTATTTTTATCTGCCAGTGTCCTACTTCTGTCATAGAAAATGTATAGGCCGAGCATTGCTGAATTTCCTCTCGCACAAAACAGATTGCCATTTCTAATTTAAAAATGAAATGACTTTTACATTTTTAATGTTTTTTAAGGCTTACCATGTAAAATTACCCCAAGTAATGATAGATAGTAGAATTCATCTCTGGCTTTGCAGGTATTAATTTGGGGCCTAATTAGGCTTTATGGATAGCAACCAGAATCAGAAACAAAGCCACATAGGGGGGTAGCTATATGTAGATCCATGGCAACTAGTGAAATCAGCATAGCAAAATATGAATTGTAGATTGTCGGTGAACATGATTTAAAACAGAAAGTTAACTTTGCAAAGTATATATTAAAAGTTGCACGGTGCATGGGAGGGTGACACCAAGGACGGTACTGACCTATTACATTTACCTAACATTAATACCTGGTTTACTTATTACCTCTTATTTAAGACCTACCTACCTCTACAAAACGTTAACAGGTCTTTTATGCTGTTGCGTGGTCACCGTCCTTTGGCCCCCCGTTCTTTTCCCGTGTACAGCCTCAGAGAACGCGCATTGGGGTGGGGTGGATCCTAACGGATACATGCTCCCTTATCCTGGCTCTTATTCATTAATATACTTTTTCTATTCATTGTGTATAACCGTACTTAAACGCATTATGAACCATAACTAAGAAATTTTATTGTTGCCACCTATGCTTTGTATCGATAACAGCCTACACTGCCGTGTCATGTTATATGTTTTTTATCATGCAATAAATATGATGTTACTTTTACTACTGTACTTGTTTACGAACTTACTCCAATTAGACCAGTGGCCGGTAAAGTCCCCTTGCCCCTGACTGCTGTCAGGGGGAACTCTCGCTATGAGTGGTTTTTCCACTTTGTAGTATCTTTTTCTATTGATATTTGGGATGTGGGCCACCTACAGGATTAAACGCAATTTTTTGTATATACAGTGGAGGAAATAATTATTTGACCCCTCACTGATTTTGTAAGTTTGT
>CM070036.1:19156806-19176265 GCA_036250615.1 Ptychadena robeensis | reverse complement strand
TCTGCACTCTTCTCTCCCTTCTTGTCAGCTGTGATCTGCATGGAGATCATAGCTGACAGGCAGACATGGAAGGTGCCGGCTGGCCATATTGCCTTTGCTGCTTATCACTATTTGGGAGCTGACTTCTGGCCCGTGGGCTAATAAAATTGCCTACTGCTAGTAATAATAATAGCTGCATACTCCATTCTGTCTTAACATTCCATGACTGGACTGACCTTTGCCTGATCCCCAACTGCAAACCTTCGTGTTTGGGTGTGTTTGAGTTTGGCACCCCAGAACTAATGCTACGCTCTCCATGTGTAGCTACATTCAGTTTTGAAAAGAAATTCATATTCCAATAACTCGGCTTATATAATAGATGTGAATTACTAGATCTTTTCTGGTTGTATTTGCAGATTTCCAGTATTTTGGTTATTCAGCTTAAGTCAGTTTTTTCCTAAAGAAACAAAACTTTATGAGGAATTATTTATTTCCCCCTTTCATTTAAATATATGAAACAGCTTGTTTCTTGGTCAAAATTTATTAAATGGCATCAAACGAACATATGTTATATGTTATATTACGTTGTGTGCTGGTAAAGTTTATGAACTATAAAAAAAATTAAAACAGAATGTAAGTTTTTCTTTTTTTATATATATTATGAATTTCAAAGCAAAAACAGAAACATAGGCAACCAGAAGTGTATATATATTGTGGAGGAAACCACACATAGTGTAATAAACATCATAAATGTTAACCTACATCAGTAGGTTACTTAAAGCGGATGTACATTCAATATGTAAAAATGACATATGTAAAATGAACCCCCCTGCTGTTCCTGACGACCCCATCTCGTCCAGCGCTGTCCTGTCAGTACTGCACTGGATAAGATGGGGCCGTCCAGCGGAGATCAGAGCCCCGGCAGCACAAAATCATTGCTCTGCGCTGTCCCGGCGGCTCCGATCTTCTGAACTGGCTTCTGCATAGAAGCCGATCCCCCCGAGTGAAGTGATGATGTCAAATCAGGGCTGCGGCGGGAGATTCAAAGGTAAATCGCACGAATACAGCTTTCTATGGAGAAAACAGTTTTTAGTGTGATTCCCCAGATGTGCCCCTTTGACCCTTTCTCCCCTGGTGTAATGTCACCAGGTCCATCATACCACAAAAGCAATTGTACTGAATACAGTGATAACTGTCTCCAATACAACTCAAAGTAAAAGAAAACCACAAAACACATTTCCAATTGAATAAAAACAAACAAAATATAAATACATAAATGATAAATACATAAGATGAAATCTTTCATACAAAATTATACCTTTGCTTATTTTTTTTTAAATGTAATTTAGTTTTTACACAATTGTGTGTTTCAAACATTATTATATTCAAGATGTCTACTGGGCCCTTGTACGGACATATTTTGGGAAGTTACAGGCCTACAACATAAAACACTTTATTTAAGTGCGCTTTTGGTACAGAAATCTGGACCTCACAAGGGCGCTAGGGAGGTTAAAGTTTGACTTACCTCTGAGCTGGTATGATGGTGGCGTAGTGCTCGACAATCCTAAAAAATAAATACCGAATTTTTCGGACTATAAGACGCACCGGACCATAAGACGCACACAGTTTTTAGGGCAGGAAATCCAGAAAAAAAAAGATTTATTAAGTTTTCACATCAATTGGGTTAATGCAATGAATTCAGTGAAGGCAATATTCAATTTAGCCAGCAGGGGTCACTAGCAGCAGTACACTCTCAAGCTACTGAACACTCTCTTCACACTGAACACTCGGGAGGAGGAGGAGGGAGGGGGCAGAAATCTGCAGCCTTCTCCCTCTCCTCGACTCTAAACAGCTGCTCTGATCAGCTGTGATTGTGTCCGAGTTCTTGCAGTTCCCACTGACACTGAGAGAGGGAAAGATGGCAGTCCATCTCTCCCTCCCTCTGTTAATTGCCCAGCAAAGCTCTGCTGACAGGCAATTTTAACGTACAGCTGAGAGAGCCGACACCAGCCGGCATCTCTCAACTGACAGTTCTCCAGCTCCCCCGGCTAATCTCCATGCCGGGGGAGTTGGCGGGCAGCCAAGATGCGACCACCAGCGGCCGAGTGGCCGCGGGGGTCGCACATTCGGACCATAAGACTTTTTGCCCCCAATTTTGGGGATGAAAAGTGTGTCTTATGGTCCGAAAAATACGGTACTTACCTGTTGTTCCCTGGAGTCATATGAGAAGTTCCTTCTCTATCTGCAAGGCTTCCATGGGTTCATTCAGGATGCAGAACGTAACTGGCCACTGGGGGCATTTTTAATGATTTTCAATAGAGAAAAAGTTCAATGTGTATTTTAATGCAGAGCCAATATCAGGTACTTCCCAGCTGTCACTGCTCTTAGAGATGTCTACTCTTCTGCCCCGGAGTGGTGCTGCATTATCAGAGAACAGGAGAGAGTAATTTATTAGTTACAGTTACATTATATTAGTATTTACCGTATTCTGCCCTGGCACTTCTAGTGCTGAACATATCAAGAAAAATCCTGGAAGTAGGTCCGCTTTAAGTCCAATCCATATTTAAATAAGGGGATATTTTCCTACCCTTTGTAAGTGCTCATAATTATAATTAAGTGCTCAAGTAATTATAATTAAGTGCTCATGACGTCAGATCAACTTGATGACCTGGTGAAGGAGAAGGAACACCCAGAACCGTGTCATTGTTTCTCTACAAATGACAAGCTGTGTACACTTTCTTTTCAGTAGCATTTTCATTTATATTGACAAAGAAAAGATCTGTTGTAGGTTTAATGACAGATTAATAAACCTAATTATAGCAAACATATTGCCATCATTGTATATTTACTGTAACATTTTCCCCAACACCCCAGGATTCCTCTCCTTGGCGGCCTATTCTCTGGTTTATTTTTTTCTAAAGTGACAAATATTAGATACAGAGTATCAGATGCAAAGTGACAGCTCGGCAGTCTATTTTGTCTCAGTTTTCGTGGCATCCTACCACTTGTCTTCAAAAAAAAATGTGTGTCAACACCCGGCTCAGCAGAAAATATGTCTGAAGTGTTAATGGTACTGTCTTCAAGTAAACATTTCGGCTTCTGATGAAAAGAAAACACCAGAGTTTCCTCCCCCTACTTCTCTTCTGTACAAACGATGGAAAAATATTACCAGATGGCTCATTAAATTATTTTGGAAGATCCTGAGATCCAGGTTGAGATCGCAGATCTTACAGATGATATTAGAAACAGCCGTCTGGCACCTGCGGAACAACAAATTACAGCAAATTGTGTCAGGGATTTAAAGACGCTGTATAGCCAAAGGGAAAAAAAACATGAACATAACAATTTTCTAGCAATATGCAACTTCAAGAGACACTGTTGTCAGATCATGTCAACAACAGGTTTCCCATAATATTATATGTGCAATTAAACATATGTTACATATTTAGCTCGATATGCTTCCCTTGTATTGAGATCTATACATTCGGAGGATCTGGGTGCCGCCATCTTGGATGTGATGCCAACAGTCATGTGGAATTGTATACTATTCCTCTTTACTTATCTGCAGCTGCTACAGATACCACTAGGGAAGTGGTTCCCAAACTGGGGGGTGCAGGGGTATTCCAGCTAGGGAACTGCAGGAGGGACAAAGTAGTAAGCAAACCATGGTGGAACTAGTAAGGATGCCCATACATGTTGCGCTCCGGCGCCCGTCGATTGGACAGGAACCAAGGCGCACCACTGCCCGATTCCAGGTAAATCCATCCAAAGGAATAACATTTGATCAGGATTTACAGAACTGTCTTCAAGCTGGATTGGTTGATCCCACTCGAAGACGGGTGGCCGCATTAGATGGATGGTTGATAGATGGTTTTGAACGCGCACGACGCTCAAATCGGCCAACAATCTAGTGCATACCTATGCATGTATGGGCACCTTGAGTAGAGCATGTGCATGTAATGTGTGTTTCTGTGAGTGGGCACTATGTGTAGTGTGTGTATATATGTCTTCATGATTTGTGTGAAAACTAAATAAAGTTGTATTGTTGTAAGTTGTAAGAGTATTGTTTCAAATAAAGTTTGAAGGCCATTTCAAACTAGTAATAGTACACGATACTGCAACGCAAACTTTTGTGTTATGAAATGGCCCTTAATCTGGAACTGTGTAGTAAGAATGGGTAGGGGGCTCAATAATGTTCCTATATAGAAAAGGGGGGGGGGCCCTGCAGGGAAAGTTTAGTAGCCATTGCACTAGGGACAGGTTAGAGGAGGGGTGCCCACACTTTTTTTTACTTCCCACTTACTTTTAAAATGACCAAAGTCAAAATAATCTACCGGATGGGCAAAAAATCCACCAAATGACAGCTACCAACAATTAAATTGGTAAACATCTATACATTGTTTCTGCTGAGACTGTAAATCATCCAATCCCCTTAAAACAGATACCAAGAAAATACAGAGGTGGTATCACAGGTAATGTGTGGGTCCTTCTATATGCCACATCCTTGCACTTAATAAAGAAGGATATGAGTCACATGACTGCCAACCTTCCAGTTTGTGTCTTTCCCGACCCCGTCTCAATTTTGGTAAATCTTAGATATTTCCCGGATTTAGAAAACTAGCTAATTTAGGAGGGAGAGGGCTTTACTCCTCCTCTTTTTTTTTAATTTTTTTTTTTATTACGTTTTAACATTTTTCCAGAAAAGAAAGAAAGAACAATATTAACATAATGAACACAAGTGTTACAATTGCAGGTTGATACAGTAGATGTAAATATAGCCGGGACATGGATACATTAGTAATAATGTCGGGTAGCAAGAACCCATGCAATGGGGAAGGAACTGTTGTGAGAAGATTGTAATGCCATCAAGCAGTTATATAAAACCGAAGGTCATGTACCAAACGAGTCTCGCAAGGAATTACCTAAAAGGTAGGGCAGCAGTAGACAAAAAACAGTAAGAACAGTATAAGGAGTGTCTGCCTTTAGCGCAGGCGTGGTCAGGTGTCATCCAAGTGCAATTCCGCAAGTATACGTTTGCGTTCACCTCCATCAAGGATTCTAAGTATGTACGGTTCCCATCTCTTTCGGAAGTGAAGGGTTTGATTGGTTTTGTCCCTGTCCACGCCCAGCAGTTCTTTTTAAAACAGAGATTGGAGTTGTGTGATGACAGTGGTCGCCTGGGGGGGATCTGGTTATATCCATTCTGTCATAATCATATGGCGGGCAATCAGCAGGCACACATGTACTATAGTGTGGTGTTTGGGTATGAGTGTTCTGAGTGTGGGGGTAAAGTAGCTAAAGAGAAATAACATGGGGTCAAGGAGTACATTAGCATTTATGACCTTATTCAAGAATTTTGCTATGCTTGCCCAGAAGAGGGCAAGTTTGGGGCAGGACCAGAGACAATGGGCTACTGAGGGTGCCCTTGTGTCGCACTTGGGGCATATGGGTCGTGCTTTAAGCCCTGGCTTGAGGGCATGGGCAGATTGGACACAGAGTTTGTAAGCTCTGTGGATTAACTTGAATTGTGGTTCCCTCCACACTTCGGATTCCATGTGCTTACGTATTGATTGATATCCTGTGTTCAGCTTATCGACCAGATCATCTTGGGGGAAATCTTTGTGCCAATTAGATACACACTCTTCCTTTTAACTTCCCACTTCACTTGTGTAGATGATGTGTGGGGTTAGAAGTTAAGAAGGTAACACCTCTTACCTCCTAAGTTAGCCATCCAGCAAGGGAGGAGACATTACACTTACCCAATGCTGGAAGTGATGCAGCAAAGAGGGTATTTGGAACGTGGAGTGACACCCTGCAAAGTCACTTCCGATAAGTTTTTCCTTATTTGAAAAGGGAAACCTTGACAGGTATGCACATGACCAGGCTAAAAATATAGTGATTTAAGGCCCCAATACACCTTACAATCATACCATAGAATTTCTGTACAATCAACTTCTCTTCTACCAAAGCCATGTAACATGAGGACCTTTTTAAGCCTTCCAATCACTATGTATCAGGGAGGACCCAGTACTACATAGAAGTGATATATACCTTCCAATCATTATGTATTCTATCAGGGAGGACCTGGCACTACATAGCAGTGATATATACCTTCCAATCACTATGTATTCTATCAGGGAGGACCCGACACTACATAGCAGTGATGTATACCTTCCAATCACTTTGTTTTCTATCAGGGAGGACCCGACACTACATAGCAGTGATATATACCTTCCAATCACTATGTATTCTATCAGGGAGGACCCGGCACTACAAAGAAGTGATATATACCTTCCAATCACTATGTATTCTATCAGGGAGGACATGGCACTACATAGTTGTTGATAGATCTAAAGGGAATTGTACTGATTGAAAGGTGTATAGGGGGCTTTAGTGGTGGTTTTTATTTGGTCTTGTCCACTAGAGTTGGAGCTAGATGGGTTTACTGACTTTTGAGGATAAGTATTAACAAATTAAAACCCACTTTGCTAATTGAATAGCCTATACTTCTTAAGTATAACCATCATGTTGTTTCTGAGCTGTTTGGAATCAGTGATTTTGTTTGAAGTTGCTAAAGCTGACCATACTAGCTGGCCATATTAGATCTCTCTGTCAGATATCCTTTAGATCTGCCAACAACTATGTAGTGCCGGGTCCTCTGCGATTGAACACAGATAGACTTGATTGTTTAGAAAGTCCCTCATAATACATGGTTTTGGTAAAACAAAAGGACATCTAAAGGAAATCTGACAGAATGATCTAAAGGTGTATGGCCAACTTAAATAGGTGAGATATCCTATAGAGAAGTTATGAAGGGAAAGCTTCTATGAAGAATATATTTATTTGGGCAGAGTGAAATTTGCATAACTTCCATCAAACTTCTCCATGGAACAATATCTGACAAGTGACATATCCTTTTGAAATGTATTTTCTATCTGGCACTGAATTTCAACAATGCTAGTAATTTAAAGGTTGAAAATGATAAATGTGCATCCTGCTACCACTGGTGCTCAGCAACATGAAATATTTTAGAATCAAGTACCATCATGATCAATGAACAGGCACAGCCATGCCTTCTGCATGTATTCTATCAGTATCTGAATCACAGAATTCTCTGGTCCTATTCCTGAGATTTTAGAGCTTCTGAACCGCATCTGCTGAATTACAGCTGACAGCCCTGTCATTTTCTCAACATGGCTGATTCATCATGGAAACTCAAGGGTATATTACCATGTGTTCAGCATCCAGCAGCACAGGTACATCTGTGGTTTTAAAATATTTATCAGAAAGGTGTAACTCACTGTTTTCCAATTCATACAGTATTCCTACTTTTTTTTCCAACAGTTTTTATATAAAATTTTAGCAATACAGGGTAAAGAACATAACAGTGCACAGTAATGGCAAGTCATACAATATGCAAGAGGATTCTAGATCAATTATACAGTACCATGCAGAGCAGCATAACCAGATTACAAACCAATCAATTCAAAACAAACTAATGAACAGAGTGAAAAGCAAAGTTCAAATTAAGAAACACACAAAATCCACACTGTCTAACGAAACCGCCCATACCTGCAGTTGGGATCTAGTGCAGGATATATACCCTAATGCATATAAAAACTAGAAGTAAACCTGAAGGAAACAGGTAAAGCCGACCATACACCTTTAGATCATTTCATACAATTTCCATTAGATCTACCAACAACTATGTAATATAGTGGCCTCCCTGATAGAGATGGTCGAATTTTTTTTCAAAAATTCGACCATTTCGACGGTTTCGACTTCATTGCAAAGCCCCTGAGCATGGTATCATCACCAAACTTGCTGTAGAGAAGGGTTGGGGGTACACTGCAAAAAAGAAAGTATGTCTCTAACACAAACAGTTTTTTCACAAATTAAGTTCAAAGTCAAGTAAAAATTTCGAAAATCGGAATTTCAACTTTAACTTTGAACGTAATTTATGCAAAAATGACATGTGCTAAAACAAAACTTTTTTTTTTCAAATGCTCCTACAACCCTTCTCTACATCTACATGTAATTTTGGTGATGATACCATTTTCAGGGGCTTTGCAATAAGCTCACAAAGTTAGGAAGTCGAAAAATTCGACCATCTCTACTCCCTGATAGAATACATAGTGATTGGAAGGTATGTATCACTGCTATGTAGTGCCGGGTCCTCCTTGATAGAATACATAGTGATTGGAAGGTATATATCACTGCGATGTAGTGCCGGGTCCTCCCTGATAGAATACATAGTGATTGGAAGGTATATATCACTGCTATGTAGTGCCGGGTCCTCCCTGATAGAATACATAGTGATTGGAAGGTTCACTATTACATGGTTTGGTAGAAGAAAAGTTGATTGTACAGAAATTGTATGGTAACATTGTAAGGTGTATGGGGGGCTTAAGCCTAACATTGCTCAAGTGGATATTTCTAATTGACCCAATGTGCCACAGAGAGATCAAACCCATAAAGGCTTCCATTAATTCATGTAACTAAGGTGGCAACATGTATGTTTGATACACCTGTCAAGTTTGAAAAAAATAGCCCTATGGATGTCAACATGGATTGGCTCATGTTTGGTTTGTCCAGGACCATTATGTGTTAGATTATGTGTTGGAGATGTTGGTGTTAAGATCAGAAAATATTGGGGGTGAGCCATGGATTCACAGTTCTTTTGAGAATCCCCATCTAAAGTAATGGGAAAAAACTTTTTCGATCCCAAACTCAACCCAACCTCTTTGGGTTGATTATTTAAAGAGGATGCATTTGCTTCGCTAATGGTCATTCAGGAATTGACCACAGAATCGATACGTGTATGACTAGCTTTAGATGGATATCCTAAAGTCATTTGCTGAAGAGCTGCCTATAGCTCTACACAATTCGATTTAAGCAGGGAACACACTTGTAGATATGGGCCAGATCGATGGCTGCTTCGAGCGCGCTCACGGCCATCTATCTGGCCCATATCAAATGCAACCATCCCTGTTTTTGGGGACCAATCATTCCCACTCGAAAACAGGGATATTAGACATGACTGTAAACCACGGTCCTTGTCCATTGCTTTTTCATGGAAACCGCAGGGTCTCCATGTAAAGCATCGGCTGAGCTGGAGACACAGTTCTGTGCCTTCAGCAACTTTGATATCAGACAGCAGCGCGATGACGTCATTTTTCCTCTGCAGGGAACCTCGTACGGCTCCTATATCGAGCCGTGTGTTCCCTGCTTTTGTTTTTTATTCTTTAAATCATGCTAGGGCTTATTTCAGAGTAGGGGTATGTATTCTGTGGTAACACTAAAGAATCAAAACAATAATTGAGTAAGTATTGTTAAGAACTAGCACATTTTCTCATCCCAAGTCTAAAACCAAAAAGGCCAAAGCTACTGCTACAGGCACTAAAATCTTGATGTACACAATAATAGGTCACTGTGTAAGCTATAGGGCCTTTATTTGGCAATGTTGCTCTAAAGCAGAGTTTCCCAAACCTGTCCTCAGGCCCCCCCAACAGTCCATGTTTTGTTGATATCCAGTAGAGATGGTTGAATTTGTTTTAAAAAATTTGACGATTACAAAGATTTCGAGTTAATTGCACAGCCCCTGAACATGGTATCATCACCAAACTTGATGGAGATGTAGAGAAGGGTTGGGGGTATACTACAAAAAAGAAAGTTTGTCTTTAACACAAATAGTTAGCAAGTCAAAAAATATAACTATCTCTAATATCCAGACAGGTTGCTGATCCACACTGGCTAGACACTGATCATAAGACCTGTACTTAATAAAGGTTATCTTCAAAATCTGTGCTGTTGGGGGTGGCGGACTGAGGACAGGTTTGGCAAACACTGCTCTATAGCAACATCATTTCTAAGGCTCTTATTGTAGAGTTTTTCCCCTCTTCGTATTACAGGGTTAAAGTAGATCTCAAAACAATCATTTTAGCCTCATGTAAGCTTTAAAGCTCTAAAACAACCCCCCCCCCCCCAAAAGATAACATTTATACTCACCTCTGTGCTGTCACAATGGTTCAAAAATGCTCCAAACTTTAAAAATAAATATACTTACCTGTTCTGCTCTTTCAGAGGATAGTAGCTGCAGTTCTATGTATTGCCAGTAGAGGCCGCCAGCTATATTGTTTCCAGCTCCGTAAACTTGTATACAGATGGGATGACATGACATGACTCTATATATCCCAACTTTAAATGAGAGATAGGAGGGGCAATGAGTGACCTTCAGGAATTTCTCATTGCAGGTAAAGATTTTTTATCTACTGTGGGGGTTCAGCTTCAAACGGTGCTCCCAAAACAGCAATCAACAAGATTGTTTTCCTTTTAGGGCTCCTGCCCATGTTTATTTGAGCACACAAACAGTCCAAATATAACTTACTCTCGCAGGGGTTAATGGCAATTGAAACAAAAATGCCAAGCCACCTGGCTTCACACCATCCAACATAAATCGTCTTTGACTTCTCAGCAGCAACAGGCCTGGGCCTCACACTCCTTGTGAGCCCCCTGTATCAGCTGCTCCAGTAACCACAGACCTGGGCCCCCCACTGCTTGTGTGCCCCCTGTCTCCACTCGGTCAGACACTATGGTCTGAGCTCCTTTTGTGGAGACACACCCAGCTCCACTCACCTGCAAACAGGTGTAAACCCTTGAGTGTTCCTAGGAGAATAGTAAGGCCCACCCAGTTCCATCCTTCCTAGCCCAGAGTTCGGGACCCCATAACCAAAATTAAGTAAGAAACTGTTCAGCAACCAACTGAACAGTTGGTTCCAAAGAAATATAACAATAGAGTCCGTATAATATAAAAGTCAGTTTTTTTTATAAACATCGTAGTCTAATAAATGTAAAGGCAAGTAATTATTGTTTAGATCTACTTTAAGATCAGAATAATTCCTCCATTAGTAAGCAGCGTTTAACCGCCCTAGCGTTATGGACGGCAGCACCTCGTCCAGCGCTCCAACTGCTACTATCGCACTGGACGAGGTGCTGCCGTCCAGTACAATGCGGGGCTCAGGGAGAGAGCATACTCACGCTGTCCTGTGTCCCCTTCATGCGACATGGCTGCTCGTGTCTTCCCCCCCCCCCCCCGCGCTCCGAGTGACGTCACTCGGGGAGGCGGCGGGAGATTTGTACAGTAAATAGCATGAAAGCAGTTTTCTATGTAGAAAACTGCTTTCAAACTCCCCCTATGTACTAAATATCGCCAGAATAAAGTCCCTGATGCCCCAGATGTGCCCATTTGCAGTAACCCTTTCTTCCCTGGTGTGATTTTATCACCAGGTTAGAGAGGGTTAACTGCAAATGGGAACATCTGGGGCACCAGAGACTTTTTATTTTGGCGATATTTAGTACATAGCAGCATAGTTTTGTGTCCTAATTTTTGTGTTTTTTTTTCATTATTTTTCTTAAAAATGTTTTATTTTATTTTACATAATTGTTTGTTTCAAACATTCTTATATTCAGGATGTCTATTAGATCCTTGTACGGACATATTTTGGGAAGTTACAGGCCTACAACATAAAGAAAAATTTACCATTGAAGTCTATGGTGCACTTTTGGTACAGAAATCTGGACCTCAGCAGTGCGCTAGGGAGGTTAATGTACCCGCGTACTTTTTATAATTATATAATTACTTTACCAACACATACCCGGCTTCAGAGCTGACTGGCAGGTTAGAGACATTCCGAGGCTTTGCAATTTTTCAATTAATTTTTGTTAATGGGATATTTTTTTGCGCAGACACATTGTAGTTATTAGCAGAATACTTACTAGGATAAACTCTAATGAAATTTTCTGAGAGTTACGCCTGCATTCAATTAACTTTTTAAATATCAAGTCATTTTTTGTGTGGATTCGCAGCCTTTTGGATGAACGCTTTTATGCTGATTTCTTTCTTGGCTCCTAAATAGATTAATTTAAAAATTTTGCCGTTGAAGTAATTGTCCCCAAAAGATATATATATCGTCGGCTATTAACGTTAGAACAGTGTAATTGTAAATTTCACTGCGAAAGGGAAGCTCGCTTTATTTATTCGCCGGTGTCTAGACAGGCCCCAAACGAGACGTATTGTCCAGTAGATGGTTGATATTAGCCTTTGACCTATTTTCTCTTTTTATAATATAGGCCTGGGTGTTCTGTACAGAACCATGACTCATGTGGATAGGGCTCTTTGACTAGGTGAATAGCCTCATAATAAAGCTAAACCTGTCTGCATATTAGAAAAGTCTTCTATTGATTTAGCTTGTTTTATTCTCATGTTGTTTAGAAATCTTGAGCTGCTAGTTCTTATTTCCTGTTCCATTTATTTATATGATTTTCATTAGAAAATAGGCGACCTCCATAAGTCATAACTTAAGCCCCCAATACACCTTACAATCTTACCATACAATTTCTGTACAACCAACTTTTCTTCTACAAAACCATGTAATATGAGGGCTCTTCTAACCTTCCAATCACTGTGTATTCTATCAGGGAGGAACCGGCACTACATAGCAGTGATATATACCTTCCAATCACTGTGTATTCTATCAGGAGGACCCGGCACTACATAGCAGTGATATATATACCTTCCACTCATATGTATTACTATGGGAGGACCCGCGCACTTACATAGCAGTGAGATATACCTTTCCAACTACTATGTATTCTATAGGGGAGGACCTGGCACTACATAGCAGTGATATATACCTTCCAATCACTATGTATCTCTATCAGGGAGACTCGGCACTACATAGCAGTGAGACATACCTCCCAATCAGCTCCCTTCGCCGGCACTACATAGCAGTGATTATACCTTCCAATCACTATGTATTCTATCAGGGAGGACCCGGCACTACATAGCAGTGATATATACCTTCCAATCACTATGTATTCTATCAGGGAGGACTCGGCACTACATAGCAGTGATAATACCTTCCCCAATCACCTCCCTCCTGGCACTACATAGCAGTGATTTAAACCTTCCAATCACTATGTATTTATCAGGGAGGACCCGGCACTACATAGCAGTGATATATACCTTCCAATCACTGATTCTATCAGGCGGGACGTTGCACACTAAGTTGTGGTAGAGCTAAAGGAAATTGTATGAATAAGTGGTATAGGGGGCTTTAGGGTTCCTCTAAACTGGGGTTAAATACTCAGTGGGCCAAATCTAAAACAAATCCGATGGCCAACCTTGATATTTAAGAAAAATATAAATGACACTGAAGCACCATTTAGTCCAAGGCCCAAATTTGACACCCCTGGACTACATACACTTAACACACAGGGATTGGGGGGCACACATGGACGGACACACATTGTAACATAGGCCCTTGACCCCAATGTGAATGCAGCTGGCAAGGGGGGCTGGTGGTAGGCAGATTTAGGATTTAGTAGAGTATTTTTCTCAGCAGCCCAATTTGGCTTGTACACCTATGCTCTAACACCAATAGACAGCTTTTTTTTGGTTCGATATATTGACAAAGATTCAAGTTCATAAGATATAAATACCTATTGAGTATTGCTATAATAAACATGGTAAGGGTGTTTATACAATGGATTATGGTCATAGAGTAGGTTAAAGAATTGCCATGCATAATTTTGTAATGACGACTTGTGAGGTGTACATATGACGGTGTCACCCCTCCGTGTCACCTGGGGGGCTTGCGGGGGCGCCTCGGTGGTTCCCAGTATGGTGGGGTGGTCCCGGGCGTCACAGTCCTCTCCCCTCAGGACGTACAATACCTTAGGAGGTTGGGTGGTACCCAGGCCATGGGTACCACGTTTGTCGAGGGGCTCTGAACGAGTGCGTGCAGAGTCAATGGCGCCCACGGGTAGCGGTGTTTGCGCATGAGGAGGATCCGGACTGCCAGGCGAGGCGCGCGCACGAGAGTGGCATATCTAAAAGGACATACACCCCTCCCCTCTGCCAGGGCACTTCTGCAGATGGGAGGGGGATATTAATCAGTATGGGTCTATAAAGCCTCGAGCCAGCACCACATGGGTGCTGTTAGAGTTGCAGTTTAGAGAGTAAAACTGAGTTTAGCATGCTTCCCTAACCCATCTACTATCGAATTCCCGTTACGACCTTGGCTTTCCTACCGTTACCCGCTTCCGGACTCCTGACTGTGCGGGTTTGTATGGTTATCTCCGATTGCTGCCGGCCCTGACCCCTCGCTTGTCTTGACGATTCTGACCTCTCCAACCCTCTTGACTTTGGACTTTGGTATTTTGGACTTGACAACTCTAGTGCTTTTGCACTTCCAGATTGGGGCAGATTCACCCGTATCACCACCGTCTACGCGGGCTACGACCACTGGGGGAGACCTGTCCTACCTGCCGCGGAAAGACCACCGGTGCCCCCTCCTGGGACATCGGCCCAACTCCCATTAGGGGGGCTCTGGGTTGAAGACCAGGTTCAACGGATTAGACTCCTCCCCTTGTGGTCGTTCTCCGTCACCATCCCTAAACCCAGCAAGGACGGTGACAGAAGGTAGATGTGAGGTCCAGCAATGTACAGTAGTCCATGGCATCTAATTGTCTGTCATTGTTTTGGTTTTATACCTATTACCTAATTGGATGCCACCATTTTATTATAAAGTTTGACGTACTATTTTGCATAAATTTTGGTGGATCAAGAGGGTCAACCAGTTAGTTTTTATAATTTATATATATATTATAAATAAGCCTGAAGAAAGGATCTGAGACATCCTAAAAGTTTTCTTTTTCAAAGACTTTAGTTGGCCAATAAAGGGGATCCCTTGAACTGCAAACACACTACACCACTCTTCTTTTGCTTAAATGATTTAATGTACATTGTTATACACTCTAAATTTCCATATTGTATTTCTTACAGCCCTCACACCGGATGGCAGGAGTACGAGGATGGTGTCACTAAGATCCCCACCGCATGTATTACAATAGAAGATGCTGAACTGATGGCTCGGCTGGCATCTCGTGGGGTCAAGATTGTGGTGAATCTGTACATGGGAGCTGTCCAGCATCCTGATGCTGATTCCTTTAATACAGTGGCAGAGATTGTTGGGAGTAAATATCCAGAGCAGGTATGTGTTTCATATATTCATATATGCTGTACCAATCAACATGCACAAGGCTCATGTAACATAATTGGTGTACAATCAAAGCTTAACTCTAGTAAAAAAAAAAATAATAATATTAGAGAAAAGAAGGGGAAGAACCAATGTCAATGATTGTTTAAAACCTAATAGAGCTACTTCATTTTGGAAATATAAAAATTGTGTTGACATGCAAGTTTCTTGTTCTTGTTCCTATACATGTGTAAGTCTTTGGTTCGATTTTTGAATATGATTTGAATCCATCGATTTTACCACCACCCAATATGATGGATTCATTCCCTTAGGCATGTGCACATGCACCATAATACCATTGGATACAAATGAATGGAAATGCGTAGAAAACCCATCGATTGAAATTTACCAACATGTCATGACTTGCCACCCTGTGTAAAAGAAGCCTGTAAGATAGCAAGCCCTGTTGTTTGGAGCAGATTGGCTCACTTTAAAATACACTAAAACTCAAAAATGTCTTGTAATGGGATAGGCTTTACTAAATACCTCAACTTTTGCCCCAAACTGGGGCAAAAAATGCAAACAGATGATGAACTTGTCACCAGTATTACCTGTAAGGTCTCTGCAGCTGATACTAACTCAGATCATGTCTCAGATCTCAGATCTGTGAAAGATAGATATGGGTAGAGGAGGATGGGTTTGCTTCTTTATGCCAGTACTTATCCTTTGATGTCTGCTTAAAGCCCCCCATACACGTTCCGATTATTCTCCCGACGTGAATACAGTAACAACATTTTTAGTTGTGAAGCTATTAAGTTAATGTTACACTGTGTCTGAACCGATCTCCAAATTTTCGTCCGATCCTGTCACCCGACATTGGTTGGAACGTGTATGGGGGGCTTAACTGATAGAGAGTATTTAAGAAACAGCAGATCCACAGAGTGGATGAAAAAAAAGAAAGAGAAAAGTTGTACCCTTAACCAGAGGTTTTGGGGAAAGGTTTTAAATAATGCCATACTTTTTCAAAATTAGGCAAGGTGTTATTCAGACAAGCTGTCAGGTATTCCATATTCCGTACATGGAGTAATCTTTTATATATACTAAGGGGGGGGGGGGGATCTGCCCTCCTCCACTGTACAGCTACTATGCAAAAGGTTGCTTGTAAATTTTGTAACAACCTTGCCTTGTCTTTAATAAAGATGGTCAAATTTTCTGATGATTTCGAGTTAATTGCAAAGCACCTAAACATGGTATCATCACCAAACTTGCTGGAGATGTAGAGAAGGGTTGGGGATATACTACAAAAAAGTATTGCAAAAAGTTTTTGCACAAATGAAGTTCAAAGTCAAGTAAAAATTTTGAAAATAAAAATTTTGACTTTTAACTTAATTTATGCAAAAACTACATATGCTAGAGCAAAAAAAAAAATAATTCCAATGTTCCCACACCCCTTCTCTTTATCTCCAGCAATTTTGGTGATGATATCATGTTCAGGGGCTTTGCAATCAGCTCACAAAGTCAGCTAGTCGAAAAATTCAACATCTCTAGTCTTTAAGTATCCTAGGGACAGATAACCACAATCTAAAATATATTGCATCCCAGAGAATCTCAAATGCGGTGAGGTGCATTCCCAATTGCTGGACCTTTCTCCAGTAAAGATGTATTGCTGGACATTCCCAGTATATATGGTATAAATCTGCTGCGTCTGGGTTACACTGCCAACACACCCCAGTTATGCTGGGCAAACACATACCGAGTAGGTCAGACCGACCTACTCCGATGTGTGCCGAGATGCTAACGTGATGACGTCATCACGTTAGCACCCCGTTGCATTCTGGGGCCCCTTCAGTCGGCTGGGCACCCTTTGTGTGCCGGCCATAAGCTGCAATGAAGACGCCGTCTCCATTCAGCTTATGGCATCGGCTTGCCTCGGCTTGCATCGGCCAGAGAAGATCAGACATGTCCGTTCTCTGGCCGGCCGAGCAGTGGGGCGACAGATGTGGGCACATGCCGATTAGCGGCCGATTTTTAACCTGACCGACGGCGCGAGCGCGCACGCGCCGTCGGTCAGGTTAAAAATCGTCCGCTTATCGGAATGTGTATGCCTAGCATTAATGATGGGTTAATTGAGTGTATTACATATGGGGTGCGATACCAATGGAATTAAATTTTGTATTGGTTCTCTTTGTATATGGTACCATGGTACCTCTTTGTATATGGTACCAACAGAGGACATACTGTCATAAAGCCTTCCAAAATCTCAATCTCCTTATTGAAATAGTTTTCCCATTTAATCATGTACCTTTGTTTTTTTTAAAGGCGCACTAGTTGGTGATAGACATATAATTTTATAAATGTATTTTACATTTCTGAAGGACTGTAAGATAAACTGTGGGTATTTCTTTCGAATAATTAAAATTTCTAGATGTTATTTGTTAAATAGATCATTTTCAGCTTTTGAGTTTGTATACTAAAAGACTAGAAATGCGTGTCCTTAAAAAGCCCATGCACAGATGTACGGCAGGCTGTCTGAATACATCTGTGCATTTATTTAAGATAAATCTCCTCTTGTCCCCCAGCTTCGTTAGAGTGCGTCAGTCTCCTTCTATTCTCAGCACTTCTAGAGACTCTTAGCAAAGCTGTAAACACTTCTGTAGTGACACATTGAAATGACATTCTGTTCTAAGATTGATGCTTGCAGGATGTCTTCACAGAGAGGATATGGATATCTAGTCCAGCACACACTGGATATTATCATCAAACTATTTCTTAGGAAATCTGACAGAGCACAAGCAATAGAATAACACTGGGAGCCATGATCAGGCTGGCATTGCTCTCTAGTCGCACAATATATTTTGTAGGGACTGTGTTGTATGAGAGCCATGCGTCATCTCTGAGCTAAGTGTAATAATATCTGACAGGGTACAGCTAGAATTCTTGCAGTTTTACTTTAGGGACAGCTGGCAAAAAAAACTTTACAGTTACTTTAGCCAAGATAGTAGACTGTCCTTCTGGATCAAAAATGAACTTCCAGTGTCCTTGAATGAGATGTTCATTATATGCATGAAATGCACAGTTCTAGTCCCAATACATATATTGCATCATATAGGCTCTGGTCTTACCTGAATCTGATTCACCGTATTGGTCTGATTGTATATTTATACATGTGATTTGAAGTATTTTTCATTTTATTTCATATACTGTATTTTTCACTCTATAACACGGTGCGTGTTATAGAGTGAAAAATACAGTATATGAAATTGTGTTTTAGAGAGTCAGAGACACAGTTATTACCATATAAAGGAAATATACAGCATGTTCCATCAAAGTAGGCAGGTCTGGTCCATGCAGTATTCACAGTATATTCCTCCAGCCAAAAGCCTAGTGCTAGGAGGAAGGCTCCAGCAGAGTGTCAGGGCTGAAACTAGAACCTGTTTCTATACACTAGCAGTACCCATTCTCTGAACCCACTGACCACGCACGGTCACATTTTACAATCTGGCACTAACAACTTACCCATGAGCAATTATTTACATATCAGAGGAGAGATGTGTCTGTGGCACATATTTTTTTTTATTGCAGATCAGCTAATGCTCATCTAAATAGCCTCAAATCACCCAGCTGATAGCCATAGCTATTTGCTGATGCATCAACATCTAACATGAGACTGCTGGTGCAGCCACCCTGTTCCTGATGCCAGCAGCCCCAGAAGATTTAGATTTGTCACTCAAGTGGCACTTAATAATCAGGCTTAAGCCTGAAGAAAGTACAACCCCAGAAAGTTCACCCCTCCCAGATTAAGGGTTGGGGGACCAACTTTGGGATTTTTGAGGCATTCACCATAGTAATATGAATATCTTTAACATTTTTTTAAAGAGTGTCACAGAAATAGTGTGATGAACCAATAGTGTATATACAATGAACCAAACAATTCAGGAAATCATGGTCAAACCATATAGAAGATACAGATATTCTGTGTGATTGTCTTGTGCTGTTTTCTCAACGTGTTTCACAAATAACTTGCTTTTTTGGGAGACTTGGCAAAACTAGGAATGTATCTATGCATGAGAGAAGGTAATTGGTTTATTATTTTAAGGTAGACTAAAACAACAGTAAAAATATAAAAATTTTGATACATTTTTTTTATAAATAGCTCTTGTCGACGCGTTTCACGGCCCTCTCAACACTTCTTCAGGAGAACAGTATGGTGGGGTCTCTTTCCACTTTAAAATTATTTTTTGAGCATAGAAACAACCTCACGCATAGACCTAAAAGCCCAAGGAAATAAAGGGGACTAAAGTGGTGTGCTAGAAGTGTTGTATACTATTACTGTGTATGAGTGTAAATAGTGTATGGTTCCTGTGTGATGTGGTGAATGTTATATTTACCATGATAACGCTCTAGAGCAGTGGTCTGCAACTGAGTTGATGTAGAGGGCCACA
>CM070036.1:19143434-19156710 GCA_036250615.1 Ptychadena robeensis | reverse complement strand
GTGATGCACATTTTAATTCAGAGGTTATGTGAAGCAATATGAGTTTCTATGCCCTTTGCATGAACAGTAAGGTTCCGGTGGCCTCAAGTGGAGGACTGAGGAGGGCCACTGAAGAATGCTCAAAGGGCCGCATACGGCCCCCAGGCTGCAGGTTGGGCACCTAGGCTCTAGAGTGACTAAACACTACTTGTAGTGTTAAGTCACTCTGTGGTGTTACAGATTCTCTAGGAACACAACTTCACGGGTCACTGTCATATAGCACACACTTTCACTGTTGCTGACATTCACACACTGATCTACTCCCTCACATACACACAGATCACACACATACATCCTTACACACTGCCAATCCTTCCCACACATTGTGTCAGCAATACTTACTCTCATTTATCACTCCTACATAACAATTCGATTATCATTGTAAATCATATTTACCTCGTCACACAGCAGCACGTATGCATGACTATATCATTTCATCCCACTATTTCCACACATGCACATTATAGTATACACCACTTCTAGCACACAACTTTAGTCCCCTTATATCCCTTTACATTTCCTTGGGCTTTTAGGTCTATACCCTGCATTAGCATTGATAGTTAAGCCCCCCAGTCACGTTTCGAAACTCGGTCGATATGCTGACAAACGCGTGGCCGCTCCTGCCGAGAATTGGCCAGCCACCCTTTGTGTGCTGGCACTTACTTTGGAAGGGGACGCTGGTCCCCATCTAAAGTAATTACATTGATCTGAAGTGAGAATATCTATGATCAATCTATGGTTTGATTAATATTGTAAAGAGGATGATGATATGGCTGCTTCTCCTTTACTTACTCACCATAATCTATATGGTCATTCTTCCATGTTTGTAAGCCAAGCCCTACTCCATAGAGCCATGGTTTCCATGCACCACACTGATGATAGCCAATGAGCCTGAAACAGCTGTATGCAGTTATAATAAATGGCTCTGTACAATAAGTCTATATTTACACTGTACACCAGCAGTTCTCAAAGCTTATTTGGCTTATGGCATCATGCATATGTATATTCTTTTTCAAGGAGTCTTGACTGTGCTAATGGGATCTATTAACCCCCCTGCCATTCCTGATGGCACCATCTCATCCAGCGCTGTCCTGTCAGTACTGCACTGGACAAGATTGGGCTGTCTGGCAGAGATCGGAGCCCCAGCAGCACATACTTACTGTTTCGCACTGTCCCGGTGGCCTGATGTAACAAGGAGTCTGCTGCAGGAGAGTGGCACCCCGCCCCCCACCCTGTGGAGTGACATGATGACGTCACATCGGGGAGGCGGCAGGAAATTCGAAAGTAAATTGCACGAAAAATAAAGGCTCTGGTGCCCTAGAAGTGCCACTTTGCAGTTAACCCTCTCTCCCCTGGTGTGGGGGAACTGTGTGTAACTGTATGCAATACAATTCAAAGAAAAAAAAAACAAATCACATTTCCAAATGAATACATTTTTTTATTATAAATAAAAACCAAATATGAATACTTACTGTTTCGAAATCTATCATACAAAAGAAGTATTTAAGCTCCCTAGCGAACTGCTGAGGTCCAGATTTTTGTACCAAAAAGTGCACCATAGAGTTCAATGGTAAATTTTCTTTTGTCGTAGGCTGTAAATAAATAAAAATAATGAAAAAAACACAAAAAAAGGAGCACAAAAGTATGCTGCTATGTACTAAATGTCGCCCAAAATAAAAAGTCTCTGGGCCCAGGATGTTCCCCATTGCACTAACCTCTCTACCTGGTGTGATAAAATCACACCCGGGAAGAAAGGGTTACTGCAAAATGGGCCACATCTGGGGCAGTCAGGGACTTTATTATGGTGATATTTAGACATAAGGGGGAGTTTGAAACAGTTTTCTACATAGAAAACTGCTTTATTTGCCTATTTTACTGTTACAAATTCCCGCCGCCTCCCCGAGTGACGTCATCACGTCACTCGGAGCGGGGGGGGGGGGGGGGAAGACTCGAGAAGGCCGAGGAGGCATGTCGAATGAAGGGGACCCAGGACAGAGTGAATATGCGCTCTTCCACCGAGCCGACTTGTACTGGACGGCAGCACCTCGTTCCAGTGCGATAGAAGCAGTTGGAGCGCGGACGAGGTGCTGCCGTCCCTACACTAGGGCGGTTAAGAGATTTTATCATTCAATAAATACATTTTATTATAATTTTTTTTAACATACATACTAGACCCTTGTAACGGAATCATTTAGGAAGTTACAGGCCTACAAAATGAACATCCATAAATGGTTCATTAACAAGTCTGTGCGTTTTTGGGATGGAAACTGGACCTCACAAGAGCGATAGGGAGGTTGCTACCAAATGTTATCTGATGATTTGGTTTCTCCATAGCCTTATCTTAAATTAATCTTGATGCTATATATAGTTTTGATGATTTTGACTTAAAAATGGGAAAGGCATTTTAATATGGTGTGATAAGGACTAATGATTGTATAGTATATTACAGGACGACTTTGAGCTAGCAGTTCTGAATGAGAAGAATGCACATTCTAGGGATACTTTCTTTGATACAACTAATCCTGTGTTTGAAGATGGCTTTGTCTGCCATCAGGCAGGAATTTTGGACCAGCAGACAGTTGACCATTCCAGTATAGCTACCGGGAAGCAGCAAGGACAAGAGAAAAGTTATTCCAGCTGATACTTGTTTAATTCCTGGTATCTTTTTAGCCTTTTGAAAATGCATCAAAAAAAACTAGTTAGACATCTGGAAGATATTCTTCTGGGTTTGAGAATTACAATTTCACATCTGTTTTGCCTAAACTTAGGTTAAGGGTATAGAATAAATACAATGGACCCTTCTACTCGTTCCGAAGAGTTGGTTGTATGTTGAAACCATTTTTGCCCATAAAAAGTTATGGAAATTGCAATAATCCATTTGGACCTCCAAAATTACCACTTACCTAACCTTTTCATAATAAAAAACGGTTGTAAAATATATGTAACATACAAGAAACACCAATAATATTCCTTTTTATAGCAATTAAAGTTATAACATGTTCCTAGCCTACCAGAAACAACAATTTAAGACTGTACTCACCATTAGAGATGGTCGAATTTTTCGACTTGCTAACTTTGTGAGCTGATTACAAAGCCACTGAACCCAGATCCCCAAAATTGCTGGAGATGTAGAGAAGGGTTGTGGGAACATTCGAAAAAAAAGTTTTGCTCTATCACATGTAGTTTTTGCATAAATTAAGTTAAAAAATTAAGTCGAAATAACGATTTTCGAATTTTGACTTGAATTTGAACCTCGTTTGTGCAAAAACTGTTTGTGTTAGAGACATACTTTCTTTTTTGGAGTATACCCCCATCCCTTCTGTACATCTCCAGAAAGTTTGGTGTTCAGAGGCTTTGCAATTAACTCGAAATCTGTGAAATGGTAGAATTTTTGAAAAAAAATGTGATAATCTCTACTCACCATTCAAGTTGACATCTCTTTCTTTTGCTCAATTGTAATTGCCTCTGATCTCTTTCCTATTTTCCATCTCTCTTACCTTTTTTGGGGCCATTTAGAGCTGCATACATCCTAATTATGCACTGCTCGTCCTAAATACTGTACATTCTACTGTGCGCTCATACAGTATATCTGGGCTCATAGGCAGGTTTCTGGACACCTATGAGGTCCTTGTTTACATCCCTGTGTATGTACTGTGTATGCTCATACGGTATATCTGGGCTCAGAGGCAGGTTTCTGGACACCTATGGGGTCCTTGCTTACAATCCTGTGTGTGTACAGTACTGTGTATGCTCATATGGTATATCTGGGCTCAGAGGCAGGTTTCTGGACACCTATGGGGTCCTTGTTTACAATCCTGTGTGTGTACAGTACTGTTTATGCTCATACAGTATATCTGGGCTCAGAGGCAGGTTTCTGGACACCTATGGGGTCCTTGCTTACAATCCTGTGTATGTACAGTACTGTGTATGCTCATACAGTATATCTGGGCTCAGAGGCAAGTTTCTGGACACCTATGGGGTCCTTGTTTACATCCCTGTGTATTTACTGTGTATGCTCATACGGTATATCTGGGCTCAGAGGCAGGTTTCTGGACACCTATGGGGCCCTTGATTACATCCCTGTGTATGTACAGTACTGTGTATGCTCATACAGTATATCTGGGCTCAGAGGCAGGTTTCTGGACACTTATAGGGTCCTTGATTACATCCCTGTGAATGTACAATACTGTATATCTGGGCTCTGAGGCAAGTGTGTGCATGCCACAGGCAATACCCTACACTTGCTTTGGGACGGAAAAAACTTTGGTCTTCAGTTGAAACAAATACAGCGGTCTTAACCCGAGTTGGTTGTATTTCGAGACAGTTGTATCTCAAGGGTCCACTGTACACAAAATAAATTAACAAAGGCTCCAGTTGCAATAACTGCTTACTTCTGATGTCCTGTAAAGAAGCCATTTCATTCTGTGTGATCTTCATGTAAACCTAAGGCAGGGGTGGGCAAACTAAGTCCCAGGGGGTTTACTTTCCGGCCTTTTGTCATCTTGCTCCTCTCTGTTATCTGCAATTAGTGCAGAAAATTTAAGAAGGTAACAAAGTCCCTGTTACATGTCGCCTGTTACATCATAAGTGGCATTAAATAAATTGGCACACCTATGGCGGGTCAGTCATTACAGGCTATGGGTCCAGCCCCTTTACCAAATTTAGGAACCCAATGTGGCTCACATAGATGTTCAAAGTGATTCATTTGTATTATTGGCCAGAGTATGGCTAAAAAGACAAAGATATACTTACAATGGAAAATTAAGGAAGAGCTTTGCTGGCATAGGCAATTTTACAGTACAGCTGGGAGAGCCAGACACCAGCCGGCATCTCACATCTGACAGCTCCTCCAGTTCCCCGGCTTATCACCGTGCCGGGAGAGCTGGCGGGAAGCCAAGGTGCGACCAGCGGCGGCCGAATGTTCACATTCGGACCATAAGACACAGGCACTTTTTGCCCCCAATTTTGGGGGTGAAAAAGTGCGTCTTATGGTACAAAAAATACAGTATATTTCAGTACATCATAGAAACAACTGCAACAGAGATCTAAAAGCAGTTTAGCAGCAAACTTTGTGAAAACTAATATTTGTGTCATTATCAAAACTTTTAGCCAGGACTGTATATGAAACCAGTTTTACCTTTCACACTGGCCCCTGCGTTAAGTTATGATTTAATGTGTTATGCGATAATGTGGTTGTGTGGTAACACAAACGACCCGCTGCAAACATTTTTTGGGCTGCAGCACAAGCGTCTTCTGTATATTTGGATAGGAGACCTAGTGCACACTAATGAAGAAATGAGGGGGGGGGGGGGTTTACCACAAATGGATGCGTTACCATTACCTCCAACATGTCCATTGCTGGTGAAGAATGCACTGCAGCCACAGGGAAGCTAGTGATGAAGGGCCCTAAAGAAAAAGGATGGAGCATAGCTGTAGCTCTGGGTTACCATTAGTAAAGCTATTTGCTGGATATTAAATGTACACACCCCTGTTAAAATGACTTGAAGAGGGCTGTGCACAAGAGATGGCCATGGACTCTGACGGTTACCGCTACAACACTTGCTGGTAAACTCCTGCAGCTGCAGCATGGCTAATGTGAAATGGCCATAAAGGAGAAAGATGGGGCATAGCTGTATCTCTGAGTTTGGCATGAGTTAAGATATACTCTGGATATATAGTGTACACACCCCTGTTAAAATGTTAAGGTAACATAAAATGGGAGTCCACATGTTGCATGTTGATGCCTCCTACAGAGAAAACTGAAATTTGTAATTAAATCAAAAAGGTCCTTGAACTAACCAGTACTTTACGGGTGTGCTCACGTATACAACAAGCTTATCATTCACTTTTTAATTTGTTAAATGTTTTCACATAACAGCTTTGTGTTGTTTTTCTACTATATTTGTACAGGTTATAGGTCACATTAAGGGTGAGGGAGGATTTGAAATGATTTATTGTGGTCTTATTTGTGTATATCACAAATACATACCATTTTAATATGATATAGGGTGAAAATATCATTTACATGCACT
This sequence comes from Ptychadena robeensis, assembly GCA_036250615.1. NCBI lineage: Eukaryota > Metazoa > Chordata > Amphibia > Anura > Ptychadenidae > Ptychadena > Ptychadena robeensis. The sequence goes on along the minus strand of CM070036.1, from coordinate 19,150,639 downwards.
GAATATTGTTAATAAATGTATTTGATACATCTGACAACTTTACAGACCGTTTAATGAGCTTGTACTGACCTTTTATAAATGTCTAGAAAATAGTCTGCTAAAAAGGGCAGCCATGGGTCTAAAATTATCTGTGTTTTCAGTGTCACAGAAGTATTTCTATTAAAGGGACAAGTCATTAAACATAAACAATCGGTTTCTATAAAGAGACGAGCTGGGGTCAGCTGTGTGTAGATATTTATTATGTGATAACCAGAATTCTCTTTTTCGAGTGTGATAATCTATGTATCTGGGGGACCTTGATTAATCATGAAAATGTGTATATATATATATATATATATATATATATATATATATATATATATATAAAACTCTTGCCTAGTTTAGGTTGCTGCGCTCCTCTGATTTAGATTTTTAAAATATCTGAAAATAGACGATTGCCAAGAACATACGTATTTTCTTCCAGGAATCTTTCAGCAAAGATATCAACTCATGATGATTCCTTACTGAGAATACATGGCAGGTATATCTAGTTCACCTATTATGGTTGTGAAATATATGATAAAACTATATTTGATAAAAGATGCTTCAAGGACTACAATAAAACTGAATTAAATGAAACTACTAGATGGCTTACTAGTTTGTATACCATATGAATAAATATATTGTAGTCCAACTCTTCAGTATGATCTGAAAGGTGTTAAAACTTCCCCTACTTGCCCCACATTGCACAGATAAAAGGCACTGTTCTTATTTTCAGGCAGTTTAATTGAAATTCAAATATAACCTCCATTTAAATCAGCTAAGTCCAGAGTCAGCGAACCATAAGAGGCCGAAGAGGCAGGGGAGGGCAGCACCGTTGATTTCCATGTCATAGGGACAGGGCCACCGGCTTCATCAATGACGCAGAGTATGGGAATTTTGGTGATGATGATGATGCTCAGGGGCTTTGCAATCAGCTCACGAAGTCAGCTAGTCGAAAAATTCTACCATCTCTATCCAGGACACACCACTCAATGGGAATGAAGAGGAAATCTGCCTCTCTGGTAGGACCCATTCCAGCGGTCCTGTACAATATGTTATCTGACAGGCAAGCGGTGCCCCACGTAGTCCCCAGTGAGAAGCGTTCCCTGGCTAGCATAGCTGGAGGGCGCCGCAGTATCCCAGTGAACAGATAAGCTGCCCATAGTGAGAGTTGCAGCAAAAACTTACCCCAGGAATACCACTAGGGAGGATAAGAAGCACTGAATATTGTACCCATGTGACCTAACACTTTATCTTCGCAATTACAGTTCTCCAGGCAAAGCATTTTCTTCCAACAATCTATTAGAAAAAAAAAGAATAGAAGGACGCTCTTGAGAATTGAGCACGACGGTCTTCACACTTTTCTTCACGAGGCAGCCTTTACAAAGTTTTATTCGGCAAAGTCCTCAAAACTCAAAGCACTGCATTTCTCAACCTACATATACTAATCTCTATTGAAGGCTCCAATTTTAAAGCTGTTTTTAGCAGAACAAAGAAGTCAAGCATCACAGATCATTTGAAAGGATTTATGCGTTTTTTTTCCAGGCTACTCTTTTATGATTTTTCTTCCCTCCGTTTTGATACACAGCTCTGTCATGCATCCCTCTAGGATGTTTTTCATGCACTTTCTTTTACCGTTTTTCCCCCCTCTGTGTATGAAGATGGCATTTACATCCATCTCAAAAGAATATGCACAGTTGGGCGTAGGTCATGGCAGGACACTTCATTACATTGCAGAACTTTTTATCTCACACTTAAGAAAAAAGATTGGAAATTTGCTCAGCCGCGTAAAGTGGATATAGAACGCTTATAGCTTTATGCTGATTGGGCAGAAATCCCACTGACTAAAAAAGAGATCTTTATTAGCTTTGGGTCATAAAGCTTGAAGTTCAAATCCATTTTTTCATGAATTTTTCATAAAAGCATGCAACTTTTCTTCTCATCTTCTCTGGCTATCCAAGATTCATCACTCCTGATGGCACTGGCCTTTTTGGTTGAGCGATGCCAAGTGTCATTCAATGCACTTGAACCACACAATCGTCCAACATTGGTATCTCATGGACAGATCTGAAGGGTTTTATAGTCATTGTTTACTAAGGCAACAGTACTTCTGGACAGAGCCATGCTAACAGGAGCATCTATCTGTGCAGGAATCAAACTTTCTGAACTTGATTTGTTGGTTGTATGTCAAGAAAATTTTGACTATTAAGACATAATGAGGATACACATAATGTGTTCTGAACCTCCATACCTAATATTTATGTTAGGCATGTTGTAAAGTGTATGGTGAGTGTATGGTGAGCATAAATATGAAAGCTAATATAGCAATGGGTTGGGGATTGGGAAGAGGGAGCTATTCATTGATTGTAGACTTTAAAATTTTATTTTAGTCTATTTGTAATTTGTGTGTTTTTCTGTCCTTAACTTACGCTTTCTGAATTCCTCTGATGAAGTGTCCGGCTACACTCCTGTTTGGGCAGCAAGTAACATGCCATATTGCTTAAGATGACAGTAGGTTACTATTGGTGATATATTTATCCTCTTGAAAGGGGACATGATTATGAAGATATGAAGATTTTATTTTTAATAGATATGGAACCACATTTTAGCCATGTAGTGATAATAAATTTACTCCTTTTTCTTTTCTTTGTGGATACATTTGAGGATAATTCAAGCACTGACTTTAAGAAATGATCTGTATGTAGCTAATTCAAATATATGCTATAATTGTGGAAAATGTTTATGCATTGGAACTATACAATTATGGCTTCACATGGATATGAAACTGACTAGGGATGGAATATATAGAAATGATACTGACTAGGGATGTATTATATGGACATGAAACTTACTAGGGATGGGATATATGGATATGATACTGACTAGGGATGGAATATATGGATATGATACTGACTAGGGATGGAATATATGGTATGATACTGACTAGGGATGGGATACATGGATATGAAACTGACTAGGGATGAAATATATGGATATGATACTGACTAGGCATGAAATATATGGATATGAAACTTACTAGGGATGGAATATATGGATATGATACTGACTAGGGATGGAATATATGGATATAATACTGATTAGGGATGGAATATATGAATAAGATACTGACTAGAATATAAAATTAGAGCAAGAAAAAAAGTACAGTAAACCACCCAAAACACAATGCATGCCCTTAGAATCCTGGTATTATCTCTGCAGGTGTATAAAAATGTAATCTTATGATGATTTGGGGGTGAGGTGAAGGCTTTATTACTCTGACCCTGTTGTTGCTGTTGAATCAAACTGACAATTCACAGATTCTGTGTTTGCAGCCCATTAAAAGAAACACCATTGTTTATTCCTTGTGACTTGAAATATAATAACAGATGTTTTGCTGGCATGCAGGAGAATGTAATGAAAAGTATTTCTGAAATTTGTGTTTAATCATATAAAACATGTAAAAAAAACATAATTTGGTGCAGCTGCACCTTATTTTGAAATAGCGTTCCTATGTACATTTGACCTTTACCCGTAATATTCGAAAAGTGCTTTCATTTGAAGGCACAATGGAAAGCATCTTGTTTGTATTAGAAGGCAAAACCTTTTCATTTCCACCCTTGAAAAATAAAAATTTTTATATTGTTTCGTGGCATGTGGAATTGATCAAAGCAGCTAGTGAATGTAGATTTTTCATTTTTATATCAGAGTAGAAAAAACCCTTTGCTGAGTTGTTGGGTTCCCATTTTTTGGTGTTGGTTGAGTTGAGTAGGTCTGGTTTGAGTCTAAATATTTAAATGTTTCTAGATACTTTCCATAGTTAATGGTCCATGTAGACCAGTGGTTCTCAACCCTCGGGGGTTAAAAGCCCATTTCACAGGGGTCGCTCACTTTACCTCCTGGCAGGGTGGATTTGATTTAAATCAAACCGATTTAAATCACGATTTAAATCACTAGTCAGTAAGGCTTGATTTAAATCAAACTGATTTAAGTCAATCATTCATGCCGGTATAACTTTAAAATGCAAGTAAATGAAGATTTTTAGAATAACAACTTTTCATATTATTTTTTTTATTCCCAGTTTAGGTTAATCATTCATATTTGGACAACTTTTCTGTTGCACTTAGTTTTGAGAACTGCAAAAGTAAACCAAGCATCTGTTATAAGAAGTTGTACGCAGAGAAACTCCCCAAAAATCGTACAGAAACAGACCGAAGTTGATGATGCAATACATGTATTATACACAGTGCAAAAAATGAATATAGACCATCATATCAATCAGAAACAGTGCACAATGTTGGGGATGTACACATCTGTACACATGCTGTTACACAATTAAAATAGTCCAAATGGCGCAAATTTCACCCCAACGAACGTTTCGTTGAAGACTTCTTCAGGGGGTACGATATGTAATTTCATCAGCCAAATTTACATAACACAAACAGCCAACACACGGGGATCAGTCATATTGAATAACCAAATCGACATAAAAGTGGACACAGACCCTCCGGGGTTACTCACGTCCATAAATCCTTATAAGGGAAAGATATGATTTCTGAAAATGGCGTCCCCATTGGTGATCTGCGTACAACAAGACCGACCCAAACCATCAACTGATCATGTTTACCAAAGTAAAATAATTAAAAATCGGTCTTGTACGCAGATCACCACGGCATTTATGTGGTTGAAGTCTGTCTGTCTCTCCATTCCCCACTGGTGTCGGTGCAGTGGGGACACCACCTTGAGAAATCATGTCTTTCCCCCTATATTGATCTATGGACATATGACTATCTATGACTGACCCCCTTGTGCTGGCTGTTTGTGTTATGTAGATTTGGCCTATGACATTACATATTGTACCCCCGAAGAAGTCTTCAACGAAACGCTAGTTGGGGTGAAATTTTCGCCATTTGGACTATTTTAATTGTCTAAGCACATGTACTGATGTGTAGATCCACAACATTGCGCATTGTTTCTGATTGATATAATGGTCATTACTTCATCTTTTGCACTGTGTATAATACATGTATTGCTTTTACATATTGAGTGGCCCGTCCCCTCGCCCTTGTCTATTCCAGGGGAAATTTGGGGTAATGTGTTTATGCCATCATCAACTTCTGTCTATTGTTTTGGGAGTATGGCCGCTATACATCTGAGAGTGTAGTTTTATTGATTCTAAAATCTTACAAACACCTCTGGAAGAGCGTGACATTGTGAATGGATAAATGGAATTTATTTACCCTAAAATTAAACATATACAGCCTTATTCTACATAATTAAAAACGAATCCTTATTTCATCATGGAATAACCTTGGGATGGTAATATATTTCCTCAAAAAGCATTTTATTTTTAAAAAATTCTATTTAAATCAAAAAAATCAGATTTAAATAAAAAAAAATCAGATTTAAATCAAAAAAATCAGATTTTTAATTTTTTTTTTAAAACAAATCATTGATTTTTATCCACCCTGCCTCCTGGGCATTAAGCCCGAAGCCAGTACAGATGCAGTTTGACCTTAGTTCAATCCGGCTCTCCATGAGCCTGCAGCATTTCTGCATAGCTGCAGGCACAAGGAGCTTTTCCGGCCCGTGTCTTTAGTGTTACCAATGAAGGGGGCGGGGGCGCCATAGACCTTCATGTTAGAGGAGGGGGCGTCGCTTTACCCGCACACACAGCTGGCCTCTAATTGACAACGGCGGTGTGTAGTGAGCTGGATAAGAGCTGGCAGTCACTGTACTCTGCCGTGACTGCCAGCTCTCCTGCCTGGGAAATGGCTTTTCGTGCCATGAAAAATGGCGTGAAAAGCTAGTAGCGCTAGGTAGGTTAAAGCATCAAAATTGCTGCAATCAAGCAGCAGCGTTGATGCCTACAAGCAGGGTGGGAAGTTAGGAGGGAGAGTAACGCCCCAAAACTTTGGAGGGATGGGGCATTACTCTCCCTCCTAACTTCTAACCCTGCACATCATTTGCACAAGCAGGATGGGAAAATAGGAGGGAAGGCATATTACACTTACCTGATCTTGCCGGTAGTGATGTCGCAGAGTGTCACTTCCTGTATTTGGAAAGGGGAAGTGACTCTCTGTACTGACACTTCTGCATTCCATAATACAGGAAGTGACACATGGTGATGTCACTTCCAGTGCACAGATCTAGAATGATTGAGAACCACTGGTGTAGCCACAGTGTTGTCACCTGGGAAGCTCTTCTGTTTAGGACCATGAATGTGTCCTGCCCTGTTCATCCCCATTAAATAGGGACTGTGGGATTTGCAGTTCGCAGAAGAAAGGATTGTAGGAAAATAACATTGCGATTTCATTTGCAGCTCCCAGAAAGGAAAATGACGGAAAGGTGAGCATACAGTTTTCCATAGTTCAGTGAAGTAAATAGACAATATTGCATATGAATCCTCTGTACTCTTCTATATAAGCAACAGGTGGAATGTTATGCTATTTTTTTTAATGTTTAGTACATTTTAGGAAAGGCTATTGGCAGTACAATTGACAACATTGATTTTTCATGGGGTTTTAATAGACATATCTCAAGCAGTCTCACGTAATGTCATCATTTTATGACCTGTCCATAGATTATGTCTTACTCCTGTTGCTTTCTCTGGCTTTGCGTTCATTAAAGCTGGGAAAAGACCTCGTGAAAAATAACGATTCCAGCCTACAAACAATATTTAATAGATAAGAGTAGTACTTTTTACAACAAAACATGTTTTAACTAGTGATGGCCCGAACTGTTCGCCGGCGAACTATTCGCGGCGAACATCGCATGTTCGCGTTCGCCACGTGTTCGCGAACATATGGCGAGTTCGACCCGCCCCCTATGTTTTTACATTGCACAAACTTTGACCCTGTGAGTCACAGTCAGCAGACATAATCCAGCCAATCAGCACCCCCCACCTCACGGACCATCCCACCCCCTATAGCATAGCAAGTAGAGGACGCCATTTCACATGCTGCTGGAGAGAGTGGAGAGAGTTAGAACAGAGAGCTGCTGCTGCATAGGCAACCATTAGCTAGGCAGTGTTCTTCTACAGTGTACTCTCCCTCATTGCTCTTAGTCTGCTGTCAGGACAGTGTCCTGAAAAGACCCCAAAAGCCATTTTTAGGGCTGTTTTTTTGTTCCCCCAGTGTCTGCCACACTGACCATCTCCCCCAGTGTCTGCCACACTGTCCATCTCC
>CM070036.1:19129575-19143334 GCA_036250615.1 Ptychadena robeensis | reverse complement strand
CCCCTTGAAACAACTTTCCCAACACTATTGTGGCCAGAAAGGGGTCCCTTTGTTTTAAAATTCGCCTCCCTTGAAGTCAATGGCGGGTTCGCCGGTTCGCCGGGTTCGCGAACTTTTGCGCTAGTTCGCGTTCGCCGTTCGCGAACATCAAATTCCGGGTTCGAGCCATCACTAGTTTTAACCCTTTATTACTTATTTCATGTTACTTCCACAGTGTGAGTGTAACTTTAACTTTCTGGTTTGGGGAGTGAGCCCTCATATTTATGGAAAGATTACTAAAGGTAGCCATACACGGGCATGCCCGATTTTTTGGACGATTGACCACCGTGCGCATTCTCGGCAATCAGCCAAAAATCGGGTGTGTCCATCTGGGGAGATTGACCAGGAATGTCCCGCTAGTCAGATCGCACAATGATCCAACATGTTAGTAGATTCCCGACTGATCCTCCGAGGGGTCGGCTGCAGCGTGATGACGTCATCACGCTGCAGTTTGTCCCTCAACTATAGAGGGAGAATCTGTCCGTGTATGGGCACCTTTACTTGGACTAAATGTCCCAAGAGTGGGTTACCTGCTCTGGATGCGAAACAGTGATTTGGGAAATGGCTGGGGCTAAATACTATGCTCCATAGAGTCCCAAAAGCAAAGGTAGCCACCCAACACAGAAATTCCCTGGTGCACATACTGTACCACTGTAACAGTGGTGGCCAACTGAATTGATATGGAGGGCCACAAATGCGGCCCTCAGCATCACTAAAGGGCCACACATAACATTTTCAACCTAGACTGCTTATAAAGGTTATGTGCCTCTATTCTTAGGTTATGTGCCGCAATATATATTTTACAATCACCCCCCGTTCATTGGTGAAATAGAGGGAGCATAGGAACTCACCAGTCTGCTGGTGCCCCACCAACACTAGAGGGGAAGTGTAGAGGGACTTAGACACCATCTGGGTCGCTGATTGGCTTTTATGTGTGCATATCATGTAAGTTTATTGCCTTTGCTCATCTTCCCCCGCTAAAAGTTCCTGGGCGAAGACCTGTCCACTGAGGATCAGCGGACAGATGAGTTCCTATGGCCTATGCAATAACAGTAAGGTTTTGTGGGAGGACCAAAGGCGGCCGCCAAAGAACGCCCAAAGGGCCACATGCGGCCCCCGGGCCACAGGTTGGGCACCTGGGACTTAGAAGCTTCATTGTATAGGATGCACCCTATAGAGTCGAGTGTCTGATCCTGAAAAAAATATGACTTTAGGTTACTTGTCGGAGCTCTGTCCTCTGAGCGGCAGAGCGGGAGATAAAGGTGGTGGGGAAGCTGCCTCTGACAGCTTCTCTGACTCCTGGTCCTGACCAGCTGGTTATCAGAGCAATCTGTAACATCAGCATAAACATTTTAAAATTGAATAGCAGAACAAACAAGACATCAAAGGAACAAACAATGCATCAAGGGAATGCGCTGGAGACTTGTTTGTTGGCAGAACAGGATTTCAATATATCAGATCATGATGCGTAGTCTGGAGGAATATACATGCCTGCGGCTCTGTAGATGAGCCGGAGGCACATGGAGCCCTTCCGGCCCGTGTCTTTGGCGTCATCTGTGACGCCGAAGGGGGCGGGGAGGGGGGGGGGGGGGGGGGGGGGGGGGGGTGGCGCCATAGACCTCTATGTTAATGGAGGTGGTGCCACTCTCCTCCTCACACACTGACGGCATCTATTTGACACCGGCGGTGTGTAGAGGGCTGGGTGGAGGGTACAGTGTACTCCGCCACGATTGCGGGAGAAGCGGCTTTTCGTGCCATTTAAAAATGGCGCGAGAAGCCCGTAATGCCCAGAGGGTTAAGTAGCTTTAAGCTGCAGTATTGCTAACCTGTATTATTATATGTTCTATAGCTTCATATGTGCAGGCCTAAGGGCCCTTTCACGCTTCAAGCGCTGCATTGGCGGTGATGGTTTTTGCTGGTAATGGACTGCGTCCCTTAACCTCATCTGTTTGACAAAAAAACACTCCGCTTGCCTCCCTTTCCTGTCCCATACAAGTGTATAGGAGAGGTGTTCTGCGTCTGCAATACTGCATGCAGCACAGTGCTTACGGTAACGTGCAGACTTCCTATAAAATCCTGTGCACCTTGCGTTAGGCTAGCCAAGCTGCATTGTGATACTGCAACTCAAACCCTGCTATTTGGAAAGGGCCTTCAAAACGTTATTTAGGGCTTGTCCCCACTGACAAGACTGGACGTGGGGCAGTCCCGGGCGGGTGCAAGCCGCAAGCCACTCGCGACTGAACAAAGTGCACGAGTGGACGCTGCCGTGGCTAATATACATTTCAAAGCAGCCGCTAGCAGCCCGTCAGCCGTGCAAGTGGGGACAAGCCCATTGAAATGAATGGAAGTGGCTGCTGTGGCGCGGCTCAGGACTGTGCCACAGCTAGGCCGGCCTCGCCAGTGGGGACAAGCCCTTATTATCAACTAGAGCAGTGGTTCCCAAACTGGGGGGCGGGTACTCCAGGGGGACGCTGTCCCTCATTCTTAACCTGTATTTGAATGGGGAGTGGGGGCTCAAAAATTTCCTTAAACAGAAAAGGGGGGCCCTGCCTGGAAAGTTTGGGAACCGCTGAACTAGAGAAAATTTTCCCCTCTGGTGGAAGAGACCATTGCGGAAGTTTGCTCATCTTTTGGATAAAGTTTTTCCTATTTATCTTCTTTTAATTAGCTCCGAGCTTAATTTTTTTCCAAAAATAAGTGACAATTTTTTTCTCTCTAATGCTTTTAATGGAACGCGTCGGCTTTTCTGCAGCAAAAACAAATGACAGACTCCATGTGGGGGGAACTGTGTAGTTACTGAACTCAACAAACACAAAACACACGTTAGCTCAAATCCCAGCGGTTGATTACCTCAGATTACACATTTATTCATTACGGCAAATTAGTTGAGAACGCTGACACAAATCAGGCACACCCACTGACTTCAAGCGCCACGGGGAAACCGTGAAATGTTTAGAAGTCATAAATGGTTCCTATGACAACGGCATCCACACAACATCTTCCTTGATGAACAATCACGTCGTATAACTGTATTACAGGAGAGGATCTGATGGCCACTTCTGGTGCAGAAAATAAAGAAGCTTTTATTATTAAAACAGGAACTAAATTCATCTCTGTGTTGGCTGAACAACCAATAAGATTCTGTTGTTGCCATGATAAAATGATATGAACATTTTGATTGGTTAAAGGTGGGCACCTAGCCCATGTAAATTTTAAACCAATAAATTGTATGTATTTTTTTTATTTATAATGAGGTTTAAATCTTTGTTATAATACATATTGGAAACATTACTTATTAATTTCTAAATCCTAAAGGAAATGAGATGCAGAAAGCTTTGACATTAGCATGCAAATGCTGCAGATGAAACTGAGTCTAGCAAGCACTGCAGCTGTTGTAGGGATTGCAGTTGCAGTAAATATATTACCTGCTGTGACCACTCCCAAGTTAATATGTAAAAAGCATAGTTTTCATAAGTTTGTCCCTGGGTTAGCAATGGCTCTGCTTCTAGTAAATATCAATATACAATATGTTTCAGAACTGCACACCCTGCGAAACAAGCTTTAGCCCACCTCTCAGGAGACTGCTGTTTCTTAGCAGATGGGACATACAACAAATGCTTAAATGTCCTGCAGGTCCAGCCCTATACAGTTTGCTGGAACATGCTGTATATTCACTTTATATGTAAAAGGGTCTTTTTGACAGAATGAGCTTCTCGTGTAGTATGCACATACTGAATTTCCACTGCAGTAAATATATTATGTGATGTCCTCCCATATGTAAATAGCTGTGTAATAGTTGCAGGAAATATATTCTGACATAGATTCACCCCTCTTCCCTAATGTAAATAGCTGCTCATGGGTAATTTGCCATTGCCAGCTGGTAAAATTTGGAATGATCGCCTTTTGGTTAAAAAGGGGAAATATGCTGGTTTCCCCCTGCTCCCGTCAGGAGCCTACCTGGGCGACTTTTGGCCTACATTTGCTCTATGAGGCTTTTCCTGGATTCTGAGGGGGAAAGGCACACCTTATAAAGAGAAAAGTACGGTAATATATATATTAGTCAAACATTTTACCTACCCTGAGTTCAGTGTTAATCTTATATTTATCTGAGTTACTAAGAACACTTATTACAGCATTCCCCAAGACACCGTATCTTACATGTTTAGTTTAGATGATGACAAATTTGCTGTTGAGAGACATGTTCCTGTTTTTTCACCTTTTCTTTATAATCTGAAGGTTTTTGCGCTTCCAGTCACTTGTCAGCTGAATATTTTCCCATCTTTGAATCGTGCCCTGTGCAGTAAATGTGGGTGGTCTTCTAATATATGCCACCATGGGAATTCTAACCATTGCAGATCTGATTCATAAACTGTAAGATTCATCTCCTTAATTGCAGAGGAATCTATTTGCCATTAATCATGACACAAAGACATTAAAATTGCAGGTTTGCATTGAAAATAGAAACTATCTTGTTATATTTCTGTGCTCATCCACTCCAGGGCTTACGTGTCATATGTTTATAGATTTCTGCTTGTATTTTTATTATTTATAGTTGGAGTGTGGAGAATTATTAATTTGAAGCAAACTCACAACTCACAAACTCACAGCCACAGCCCACCTGTTTGGTCCCATGGGAAGAATTTGTTAAAAACCCCCAAAAATGTTATTGTTCAGTTCAGATGAGCACATCCTGCTGGGTTTTTGTACTTTTCAGAGTTATCCTCTTTTTAACAATTACACTATGGAAGCTGTACCTAGAAAAAGACAACCAGAGGGCAAACAACTAATTATCAGTTTTTGCCTGTGGTCTCCAAGAACCTGATCTTTACCCTTTACTGACTTCCCTTGACTCTGTGTGGAGGCAGACATCTTGGTAGAGACTAGGTTTTGCTTCCTTGTGTCAGAACAAGAAGAACGGTAACAGTAGCCATACACGGGCCAATTCTCCCTTGATAGATGAGGGACCGACTGCAGCGTGATAATTGAAAAATCGGCCCATGTATGCCTACCTTCAGGGAGAAGAACAATTCCTTAAAGAGCAATGTTGCACCAAATGTTTCTCATAATCCTTTCAAATAGATAGGGTAGAGAGGGACTTTGAGACAGATACAATGGTTCTAGCAGAAATAACAAGTGGCTTGGGCTCCACTGTGCGTAAAAATCCTGCATTTCCCCTCTATGGGTATTTTTTGTGTGTTTATTTGATTGTTTTGATTGGTCCGCCACGCTTTCCGGTCTCCTTCTCTGTATTTTTATGGTATAGCCCTACGCACTGGGATGCGATTCCTACCTGGACCAGTGATTGCTGGCTCCTCGGTCTCTTACACAGCTACTTATTGTGTCCATTTTTCTCCCCGTGTTGATCCGCATGTTATAACCGTGGCCCGGATGGTCTGGGTGGACTGCGGGATCTGTATTTTGTTCTTGTGTGTTGTTATGCAAAACTTTTTGTATTGTTGTTATTGCAAAAATGTAAAAAATTTAATAAACAAATATTAAACAAAAAAATCCTGCATTTGACGTACGTGCGTTAAGCTAGCCACACATGGTACAGTTTTTGGTACAATAGACGATTTTCGATGGAAAAAAAGATTGATTGAACATTAATTGATGTACTGCCACATAGTGCAATCGATGATCGCTGAACGATTTTTGGTACAATCGTCGATTGAAAAGTGTTTGGACAAGTTGGAAAATTTTGCTCGATTGGCTCGATTTTGTGGCTCGATTTTTTGGCTCGATTTTTTAGGCTACTTCCCTTTAACTTCCAATTGAAACTAAAATCGTAAGAGGAATTCAATCGACGATTTTCGATTACTTCGATTTAATTTCAGTCGAAATTGTTCAATTATCGTGCTTCCCATGTGGAGAAGTTCGATTAAATGACAATCGATGTTCGATTTTTTAAATCGAAGTACAAAATCGAATCGAACCTCGATTGAATGATAAATTGTACCATGTGTGGCTAGCTTTATGAGTTGTTTAATGCGTTGATCAATCCATTCATGGTATAAAAATAATCACCAAAAAATGGATACATCACAAACGCATCCCTTAACACAATGGTAGGCAAACTTATTCGACCAAAGAGCCAAAACAACAGTGCAACACTTGAAGTAAAAGTTAAGAGCCGAGCGTGTGGTGATGAGTTTTCCCTAAAACATGACCTAAATTAGCTTAAAAAACGTATTAAGTCTTAATGAAACTTTAAACTCTTAAAACGTGAAATCATATTTAATAACAATATTATTTATTGAAAATTTTTTATTTGTTACCATTTACTGTGACAAGGACTGACAACCACTAACGATCGATAATGACTGACAACCACTAATGTGAACAATGACTTTGCATCGCCTTGGCAAGTTTGGGTAAAGCTAGCCATACACAGTCGGATTCCTTGGCCGATCGATCACCCATCCAATCGATTCCGGCGATCTCAGCGGGAATCGGAGGTCCGATCGATCGGCCAATTAAGTGTCTCCGATCGCTACATACCACCTTGTCCCACGGATTCCTGGATGATTCCGTGTCCGATCGCTTACTTCACAAATGGCAACTTCCCCTTGATGTGTGCTGAATCGGATCAGAAAGACCAACATGTTGGTTCTCTGTCCGATCCGATTCTGGGCCCCCGAACGATCGGACGTGATCGGACGGACAAGGTGGGCTTCACGCGATTCCGGGACGATCGTTTTGCGTGCACGCGCCCGGAATCGATCGTCCCGGAATCCGATGGGAAACGGACCTGTGTATGGGAGCCTTAAGTCAGGTTTGTATGTTGTTGTTAGGTATCCATAAAGCCCCTCCCTTAATGGTAGACAGAGCACCTCCTTGTAGGTAGCCAGAGCCTCCCCTAAAATGTAGCCAAAAAGCCCCTTGCACATAGCCATAGAGCCCCTCCCTTAATGGTAAAGAGAAGCCCCCACTTTTAGTAGCCACAAAGTTTCCTGCCTTAGTGGTAGTCACAAAGCCCTTTTAGGCCGCCCCAGACCTCCTCTCACTGTATGCTCCATCCCTCACAGATCTCTACTGCTCTTCAGGACACATCCCTCTTCACTTGCAACCAGAGAAGAGGAGGGGGCGGAGCTGTGCAGTACACAACTCGACTAACAATTAGTTGTTGGAACCAGAGATTAATGTGCTGGTGATGCGGCAGAACAAAATAGTCCCATTTCACCGACTCTCCTGCGACTCCTGCACCGCCCGCAGGTGGGGGTAGGCATTTGATGACAGCATGGGGATTTTGCTGTGGGGGTGCCCAGACATGAATGAAAAAATAAAAATAAAGAACAGGTAGCAGGAAGAACAGGTCCTCATGCCACTGAGCCAGACTGAAGGGGCTAGAAGAGGGCTAGACTGAAGAGGGAGATATGGCTCCCGAGCCGCACTTTGCCCACCCCTGCCTTAACACATCCCTGACTGATCCCTAACGCATCCCTCACAGATCCCTAATGCATGGGTTGCATTTATTGGATCCGTTAACGCAGCGCATCCTTAACGCATAGTGGAGCCTAAGCCTTTTTCAAATTTCAGACACAAGTATAACAGGAATCGTACAGAAATTATTCATCACATAATCACAACGTACAAATCATATCATACAAAAAAAAAGGGTTTAAGTTTCATGCATTGAACAGTTGACACGTTTTGTGATGTTAGTGATGAATCATCAGGACAAACAAAAGCATGAAGTCACTGCAAGAAAACATAATATATCAATTAGCTGTAGATCAGGACCCAGGAGGACGACAATGGTCCTCAATTATTGGGTAGTTCTGGGGAGTATATGTGGTTGAATAATACCTGAGCTTGTTTGGTGCATTTCGTCCAATCCAAGTCCCAGGAATTGGTGGCGCCAGTTGATAGGGCAACAGGGGCCACACAAGGTCATGTCCACTTTAGGCAGTTGGGTGGTCCACCAGAACCCCAGACCTTCACAATGGCCACTAAAATCTTGAAAGATTAAATTGTTTAAAAGTATGTGTACACATATTCACAGATTTTGTTTATTTCTCTCTTTAATGGTAACAGGAAAGTCCAGTTTAAACTTTTTGGAGTCTAGAACCTTTGTTTCTTGTATTTACAAATCAAACCTGGAGTGTGTTTCAAAAATGTAGGACAAGATGGCAAAACTTATGGGGTGGGAATACACGGCTTGATAGTCGAGCTGTTTGAGATATCTCGGCATCAGCACAGTGACGTCATTGCGCTGCTGCTGACCCGCCCTGATATTGGCAGCCAGCAGGCAGCCTGGCCTATACCCGCGGTCCCCATTCAAAATATAGAAATCGAACAGGGTTTTCCAACATGTTGGCTCCCTGTTTGGCCGAGCCAAATCTATTGATTCAGTTTGAAAAACAGAATACACAGGTCGATTTTTGCACAGATTTTAGCACAGCTGAGCGCTGTGAACGCGCACGGAGCTCGGCTGTGCTTAAATCTGTAAAAATTGACCCGTGTATCCCTAGCTTAAGGGATATTTGTTCGAATATCTGAATAGAGACTTCCAAACTACTCTCAGAATACATGGTAATCTATAGGTAAGCATTCTGGAATTTTGTACCTCAGCCCTGTATGCTTGGTCAGTATGGTCATATGAAAGCTTCTTGTTGTAGTAGACAAGGGATCACAGAGGTGCAGGCTATGTGGTGCCAATGGCGGATCAGTTATATAGTTGGCACTGTCGCTAAAGTTTGCTTTCAAAGAGACCTTGTTAGTTTTATAAAGATTTTTGATGTTTTAAGTTTGCTTTTTAAGTTTAATAGTCACCAATGTAAGACCTCTAGGATCTGAGGGTATTCATTAAAATGGTAAAATAACAGCAAAATATGTGAACTCCTGGATTTATGTTTCAGATCTAATACAGAATCAGGCTTGGCTGTACTAAGCAGTCAGTGTTTGCATAGCCAAGGCTGTTTAATGCCTTTCCTGAAATATTCAGCTAGGTTTTTCATTCCATATTTGTTTTGCCTCTTAAAAGAACATTTCAACTCCTTGCTTTAAGTCCGGGAACTGCTTTCTTCTGTTGTATTTGAATGAATTTTGTACTACTACCTAAAGCCCCCCATACACCACATACAATTACCATGCAACTTCTGTACAACCAACTTTTCTTCTACCAAAACCATGTAATAGGAGGACCTTTCTACACCTTCCAATCACTATGTATTCTATCAGGGAGGTCACTATACTACATAGTTGTTGGTAGGTCTCATGAAAGTTGTATGGAGGAATCTGAAGGTGTATGGGGGGCTTAACAGGTCCATGTAGAAAGGTGTGGTGACAGAAAAGTTTAATTAAATCTCACCGCAGCGGGAGACTTTTATAATGAAGATACTCTGGGCATTAGCTCAGCATCCTGGCAGCGAGAGCAATCATTATAACAAAACACTTAATGGCTCTTTTGGACTACAAGAAGTGATTTGCTAATAGGGATCAAGCATGTAAGAAGTTTTTCTTTTATTATTATCAGCACTTATACCTGTCTTACCAATTTCTTGCCAAATTCTCATATTTTAATGACAGCTGGTTTAACAAAAAAATAATGATACATCTTTGTCTTTGAAGGGATTTTTTTTTCATTAACCTTCTTGATTAAGTTTGCAGGTCCCAATATATCTGAAAAATGCACTGTTTTCTTTAAAACTAACTAGCAGCCAGTAGAGATGGAGAACATTTCAACTATCTGACTTTGTGAGCTAATTGCAAAGCCTCTGAAAATTATATCATCATGAAAATTGCTCATCATGTAAATAAAGTATTGCTCTAGCACATGTAGTTTTTGCATAAATTAAGATTAGATTCAATGTTGAAATTCCGATCTTCGAAATTTCAACTTGACTTTGAACTTAATTTATGCAAAAACTATTATTTTTTTAGTAGTATACCCCCAACCCTTCTCTACATCTCCAGCAAGTTTGGTGATGATACCATGCTCAAGGGCTTTGCCACTAACTTTAAATCAGTTAATTTTTTTTTTAATTGACCATCTCTAGCAGCCAGTTAATTCTGTTCATTTTGGTTCATAGTGCCCCAGTTGTGACATTTACTGCTCATTTGGTCACTTAACCCTAGGTCACATGGACAGTTCTACCAGTAGTAAGAGGGGTGATGCCTGTCTAGGTTGACTTAGCTGCAAACAGTAGACATACACCTTTAGATCTCTCTGTCAGATATCCTTTAGAACAACCAACAACTATGTAGTGCCGGGTCCTCTGCTATGAACACAGGTAGACTTGATGGTTTAGAAAGTCTCTCATCACAAAAGGAGATCGGAAGGAAATCTAAAGGTATTTGGGGACCCTTACTCTACCCTAGAGAACCTGAACAGCAGATGTACCATCATAAATCAGAGCTAGAAGATGGTAGGCTTCACCACCTTGTAAAACTCAGTTTACTAAGTTGACCAGGGTTAACTACAACCATTAAACTAATCATAGCATTTACTGGCATTTATCGGTGATCAGTTGCTCCAATGTAGATGTGTAGATACATCAGAGCATCTGCCACAATAAATTACACCTTTGACAGATTTGCAGCCAATCAGCCAGGCAGCTTCAACCCTGCTGACATACACACAGCAATAGCAGAATCAGAGGAAGTATCCACCCACAGGAATGAAAGATCATGTTATAATGCTGCTGTGCAGCCAAACACACCCCCAGGTACTGGGTAGAGATGGTCAAAATTCAACCATTTAGAAGATTTTGAGTTAATTGCAAAGCCCCTAAACGTGGTATCATCACCAAATTTGCTGGAGATGTAGATTTTACAAAAAAAGTATTGCCCTATCAGAAAACTAAATTAAGTTCAAAGTCCAGTAACATTTTTGGAAATTGAAATTTCAACTTTGATTTTTAACTTAATTTATGCAAAAACTACATGTGCTAGAGCAAATATTTTTTTTTCAAATGTTCCCACAACACTTTTCTACATCTCCAGCAATTTTGGTGATGATACCATGTTTGCAATCAGCTCACAAAGTCAGCTAGTCGAAAAATTCGACCATCTCTAGTACTGGGAGGGTAGAATAGGAGGCCCTCCAATCCTTCCTATCTATTTCACAGTCCAGGCCCTTCAGCCAACCAATAATGTTGCAGTCCCCAGACTGCTAACAGAATCCTGCATTGTGTCCATCCAGCACACCAGGGGTTACCTTAAAGGGGACAGCCTTGTGATACATGTGATTCTGAACCCATCCCTGGCATCCTGTACAACATGTATCAGTATTCAGTATTTTCTAACATCTTTGTAATATACAGTATATAGCTCACCTGGAGTATATTGTTTCAAACAAGTTGCAGTGCAATCTAACTTTAAAGAGTATCTATAACCATAAGCCTGTTTTTTACTACTCCATATGAGCAGAAAAATGTGTTTGTCAGGAAAGGAAAATTACAGTATAGATATCACACATAGACATATATACATACATAGACTGGGACATGATAACTAATACTGTAATTGGAAAGATTAATTCCCTTCCTGTCCAATAAAAAGGTTTTCCCCTTGTGACAGACCGGTGGTCTGCCATGGGGTGGATGGTCCATATGAAGGGGTCTGCTGGTGTGTATCCACCAAGATACACCTGCTAGACCCTTACGAGATGGCTGGGTGTGTCTCCACAAAAGGAGCAGGGACCACTCAGTCATGGCTCCCAGATGAGGTTGAAGATAGTGCTGCTGGGTGCAGCACACAGGGCACACAGTGAGCGTGTGGCCCTATGCCGATGGCTGCTAGGAGGCAGGCCATCAAGTATTCCTAAGGAACTGTTGTTGATCGGGGCCAAGCCAGGAGGCTTGGCATTTTCTAGTAACTTTTGTTTATTTGGATGGCTATGAACCCCTGCGAGGGTAACCTCAACACTACACTACACTTTTTTTTAACCGTTTCTTGAGAGTATAGGCTTAAGGAAAGAAAAATTACAGAACGTATGGATATCATACATAGACAAACATACATAATAGGCTGGGACATGATAACTAATACTGTAATTGGAAATATTCATCCCCTTCCTGTCAAATAAAAAGGGTTTCCCCTGTAGAGCTAATGAGTAAAATCTATTGAAGTTTCTAACCCCTCCACTTTAAAAAAAAATAAAATAAAAATAATAGTTTGACCAACTGGCCATGTGTCTATTGGTTCTAAGGCATTGAAGTATTTTACACATCACTTTTGCCTTTCTTAACCAAATTACTATTTATGAGTAGGATAAAAGTGGAAGTTTGCTTTAAAATGACTTCACCTCAAATGATCGCAATGTCAACCACTGTGGTTATAAAAAGTTATGTGATACCTCCTGATGGGGAGGATCATGAGACTCTTCCATGTGAAAGCCTTGTGCCATTAACCTAATACCATGAGTTTCACATGGAGCATGTCCATAACACTGTAGACTTCAGTGTTACCACAGTCTCCGGTTTTTAGGATGTTTGAGTATCTCACAAAAGTCAGTAAACCCCTAAAATTGTGGTAAATAGTTTGTAACAGTGGTTGCCAAACTGGGGGGCACAGGCCCTCATTCTTAACCTGTGTTTGAATAGGGAGGGGGGGGGCTTGATAATGTTCCTAAATAGAAAAGAGGGGCCCTGCAAGGAAAGTTTGGGAACCACTGGTTTATAATATCTTTTCATAGGACAACACTGAAAATATGACACTTTGGTACAGTATAAAGTAGTCAGTGTGCAGCTTGCATAACAATGTAAATGTACTGTCCTCTTACTCAACACACAAGGTGTACAAGTGAGTACACCGCTAAGTGAAAAATATCTAGATCAGATTTAAAGTTATGATGTCACTGGGTCTAAAATTAGATGTATAATGAAAATGCAAGAAAATCTTTCACATATGGAATTCCTTTAAAATGGTAACTGCTATTTTGGAATTAAAATGGTAACTGCTAATATTTGTCTCACTGGTTGGGAATTTTCTTTAATAAATAGTTAACGGAGTGTGAGCAATGGAATTCAATTATGTCTTCAGTCCTCTTGGCATCTAAATGAAACGCCTGCTCTTCCTTTGTGTTCAGTTATTTTATTTTCTTAGGTCATATTCGTTTTTATGCGTTTCTTGTGCTTTTGTTCCCCTTGGGTATTTCCTCATAAGTACATTTAGCCAGAACCCTTTTGAAGATCCGCGAGCCATCTGAAATCTTACAAAGACAACATCCCAGACAATTTGCTTTCATAAGAGTAAAATTAGCCTTTCTAAAATTATAGGTTTTAGATGAACCAGCAGAATGCTAGAGATAAAAATAAAAAATATAACATTAGCTTTGAGTCTCCTGATCATTGCTGCTCTGCTTTATTGTTTATATATATATTTCTATAGAGTTATTATGGAGGAGTGCCCCCCCCCCCCCCCCCCCCATCACGTGTTCTCTCTTCGCTCTGGCGCTGAGCCTGTCTATATAGTGTATACTACAAATGTCATGCAGTAGTGTTCCCATCCGTATCTGTCAACATCCACAATTTTTTTTATTCTTTTGATAGTATAATGAAAAGCTTTTTAATGTGCCTTGGAGATAAGACATCTGTAGTTATTATAATGTCACTAGTAGTGAGAGTCCAACTAATGGAGAAATGTATGATAATTATATGAACTTTGACCACTCTGATTGGCTGTTCTGGATCAATGCTTGTTTATTTTTGTCTTCCTTGTAGGTAAATCAGGACTAGCCAATTAAACATTAACAAAAAAATATATAAATAATATTAAC